>VZTY01003617.1:378001-547432 GCA_013400935.1 Turnix velox
TTAAAAGATACATCAGAGTAGAGGTGCAGTTCAAAGGATGAGATACAATATATTTCTTGATTTGAACAGAGCTATGACACATCAGGAAAAGCAGAAAAAGCCCATTGCTAAAACGGGAGAGAATATGGTAGATACCTTCAGATACTTTTTGAGTTTTGTAGAGATATGGCCCAAAAGCTGCCAAATTGAAAAGGAAAACAATTTTGTGAGAAGTAATAACACAATGAATGACAATTACACAAGCCATAATGATGGAATTTAAGCAAAGGATTCTAGCAAAGGGCCTAAGGCTCTATCAAAGCGCTTTAAGGCTCAGAAACCCAGATTAATTTCTTATAACATCATAGCTATTTTTTAAAAAACAGCACTGAGTAAAAGGGAAGAGAAGGGAGGAGAAGAAAAAATTGTGCTTGATCTTTGGTCACTGTGCCAAATGAAAAGCATAATTAATCAGCAAATTAAATATTCAAACAGCTAATGCAAGAAAACCCCAAACAGCTCAGCAGCTTTGATGGGATGCTGTTTTATTCCCATAAATTTCTTTATCATTGGTTTTAGATCTGAATGACCCTACCCAACAATAATACTTACACTTTATAGTGAAAAAAAAGTTTCTTTGCAGATGAATCTGTTACATGTAAATTGATAGATACATACACAACAAAAACCAGGCAAGTTGCTACAAATGAGGTGTGAGTGCAAAAATTATGAGAGTGGAAGTTCCAGTTGAAAAGCTAAAAAGAAACTCAGATGTTTCTAATAAGGCAGCAATGAAAAGCTGGTGTCTTTTCAAAAGTATTCATGCAGGTCTTAAAAGAATCTCATCATTTGGGCACAAATTCCTAATGCTCAATCCTCTTCATCAGAACAAGATGCTTTTCTATGAAGGCCAGAGACATTATCAAAGAAAATATAACAAGAAGTGACCTGGCATTATAGTTGAAAGCTGCAAAGGGGCACATCTTCAACCTGAAGTTCTTTAACAAAGGGCAGAGGTACAACTTTCAAAGTACTAAGCAATGGCATGATTTCGACAATGAAGGGGTGATAACCTCTAATAACCTGTTTTTAAAAACCTTTTTTAAACACTGATCTCCTTGAACAAACCTAGAGGTAATTTCCAGCCTGAACATTGCAGAGTGCTGTATTTTCTCACCCTAAAACACAAGGCCCTGCATATTTCTTTTAAACTGTGACAGCCATCATTGAAAGAGAGGCTCAAGAATAGATACATAAACTTCTTCCACCTTGCAAAGTTGACAGGTCACTCCTTCAGATGGGTTCAATTTGTCAGAACATGGTATATGTATTTTCACCTTATTTATGAAATTGTAACCTAGTGTTTCATCACATCTACCAACTGGTACGCATCGTAGCTCCATCTTCTAGATTGGACTGTTGAAAGAAAAAAAGTTGGGATTTAGAAATCTAATTGTGTCTTCAGCACACAACTGCTACTGAACTATTATAAGAGAGGAACTGGGAGTGAAAAAAACCTAAAACTTAAGTCTGAGAGATACAGCTATTAGTTACAACTACAACTTTCAATGTACATTTTTTGAAAGAGAATGGTATTAAAATTTCCATAAAATAATGCTATTCATTGACATAAACCCAAGTCAGTATTCCCTTACGTTCCTGAAACATATCCACACCTGGATACCTCACACAGCAGGCTGAAAGCAGTTTCAGGGTTATTTTTAAGTACTTACTACTCCTATACTACAATTTATTTCAAAACCGCCAAGTTCTTTGAGTTTATTACATGTTAATTTTCCAGTTTAAAAAAATAGGGACCAAGCATGGGAATTTCCATATGTGGTAATTTACTTGTTTGTAAACTTCTTATAAAGCATTAATGCTCCACGTGACTAAGTCTGAAAATGTAACTGGATTTGAGAATACTTATGGACCTCATAGCATTCTGGTAACAGATTCTGTACACTACTTGAGGCATGACTCCTCTAAACAGGGCCTAAGATGCATAAGCTAATGGACATCCCTAGAGTTTCATTCATAGCCATTGGAATCAACACTTCCTAATATTCAACTATTTAGGGCTTTCTTTTTTTTTCTTTTACTAAAGAGCTCACTTTAATTGAGCTAGCTTCAATATTCCTACCTGTAATCAAAAGAAAAGGATCACTAAAAATTACAACAAAACAGGCTGGCAGCAGAATTCCACAGCTGGCCCTGAATTTCCACTGGCATTCTCAAGTTTCTTTTTGTTCTTTTTTGCAGTGTATCACAATCCATAGTACAGATGTCAACAAATGCTATTACTGTCAATTTCTGTCTCTGTTCCAGGACACATGGCAGTAAGTTGCCAACACTACAGCACAGCTGAGGATCCTCTGTTGCCACTTGTACTATGGAGCAATCAGTATGCAGTTGTAAGAGGATAAAGCATGGATGCCTGAGACAAGAACAGGGAAGCGTTAGGACTGTTGATATAATACCATATGCCTTACAGAATCAAAGAGATTATTTAGGAGGCTAAGAATAGGGTTTTTTTCTTACCAGGGCAGACAGGCATTGTCTTGAATAAAATTATTTACCCCCAGTGACCAATAAGTTCTATGTGCAACGAAGGTAACTGCGTTTAAGTGTGTGAATAGCAGCATCCTATGAGATATGGCTCTAAACATGCAAGGAAATTGACAATTAAGGCTGGAAGTCTATTTACAGAAAGGCAACAGGATACAGAAATGCTGACAGGGCCGGTCTTGTCACTGTTTTTTCACTCTTTGCACTTCAGCTGCAAAACATTCCCATTAATGGTGAGGCAAATTTGTCAAGGTGACATACATACTACAAATTCTACCATTAGATGAGGCACCACAATTAGTGGCAAAGAAACAGTGACTTCTATTTATCTACTCTTTTACATGATGTAATGGAAACACACCAAGTTCAATGAGGGTATTTTTCCTGTGAGGATACTGGATAAACGCACACTCCTGATTTAAGCCCAACGAGTGCCAGCAGGCAGACAGGAAAGGCACTGAGAATCATTTCCCTGAATCTCATTTGAAGTGAAAGTAAAATGAGAGCTAAGAGTACATAGGGCACAATGACCCCCAATACCCATTTCAAGAGGGCAAAAAACACTAAAAGATGTAGGATGTAGCTTTTGAAATACCTAAAGATAAATCTACTCCTGGTCACAATAGCAGTAAGTTTTACCAGCTGCTTCTATGGGAACTGCTGGGTTAACATAGAGCATCTTGAATAATTCTTTTGCTGATAGATTAAAGGCACATTTATTTCAGGAAAAAATGAAATCAGTTTGAAGAAAAGACATTCAAAGGAGTAAGTACCTGGAATTCAGAAAGTAATTATCTACTTCTACACATAAGAGATTGAAGGAAAATATTAAAGTTATGAGGCTTTCTTTGGTTAACACTTTAATTTTTTCAGTTTTTCCAGTGAATGAATCCTCACACTATTTTTGTGACAGACTGTTTTGAAGATTTAATTGTGACATGTCATGATTTGACAAATATAAGAAACTTTATTCCACACTGGAAATTAAACAAATTGAAGATTCATTTACACTCCTAAGAGCTTAATTTAAAAAAAGGAAAAAATTACTAAGTCATTTCACCAACCTTCAGTTTCTAGATTGAGATGAAGCCAGAAATGTCAGAACACATAACGAAAAATTCTTCTCATTAAGTAAAAGTACAGAAAAAAATACAGTATTTTAAAAACCGAATAACTCCTCTCATGGGTTTATTACTACTTTTGCTGAAGTGTTTGACAAGGTATAAAATTGCAAGTCTTAGTTATTTTTTATCTGGAAGTAATTCATACTACAATGACTTTCTGCATTTTTACTCCTCATCCCAACACAAGGGAGACAAAAAAAATTTCCCAGACATAAGGTAACAACAACGCAGGAAAAGAATGAGACTAAAATTTCAAATTGGCCTCCTAAATTAGTCCTCTTTAGCATTCATATTTTGATGTGTTAGTAATTAAGGTTTCGGCTGCACTCAGGTTTTTTTCCCCTAGGTTTGCCATTATAAATTCTGTATCTAATTAGTAAGTTCTTTAAAAAGCTGAATTCATTAATATCAGAACCCTCCACTGAAGAACCAGTGAAAGAATAAGTGAACCAATATATTATATAAATCAGGTTTAGATGTCCTCAATTAGTAATTCGTAGCTGGGGATACAAAGAAAACAGTAAATTTTGCTGAAACTGTTTTTAACTTCAGTGTGAACCACAGTGATTGACTGAAGGTGTGCCACAGGTTCTGATGATTTACTGGGCTGATTCCAAAACAACGTCAGAACAAAATCAGAGAATTATCACCATGATTAATTGAGCATGCTGCAGTGGCCAGTAAATCTCTTGCTATACTACCAGGCAGAGTGTGGCCTCAAGCTCTGCACCAGCCTATATACATCCACTTCAGGACAGCTTTAAAAAGAAAAAAAATAAAATAAAAGAGAGGAGGAGAAGGCGAAGTATTATGATATTCAGCAGAACACTTCAGTGACTCCTTCACATGGAAGCAGAGAGAGAACAGGGTGAGCTTTAAGTACTGGACAGCTATAACAAGTACGGAGAGATGAGAGCATTGGGGGGGATGTGGGTAAGATTGCTAGACAATAGAACACCTAGTACATTGGAAGTTAAAAAATAAATCTTCCTTCCTTTGGTATTTGGCTGTCAGTGAAACTATAAAGACTCAGATAGCCATATAATCTGAAATAAGATGGTCCATCTTTTTTTTTATGGCTTTGCTGACAGGTATAGCAGATTCAAATTTAGCGTACAACAAACTAGCAAGAGTTTTACAGCTTTCCTTTATCCCCTTTCTCCATTTAGTGCTGGCAACATAGTTAAAAAGACTTGTTTTTGTTGGATGTGAAAATAATATAAGATGAACATAAAGAGCAACAAGAACATAGGCTAGTGATCTGTTATTTTATGTAGTACCTGAATGCCTAGCCCTCCCCCAATCAACTATGTGACTTCTATCTATCCTTGAGGATTCCATGCTTTATTAACTTTTCCTCACTTCCAAGGATGACTGGACTGTGTAGTGTGCAGTCAATGAAAGAGGCATACTTGTATGATGCATAGGGACATGGTTTTTAAATCAGACTTTCTACATTAAGCTGGACTTTTAGAAATAATGACTAAAAGGAAATCTGATACTGTAACAGAGAAAGATGGTGTTTACTAACAAAACTTTTGCCCATTGCTAAATGAACATTAAAGAACATCACTGAAAAACCTCTTACTAATCTGGAAACTCAGGGTTCAGATTTGAGTGTTTCTCAGGCTGTATTCCCATACCCACAGGTGCTGAGTAGAACAGAGAAAGCTGTGAAACAGCAAAATACATGCTTTTCAATACATGAGACATAAGACCATTGAGTACAGTTTAACTATTTGAGTCACAGGCACATATAAAAGGTTGTGCAAACTTTGAAAATACAAAAAAATAATTGAGGATCCCTCCTGAATACTGTTGATAGAAATTTCTCTTTTTCAGAAATCGAAATGGCAGACTACTTGCACTTTCTCTTTACTTTTCTACAACTATCTTGACTGCTGTGAAGCTAAGAAAAGTACACTGTACTGAAAAACAAATGAATCGATCTGCAAACAGCAGTCAATTAATACATCTAGAAGACAGGCCCACCAGTTGAGGATGAGTGCTTTCACACTATTTCTAGTAAGGGCAATGTTGACTATTACCTTACTGTAATTAACTAAAGTGACAAGAGCAACCTGCTAACAGCATTCATTAAAATTCAAAGCTTGGTATATCTGTTTTGAAGAGTATACAGTATTAAAAAAAATATCAATATGCAATTATTCACATATAAATCAGACCATATCACTAGTGTGACAACCACAGCTCCTCTTCCTTCTGCTAAGATTTTAGAGCAGTGCAATAAAAGCCAGTTATCCAACCACAGTTGCTTCTGTGATTCAAATATTACATCCAAATTAGAAGTTGTTGCTGCAATGCTAGTTCATATAGCAATTACAAATATGTAAGGAAATAAACAATGCAATGGAATGAAATCAATCATTGGAGGATTTCTTTATATTTTATACTGATAAGAAATATACAAAAGAAAAAACTCAGATGCTAAACAAAATAGCTCTGAGAAAGAAATTGTAAAGGCCATTACAGTGATGTAGATGGTGAATCTGGATTACAAATTGGTGAGAGACTTAATTATCAGACTGATCAAAGTGAAGCTAATAATAGCTGTAAAAGGATAATTACATTCTCATGGTTTAGTGCTACCACTTGGTTATTTGAAATGTCCTTTAGACTTTCAAAACTGATGCAATATAAGAACAAAATCACTTACCTCATGTTTAAGTCAAAAGCACTTTTCAAATATTACATGCTGTATGGTTTAGAATTTATATAACAGTTAAAGATCTTATTGAGCTGGGCAATAGACTTTTCTAATTTCTTCTTCAGGTACTTTCAGGCAAGTCAGTAAAATGCAGTTGACCATNTTTCTTCAGTTACTTTCAGGCAAGGGAAACCTTACAGTCAGTAAAATGCAGTTGACCATTCAACAAGCTTCCAGCAATACAAATTGTCATTAATTTTTACTAAAATATGTGGATCTCTGAAAAAAGCTTGGAGTAATTTTAAAAAAATGTTATGCCATCTCATATCTTATTGTAGGATTTTCCTGTAAATTATTTTTGTCACAACCATATTCTTACATATTTGCATGTGTTTGCCTACAAGAAAAAAATAATATTGAAGAAATAAGCTGCATACAAAAGAGTCCACATTTTAGAATAATTATGGTCATCAAAAAAGGAAATCAATTACTTGATTTCCCTTAATTGCAAGTAAAAATAAAAATCATACTGTATAACTCCTATGAAGCTAGCATTCTATGATAAAATGGATTTTATTTCCCTTTTGCTTACAAATAAGCGATTAGTTGATAAACTAACACAGAATCACAACTCCAAGCATGTGTTGAAGTTCTGTTGAACATTTCTGAGATATCAGTTCTGATAAAGCATCAAACATGAAGGTAAGAACCAAAGTAATCTCTCCCTGTTTTCCTGACTAGAGGGACTCAAACTGAAAGCTTGACCTTTCAGACTACTAACAGATATTTCACCAATTCCATTTCTCAAATATATATAAATGTTTTTGTTTCATTCTCACACAGAATCCTTGTGAAAGTTATCAGTTGTTTTCTGAGCAGCAGCAATGAGTAACTTTATCAAGGACCTTTCATGTTCATGTTTTTAACTTTCCCAGCAACTACCAAATAGGGTAACATTTTCTTATGCTATCAAATTAATTTTGAATACTGTCCTCCAAATTCTAGGTACACGTAGTCCCATAACTAGAACTATCTTCTCTCATCAGCTCTTTTTCATACAAGTAATTATGAAATTAATAAGGGTAAATAAAATTTAAAATTTTAGCTGCTGTTGAAATACAAAGAGAAAACATCACAGCGCAATCTAATCACATCAGCTCCCATAATACTACATTAATAGTTGCTGGAGGACACAAACTCATAAGACAGGTAGACATAGGACCTTCATTATTGCAAACCAAAGCAAAGCCCACCTGGCCAAAAGCAAAGTGTGGTAGAAGTATGACTGCAAAGATGCAAGCCCAGTGATTCAGCCTTATGACAGAGAAATAAAAACCTGGTATCAGCAGGAAGTTTCTGAAATAGTAAGGACCCGTTAAGTAACCAGGACCTGAGCTGTGTTGTGAAGCTTTCACAAACAGCTACTCAAGAAACACAAGCTGGAACTTGCAGGCTCCATGATTCAAATAGCTATTATATATGCACAGTATCATGCATATATTTGTATGTATACATTGAAATACAAAAATTTTAAGTTTATTACACAAACATATAACTTCTGAAAAGAAACTCACATTTGATCCATTGCTAAAATAATTTATTATCAAAACATTTGAAAAGAGACCATGAGACATGAGAAAAGGTATTAGCAGACAACTATCCAATAATTATCACAAATAAAGAGGTCCTACTTCATAAAGCACTGTCTCTTGGAGAGTAAAATTCCAGTGCTCTTCATGTAAGCAACCAGATACTGAATTTATAGTAAAGAATATGGGTGTGTGCCACACACAGATCAAGAATGCACCTACAGCTCTACTGCTATTGCTTAAATGCCATTCTGGGAAATACTTGACTCACTAACAAGCATGTTTTCCAACTATATGAAACAATTAAATATAATACTATTAGCAGCATCAATTAAGGTAGAAAAACTAATAGTTTAACTGAATGCTTGAGAAGGCTAATGGCTTTGCTTCCACTTCATAATGGATTGCGCTCTATATTCACATGCTCTAAAACCAGACATGGGATCAATAGTTTCCCCTGCCTGGAAAGCCTCCCTGCCTGAAGCATAATAGATATTTAAGAATCATTGTTCAGGCATCCTCAACATAATAATGTTAATGTAATGGGGGGGAGAGTGGGGTGTCTGTCAAGGTAGAGAAGGGAAAAAAATGTCGTTTTAGAGTCACAATTTCCACATCATAGCATTTCAAGCAAGTTTTAAGTAATTTCCTTGGCATTAATTCCATGGAAACAAAAGCTCTATTTATAATATCAGAATACATTCCGTTAATAACTTTGAAAAGAAGCATAAATGTGTCTGTATTTGAGGCTTCATGCTCTCAGGGGACTGTGGAATGCACTAAAAGAATAGAATTTGCATTTTTACAATTAAATAATTGTAGATTACTTAATTAAATTAAAAATACTAATCTGGAACATCTCAATGCTTTTTCTTGTTCAGGTCACGCTCACAGAAGTGGAAAAAGTAAGTTCCATTTTGTGTTATTGATAACCAGGATGGTGATGCATACTGAAGATATCATCATGTTGCAGCACCAAACACAAGAAAATGCCTGCAGTCTTGCTGTTTCCCATTAACTTAAAATGAGTAATTCCATAGCAGCAGAGAAGTATAACTGCAGAGATCATCCTAGTCTTTAAGGAAACTTTTTTTTTTTTGAGGAAGACCAAGGTGAAAAAAAACTTGAAGCAATACAGGAATGCCTAATATCTCCTTTTCTCCTTTTTGACTAGAAATGGCAGCACTTACACTAAACCACTAACCAGTCCCCTTAAAAGAATTATACCTTGTACTCAATCAGCAGTTGTATGTTGGCAATGCTTGTGGTTCTTAAATCCAGAAAAATAATACTCACAAAAACCAGCTTTGTGATCTGAACAAGATATGAGAAATACATTAAGTGTACTCCAACTTTTTTTTAGACCAATGACATAAATCCACTTCTTCACTTTACAGAGATTTATCTGCTGATAGACATCAACAATGAGGTAAATAACAAGTCATGTCTAGATGAACCATTATAACTGACAGAAGCCAGGACTGACAGGGAGAGAGGAGAGGGGGAAAGCGATGTAGAATATATTACTTTGGCATGGTCATCTTGGGCATGATGATGCACATCTGGGGACAAAAAAAGGATTTCTGCTCAAAACAAGGAGACAAAGTAATGGATAAAACTTTCACCAGAGAAACTCCATGCTAAGCTTAGTATCTGTTAGATATGTTAGGAGCTGCAGAATAACATTCAGAGCTTAAAACCACACACAACAGAACCCTCAAGTTTCTTAAACATACTGATCTCAGATACTGCATGAACAACAAGAGAATTTCACAGGAGCTCAGGCTGAGTCAAAGGTAGGCAGCCACTGAAATCAGTGCAACAGAGAACTTTCAGACACAAAATGCATCACAGTTACCTCAGTATTTTTCAGAGCTCATGCTTTTAAGAAGGACAATAACTTTTTCAATTGAATGTTGGAAAACAGGTTGTCACGAAAAAAAAAATCTGCATTAGTAACAAAGAAATACCTCCCAGAGTATGGTCAGAATGACGTTTTTTAAAAAAATGAGTCAATATGTACTGGTCACAAATACATCTGACTGAAAAAAATTTTCATTAATAACAGAGAGGAATCAAAAAGTTTCAGTACTTGGTTGTGAGGTCTCAAAACTATTGAAAAATCACAATGAAATTAGATAGTACTTTCCTCAGCAACAATATCACCGGTCTCTACCACGAGCTACTTACTAACAATACCTGCAGTACCCAGATAAGACAATTCACATTCCAGTGAGGTATAATCATGTGAAGGAGCAGAAGAGACCTACTCATGTTTCCAGAACTTTTCCAAGACAGACTGAAAGATACGCTACAGAAGGCACTCAGAAAAGTTCTCCATAGGGCTAGCTGGGGAAAAAAAAAAAAAAAATCTTTCCACTGGTGGAAAAGATGAGTCCTGGAGCAATCTGCAATAACTTCAAGCAACCAGTGATCATGGGAGAAATTTTGCACTGGTTCGTGGGCTGAATGCTGTCAGTGAACTTGGGAACTGGTTATAAATATTCTAAATTGTGTTATATAATGTCATTTATTCACTGTTATTATGGCAAAGTTTGACTGGAAAACTGTACATCTGAGACTAACATTATATGATTCAGAGACAGTTGGAACACACCAAATGAAGCAGATCTCTCAAGTACCTGGTCCCAAAGTGATTCATAAAGACTCTTCAACCATATGTCTTTTCCAGGTATGCAATACAATATACATTTGAAACATGTATTATTAAAAGCAGTCCCTTTCCTGCTCTGAGCTGAGGAGTCTGCACTTCTGTGTTACTAGTTGTTCTCCCAAGGAATTCCCATGCATCAGTCTGAGAAGAGTCTACCTTGCAATTATATTAAACTAAGAAATTTAGGATTCAACTTCAATTACGGATGTTATTTAATTGCGATTCCTAATGAAGTAAGAGGTAAACTAATCTAGAAAATTAACTGTGAAGACTTAATCATGTATAAAAATTCTACTTTTATTCCATAATCTGAGATGAAGAATGGTTAAAAAAATTTTAAGTGTCAATAAAGAGCAAGTTGGCAATACTTTTTCAAATGTAAGGGTGTATTTATATAAAATTGTAATATAAACAGGTAGTAATTCCATGAGAAAGTATACTGCTTATACTGTTGGGTTTTCTGGTATATGGATTTATAAATACATACCACTTATAACTGCAAGATTGATTTCCACTGAAATGTAACGTCATCCACTCCAATCAGTAACAGTGTATAAAATGCAAATCTAATTCAAGAAGTGTTCCAGGTAGTTGTTGCATTTATTTCGTGCTCTTCAAAGCCAGTCCCTCCCTAGCTACTTAAAGTTCTTTATCACATCATTTGATTTTAAGTGAGTTTCCAAAGCTTGCTCTGAGTTTCCTAGTCATGCTCTAAGCCCAGGATTATTTCCCTTTTTCAGTCCGCTGCCTGTCTGAGACCTCCAGACTACCAAGGTCCTTTAAATCAAGGGTGAAGAAGGTTTTTTTTCCACCTTCTGTTATTAGCCTCTGCAACTAGTAGAACAGCACGCATGCAAAACCATCCACAAAAGACATGGAAGTGTACATTTTTATTTCTAATCTTTGAGGAAATTTCAGATGGATGTTTTACTGAATGAGGCACTGGATTTGTATTTTTAAAGCACTTAAAAGCGCACGAAGTTTTGGGCTTCCCCAAATCCAAAAGTGTGGCATTCCAAAGCTCTGCCTGCACCACAGAGGCTGGGACTGTGACTTCATACTGCTGTTGTAAGATAATAAGACAGCAATAAATATCTATGCTGTGGTGACATTCTCTGCAGAAAAAACACCAAAAAAACCCCAAAACCACAACAAAAATCCTACACCACCACTTTGGCAACTTGCTAGGAAAAATGCCCTGAACAGGAAGAATATTTCTTCTAAAGCAGTTCAAAACTAGATTTGCAGCATTAGGTTTATGGACACAGAGGATGTAAAATCCAGCTTTAAGCTGCTGTTTTTACTTTTGTTCTACAGTCCATAAATATTTATTTTGACTCATTTAACTTGTGGTGATCTGTTAAATAACATTTCTCTATCGAGTTTTCTTCCCCCAATGTAAACTGGAAAAGTGTTTGAAAACACAAAACCTAACCAAACAGGGAAAGAACTTCCTAGCCATGTAGAAGGGCATAACTGCTTTGCAGAACCTGTATTGCAATCTTTTGGAGAAAGTTATTTCTACTGGTTTGATACAGTTGACTGAAACATCAGTGAGCCTTTTTAATCTCCTCCACTCAAATTTGTTGGAATAGCCTCCGTTCTTCCACAGTACTGTGTTTCAGTAACCAGAACACCCTGTATAATTCATTTGTCACTTTTCAGCATTACCTTTTCAGCTTGTTCCTTGTAAAACTCTGGAAAAGATTTTATGTAATTGTGCCACTTTCTGAAGGTTCTAATCTAATAATTCCTACAAGCCATTTGGGCATCTTTTTGGTTTTTGATCCAGAGGGCAATCAGGTAATACACATTCTCTTCAAGGTCAAAAACCCTACAGATTTTTTGCATGTCACACCTTTCTGCTGCTGTTTTCACCTTTCTGTTGTGAAAAACAGGATTCTTTTTCTATTTGCTAAACTGTACTTTTCAGTTGTTCTGCCAATTTTCATTAATAGCATATTTGGCCTAACCCAGGACAAGTTTTTTCTCTGGTGTATTAGTTTTATACAAGGAAATAAAATATGAAGCCTGCATAACACAAGCTGTGGCTCACTGAACTTTGAGACTTACAAACATACTGAACTCAAATTATTATACAGAGACATTAAAGTGTCTTTCAGTTCCAGTTCCTTGTTAAAGCCTTTTTTATATGGCAACATAGTCTGTTGTATGTTATTTCTTTTGTGTTAAAACAAGAAAGCAAATAATTAGAATTCATTTTGTGAACTCATTACTTGGCTTATCGATTACAATATTGGTCATATCCTTCCTCCACAAGATTCATCTCAATTTTCTTTTTAGTTCAATAATCTGTGTCTCCAAACTAATTTCTGTTGCTTCCCTTAGTCATAGTCATAGTCATCTAGGTTGGAAGGGACCTTTCAGATCATCTAGTCCAACCATCAGCCCAACTCTGACAAGCCTCATACCTGGATGGGGACACGAACCCCTGACCCTCAGATTAGGAGCGCAATGCTCTCCCAACTGAGCTATACATCTCATGAACATTCAGATCCACTGTAAAGAGAAACATTTCAAGGAACATGCTATGTATTTTCAGTGGGGGGAAAAAAGTTATGTCCAGTAGCCATTTATCAGAACTAGAAATAAAGCCTAAAATTGCCAGGGGAAGAACAGTGACAGAAGAAAAACTACTTGTTCTGTACTTCTAAATACCAATATAAAAAAAACATCCAGCTAAGATAAAGTGAAGGGAAGGAGAAAATAAGAGTATTCGGAGAGTAAAGGGCTAAGAGATATTTAAAAACCACATTAAAAGAAAAATGACAACTCCATCTTTTTTCCTCCTATTCAAAGTTAACCCCAGTTGCCCATAGAAGTCCCTGCAGAACTTGCCTTGCAATTTTGAGTCAATAAAAGGACAAAGTTACACTTGAGTTCCATACAAGACTGCCAAGGTAGGGGGGACAGAAGGGGAGGAGGAAATCTTTTTGGTCAAGTTCTGGAGGAACATCGGAGAGGGACCCTGGAAGCTGAAAGAGAGGAGGCAGAGAATAGAAGCAGCTGCTACACCAAACCTTTAATCATGGAGCACCCTTTGCAGGGACCCACACACCAGATGTGACCAGAGCCAACCCACACCCAACCTCCATTCCTGCACCAAACTATAATATTTGAGATGCAAGAAGAGATTTGAGTTAGATCTATATCACACTTTTAAAAGATTAATGTATTTTTTGTGCCTTAGGAGCTCTTTATACACTGAATAGACATTATACCAGGCTCCGTGCTAGTTTTTTAGTTTACTTGATAAAAATTAGTAATGATCATCCATGACTTCAAATTTTTCTCCATTCATCTCCTTTATCATATTGAGCTCAGAATCATATTCTACCTACTTTAGCATACCTAAATTACTGAAGGCTAAGCTTGTTTGCAGAAACTTGTTCACTTAAAACAGTGAGACTTTATCCTCAATTTTTCAACTGCAACAAAAAAATTTATATTCTTCGGAAAAGTCATCTTTTCCTAGTGTCATGTCCATTTATGTTCTGTAAAAAAATCTGTCTAGCCAAGAAATAAAAATGAAACCATGTCAGGAGAAGGCACTGTGAAGCCAGCATTGAGATGTCCTGCAATCCAGCATGAAGCAGAATGGAAAAAGATGCATTTGAGCTACTTGCTTCTACCAGGGTAGCTTCAGGAATCAAAATCCCATGCAAGATCCCAAGGAAATATCTGAGATGCAAATGGCAGACTAACTGAATTTCTGATGTGAACTCAAATTTGAGTGGCTGCCAACTACAGCCAAAAATTGTGCAAAGAAAAATCAGTGTTAGAATCTTGTCAGAGTGCATTATCTCATTGTATCTGCAGACTTAAAACGCAGCATCTAATTGTTCTTGCATTACAAAGCCTGCATGGAAAATCACTGCTTTTGTGATATTTTTACAGCTTTTTTTCCAACAAGAGTCACAATTCATGAACATAAATGATAGAGTATTGATGAATAGCATATAGCCAACACAGCTTTCCTACAGGGTTAAAATAAAAAAAATCCATGGGATTAAAAAGTGAGAGTTAATCATGGAGAGCAGGAAGATGACTTTTTCAGTGAAGATAAACCTGACTTGAACAAATGTGACCTATGGATTTAATTTTGTATTTTAAGTATTCTACTATCAGTAAAGTTGCTTTGTTTCTGCAGCGGAAAAATATTTTCTTATACACAAGTGGGAATTACTCATTTTATTTCTATCTCTGCTGAGTGCAATTAAAGGAAGACTTAAGGCTATGAACACCTTAAGGAGGAAGTTTGTTGACAATAACCATTGATATATTAAGGTAAAATGAGAAGTAACACTGCAATAAAAGCTGACTCCATGAATATTTCTTCATAAAACCAAACAATAATAGGTCTGGTTAAATGCCTTCTTTGAACTTATAATTCTTGAGACATCAACTGTGTTTCATCTGTGAAGTTCCTTGTAATCCAAAAATACAATTTACTAATCATTTTTGTCTTTACTGTTAAGTCCAATGAAGTAGGCTCATTAATTTTTTAACTCATACTACTTATCAGGCTGATAAACTGAATGCCAGAAATACAAGGCCATCCCTTAATCCAAGTTTAAAGAAATTCACACCCTGAACGCTAGCTAATGTGTGCACACCAGATACAATTTAAAGTCCCAGAAGACTGTGAGATCTTGAATCTCAAATCTATTACAAATAAAGCAGTTGATGCTCTATTTAAAATATAATAAAATTATGCAGCCACTTCCAAAGGGACATGCAGGATTAAATTATATTTTAACATAGTTGTAGGTACAGTACAAATAAAAACCTATTATAGAGATTTACCATAAGTTTATATAATAACTAAACATTGCATACACTAAGGAACTCAGATCACGCTTGCCTGTAGTACTTTTGCCTTTCTTTCACAGAAGTTGCTGCTGTGCTTTTTTGAAGTGTGGAAAGTAAAGTACTTCTGTACTTGGCTTTTCCCAGTAATTTCGGGGGTATTGGACTAGATGATCCCTTGAGCTCCCAATCCCTGACACTGTGATTCTGTTATTTTTCCTCCTGGACATTGTCTTTGTAAACTATTACCAACAAGTTTTCTTCACCAACAGTGTTTCTGAAAAGCTGAAGGGAATAGTGGTTAATAATCCCTGGTATGTTTCTTGATTGGATGATACACAATTTTTTTCTGTTGCTCAATCCAAATCTTTTCTCCAGAGATAATTAATATCCATTTCCAACAAGAACAGTCATATCTAGCCTTGCAAGTTTCCAGCCATGGTAGTAAGTGCATTGATCCCCGCTCGTATGCCTGTTTACCAATTAGAGAAGTCTCAGGGGTTCTAGTGGGGTGCCTGAGCAGCTCGAGCCCATCAAATCCAAACACAGGGAGCAGACACTCCTTGGAGTCTCCATCTGCATCCTAAAACAAGGCAAAGTTCTCATTTGCAGGTTTCCTTTTAGGGAAAAAGCATGGGAGTTTGTATGTGATGGGCTTTGACGGATGCCTGGGCTAAGGCTTCTGCATGTTATGTCTCCCTTCAGTTTGGATCCAGCCTCCAATCCCACAAAAAGCTCCAGCTTTCTGCAGAAAGAGGACAAGTAATAACAACAAGAAAGAAAAAGTAAAGCCTCTCTAGGTTGTTATTACTGCTGGAACTAAAGACAACAGCATTTCCTCAGACATCAGCAAGCACATTAACATAAAGCTGTCTCATCCCTGACAGATGCACAAATATTCAAGAGGAAACAAACCTGAGCTAGTTACAATGTCTCATAGCAAAACACATTTAAATGCTTAGGTGAAAAGAACAACTAGCTCTAAACAGCTGAAGTACACCAAAATCTCAACTACTGGCAATACCACTGACAAGAGAGGCATATTCTTCAACAAAACAGACTATGATTGCTTGCTGAAAAGAACAGAAATGTGTAAACTTTGGTAAGACAGATGCTGCTAACAGCTTTAAAACTTTTTATAGCATAAAGCATGCTAACTGAAGTTTTAAGCACATAAAATGTAGACTGACAGAGCAGCATATTTGAATTGGAAAGGCAAAAAAAATCATCATACTTCCGATAACTAGTTATGACTTCTCATTATACAAATGTGCCTTGAAGAGTCACATTACCGCAGGGTTATTACACCCAATAACTACTGACCCCTGGGTCAGAAATTAAAATCAACCAGATCTACAATTCTATTTAAATTATAATACACTTCTCATTTCATGGAGGAATCTCATCATGAAGATCATAATTGCAAACTGCCCACCACACACATTAGGCTGAAGTTGGATTTATTTTAAATTAAAAAGTAGCATTTCTTGTATCCCACCAGCATACGATAAGGGCTATTAAAACATTTTGGAAAGCCCTAGTTTTAGTTTGCCTTCCACTTCTGTTACAGAAAAGCAAGTTACTTATTGGAATTAACTTTCTTGATACATTTTTTAAGATGCCAACAATTTTTTTAGCTTTCCTTATCTCGGTGTATCAAAACCAGTTACATTTATCCTTCCTAACATAGGATATCACAGGAAATTTAAGACTCTACTGCTAAAAATTGATTTAAAAAAAAATTATCAGTTAGAGGTTATTGAAGTTCATACTGCAGGGAAACTAACATGCAAATGGATAATTATTCACAAGAATTACATTAATAGCACTGACAAATTTTCAGCTGCTTGCTAATCCAAAACAATTGCAAGACAGGAAGAATGTTTCCAAAGCATCTTTCTTCTTCAAAGTACTATTTTAACATCTTTTTTACCTTTTCTATACATGCCATACAGCAGAGGCAACAGTACCTATGTCCAAAGTTGCATAGTCAGAAACATCTTTCTGATGAGATGTGGATGTTTATCTCCTCACATACCTTGGTTTCCAGCAAAAGGAAAGGCACAAGTCCCAGAGAGTAAACAAAGTTCTGGGACTCCATCAGCAGCATCCTCCTAGGTTTAAGAAAGATGACATGGTCCAATGACAATGTCACAGCAGCACAAATACTCTTTGCTCAGCAATTAAGGATTCTCAAGGATGTATTTTTAAGAGCTCAAAGCATTACAAAAACCACAGTGCTTATTATGGCGATCTCCATTGTGTAATTTCTTACAGTAAGAAGTCATTGCACAAGCCTTGCCTGTAAACCTGAGCTTGTTGAGACTTCAACTTTTAACATCTGGGAATACGTTAGTCAAAGCCTGTAGTAGTCAAATGTTCTTCACAAGTCTACTACCAAACATGCAAAAGACGTCTCATTTATATCATTGCTTTTCAGAGATTCTGGAAAACTACATGCTCTCATCGCAAGAAGGCACAGCCCAATGCAAGTACAGAAACTATCAAAAGCCATATTTAACAACATTCACTGCTAATCAGATCACAATAATTAGGTTGTCTTTGTCAATAAGAACAGCTATAATTTCTTTCTTGGCAGAGTTTGTTCCCATCAAAGAAAGAATTCTTTTCCCCTTCTACTTACCTCAAGTATTGTCACCAAATGACAACAGGAGTACAGAAGACTTGAATCTGTACCAAGTAGTCAAGTACTCAAATTCTATCACTGGAGGAACAATTAAACATAATTATCAGTGTCTGGAGTTGGGTTTGGGTTGTTTTTTGTTTTTGTTTTTTTGATAGTCTGCATGCACTATTTTTTTTTTTAATCAAATTCTTCAAATTCACTCATTCAAGGTAGCGGTTTTTACAAAATTTCAGTGAAGACTGTTGTAATTTTAAAAGTCATCTATTTATATAAGCAAACAACTAAATTGATGTTTCAGAAAGATTAACGTCTTATCTGACTACACAGACCAGATTTTGTGAGTGTGTTTCTTATGCAAACACTTAACATGAGCAAGTCCAAACAGCCAAAGCTGTTTCTCTGCCAGACTTCATCCACACTGAATGACTGAACCTTGGATAGCTAAGGTGGATTTTCAAGAATACAAAGTAATAATCAGAATTATTATTACTCTTTTGCATTTTTGCTTTTCCTAATTCCCACTTTTGAATCAGCTGGGCTTCTCACCTAGACATATAGTTTGATTGGCTATACATGCCCCATGTCAATCAAATATTTGTTTTTCCCTTATGTTCTTATGTAGAAATAAATGTTTCACAGCATATAACTAACCCTGCAGGCAACTCAAAAGCTAAGTTAGTCTATATTTTTTAGTCAAATATTATCATTAAAATAAGTGCTTCAGAGGTCTATGTATTTCTGTTGTTTATGTCGATATTCACTTCATAACATGAGTTTCACAGTAAAAACATATCACCTAAATTTAATAGTAGGTATTTTGTTGTTTTTAAACTAGTCTAATAAGAAAGGCATTACTTTAAGAGTATTCATGATAAAACATCTTCTCAGTAACAACTAGGCCATTGAATTCAGTCTTATTTCCTCTAGAGAAGCTGCAAAGAGCTGTTTCATTATACTGAAATTGTTTTGTCAGCACATTTTTAAAAAAGCAATAGGCTATACAAAAATGTAGGTGCTGCTCCCTTCAACTTATTAAAAAACAAATGACACAGCTTACTAATCTTTTCTCAATTTTCAGTACAAAAAAGGTATCAAAACTTCTGAGGGTAATCTCCTCTTCAAACCACGACATGGACATGGTTTTCACTGAGCACATGCTAAGCTATAATTTCATCCAAAAGGGAAAAACATTCTCTTTGCAAGCACAAAACAAGCAAATTTTTACATAAACATTGTAATTGATCCTGTAAGCATTACTGCTGAAACTGAGCTCTGAAACAAAGAGCATCAAACTGTGACACAATTAGTACCAGCCAACTATATCCTGGGCTGCACTAGAAGACTCAAGGCCAGCACATCAAGAGGCTGTTCTGCCCCCTTACGCTACTGTCATGAGACCCCACCTGGAGTAATGTATCCAGCTCTGCAGCCCTTAGCACAAGGACATGGATTTGTTGGGGAGGTTTGGAGAAGTGCTATGAGGATAATTAGGGGGCTGGAGCATCTCTCCTATAAGGCCAGGAAGAGAGCTGGTGCTGTTCAGTCTGGAGAAGAAAAAGCTCAAGGGAGACCTCATAGTAGTCTACCAGTACCTGAAGGGGGCCTATAGGAAAGCTGTGGAGGGACTGGTTTCCAGGGCAGGGGGCAGTGTCAGGGCAGGTTTAAATTCAACATTAGATAAAAATTCTTCCCCACGAGGGTGATGAGACACTGGCAGAGGTTGCATCCCTGGAGGCATTCAAGGGCAGGCTTGATGAGGCTCTGAACAAATTGACCTAGTACAGGATGTCCCTCCTCACTGCAGGGGCATTAGACTAGATGAACACCGAAGATCCTTTCCACTTCAATTTCCATTTCAGCACATAATATATTTTACACTTATTCTGCTTGTTTATCAGCTAATATATTACCCATTCTACAATGTTACCTAATCCATAAATAATTAGATCTCAAAGTATGTCTATAGAGTTAGAGATTAAAGGAGTCATCTTTGACCTATGTAACTTTCAGGTTACATCTTGTGTATGAATTAAATGGAATACCCAAAAGTGTTCTGAACATGTAATATGAATCAGCAGTTCTAAAATCCTATAGATGGAAAAACTGTAGGTGAATTTTTGCACTCAACATTAGGCATTGTCTTAGCTGAAGATAAGAGATCTGTAACTCAGCAATCGAGTTTTTTGCATACTCTTAAACATCTCTTGAAAATATTTCATTTAATTTCAAATACAAATCAGTTGTCTTTATTGCATCCTGGTTTTTTGCTTCTTTTGAATATTCAGAAGCACATATAAAACTGTCTCCCTGCATATTCTTTGACCCTTTTCAAATCCAGCTGCAAATGACACTTAAAAGTAGGCCAAGTCCTTAGAGGATTCAATGTACCTTCACTGCTTGAATTTAAAACTAGCCTTCCCATCTGCAAATTTTTAATTAACACCTTTTTTCCCCTTGAAAAAAGAACTGCTAATGAATTAGCTTGGTTACAGTTTCCTCTATAAAGTTCACAAGTCATGAATACAAGAAAATAAAAGTATCATACTAGTAACTTAAACTGAAAATTCATAAGACAATCATGTTTCCTCCACTGGCAGAAAAATTTGCAACATTGAAGAACTTCATGGAATAACCTTCACATTGAAAAAACCTGTACAAGACAACGGTTTACACCATTCTGCATAATTCCACTATTTCCAAAATCCACCTCCATTACAAATTTCACTCTCTCCCAGAAGTTGTAGCCTAAAGTGACATAAGGGGTTACAAAATTAATTCACCTATTGCATGGAAATCTTTGAACTCCATCTCTCAAAACACTTGAAAATATGCAAGCCTTACAGCAAGTATGGATTAACTATAGCAAGTAAGTTCTGAAAGCAACTGTCAAGCAGGAAATTTCCAGCAGGAAACAACACATTTCATCGAGTTTTTAAAATAAATTTCCAGCAGGTCATCTACACAAAATGCTGTTATATTAGTACCAGAATGATTGCTGAATATGCTGACTGCAACTAATTACTCAAAGAGATAAGAAAATGTAAGATGAAAAACTCAGGTTGTTTTACTACCTCATTTTAAATCCTTGTCTCATTTCAAATTCCCTTGTTCCATTTATTTTTAATCCTAAGCACTGGCATGCATTATTCAATTGCAATGAAAAATAATATTTTCATTTTATTATTTCAATCTTTCCTTGAAATAATTCAAGGCTTTGATTTTTCAACATACTGCAGACTGACACCACTAAATTGCTTAATTTTTTAATTTTATTTTTTACAGCTCATGAACTAAGAAAATTACTGGGGATAAAGCAAACACATTGCCTTTTCTTTAGTATTGTAGACATTGATGAAGAGTAGAACAAAGTAATATCAAAATAGAACTTGGATGTTATTTAGCATAATAAAAATAGTAGATTATGAATGTGAAGCCATCCCAAGAGGTCACATTACCTGAACTTGAAGTGAAAGTAACATTTTGCATTCATATGTTATCTTTGATATCAAACAGCTCACAAATAAAGCCTTGCCTGATGCAGGGCTGTTGGAACATACACTATAGAAGGCAGTTTACCTTACATAGCATATAAGGCATATCAGTGAAGTGCTACCACCCCCTGAGGTGAAAGCTCACTTCTCTTAGGAAAACACTCCGATTTTATATGCATTTTTTGTTTTCCTAGAACTTTGCAAGTATGCCAGTATCTGACCGAATTTTCCTGATGGAGGTCTGAATGCCATTTTCACCTAAGAGATTATGGTCACTGGGCACAGCATTTCCTGGAATGATTAGAGATAGCAAGCTCCATTTCCAAGACAAAATTGCAGTTTCTATTAAATGACCGAGGCTAGCTACAGGAAGAGGGTTATTAGCACAATCAAAGGTATGGAATGCTGTTTCAAGCTATTCAAAGTCAGGAACATCATTGAGATTTGATTCCTACAGACCTTCTTGGAGTCAAAAGAAACAATATGCTTCAGCTCTATCCATTACTCTACCTTCTGTTCTGGCAAAACAGGCAACAGAAAAAAAAAAGCATATTTGAGCACAAATAGATATGAAAGGGATGGAGTTGCCTGTTCTTTACATGGAAGGTTTACAGGCTGGTATTTACATCATAGATATGCAACAATCTAAGTTATTATTGGCCAATAAATACATCTGTCACCATATTCTGACAATTTGCCATAACCCAGAGATGTGTGTATGTACATCTCCCACAGAAACAAGTCTTGAAAATAAGATCTAAGTTACTCCAAGACAATTGGCATGTGCAAGCTCATTTCCCTAGAAACTTAGCTCAAGCCAATTTTGGACCACCTGGATTTCCAGTCAGATCCCTCACTAATGAGAATTGCCAAATTAAGTTCTTCCCTTCAATTGTCACAAGGGCACTTTATATCATCTTCAGCCTTGATTGCCCCCTGAAAGTACACCACAGAAATATTTGCAATGCACATCAAGCAAGAAGATGTAAAGGTGTAAATCAGAGATCTACGTGATTATCCAAAAATCAGACTGCTGAGAAATGAAGCATAACATCAATTAAAGTGTCACTAAAACAGAGTTATGAGAATAGTCAGGTAAAATGCTTGATAATTGCTTGTAAATTTCAGTGTTTGGAAAACAATTTCCTGGCCAGATGTTTTCACCTTGTATTAGAAGTTTCACTCTGTTAAGTGTTGTACATTTTCTCTTGTTTATGACTCAAGGTGTTAATCACATTCAGTCTTTCAGGATGATTACTTGGTAACATTAACATACAAATGTACAGTGATTATCTCTCCTTTTCAGAAGTCTGTGCATCTTCCACAAGGAAAAAAGTTATAAAAGAAATAAATCAGTCTCCTTTAACTTGCATGGTGCCTATTTCAAAAATGAAGTTACCATGAGTTCAGAGTCTATGAAAATTAAGTATTAATCAAAATCCAAGTACAGAAAACATCCACCTAGGCTTGAAAGTAGCCACATACAGTTAATGTCTTGCAACAGGCCAGAGTTTATAGGTGTAACTACCTCATAAAACATCCATGTTTCATTCTTGTAGTCTCCAGTGCTTTCATATCCCATTGATGAGGATGACAAAACACTGAGAACCTACAGCCAGTTCTGAGGAAAAGATAGCAGTTTTCAGTATACAACCATGAAAAATTCATTATTCATTAAAATTCAAATTAACATTAGATCTTCAGTCATCTATCATTATACGCTAAAAGTCATGTATGAAAACTGGGGCCAGTTCTATACCACTTGAATCTAAAAAAAAACCCCACAACCAAACACTGAGGTTATTTACTGATAAATTTGATAAAGGCAGTATGATGAGAATACATCTCCAGTTTATATTGATTTACCAGAAGTCACATGAAGCAACTAAATTTGTTCCTAAGGCATTAATATGTAGTTGGCTTTGTATGACTGGATTGATTACATCTTGCTGCACAAAGAAAATGAGGACCTCATAGCAACAACACTTCTACAGTCACTGATATACACACATGCAAGATATGCAAAAGATTAATGGCTGGCACTAGGAAGGCACTAGAAAGAAAAGAGAAGTGCTTGGAACTACTTTCAACAATTTGGGTCAGGCTAACCTGCAGGGTCCACGTGGCCAGGCTTTCTCTCTGCATGTTGACTCTGAAGTGCTCTTTTCAAAAGCATAAACAAACCTCTTGGGGTATTGTGACTATTCAGTCACCTCCTCCTCAGATTTTGCCTAACAGGGCTCCTCCAGATCGAAGCATGAACACCATACAGGCAGGAGAGGTGACAAGAGCAAGCTCAAAGGCCCTAATGCAGTCATTATCACCACCAAATTGCTGCTTTGAGCAATCTTTGCTTATTGAGTATCGGGCAGTTACTTAAAAATAGAAACAGCATAGACCAAATGCCCTTGCTTGAAGGAATAAAAACATTAGTTTACCCAAAAACTCTTTGATGTACATCTACCAGCAGCTGGACTGCCAAAACTTTCATTCTCCCTGGTGTGATACAGAGAAACACTTGCGCAGTGACAGAAGAATGAGTGCTCTCATCACTGAGCAACTTACTTTATTCATGAGTGCAAGAGTTAAGAGTTACAGGTTACCAGCTATGAAACCTCACGACTTGAGTGGTCAGTAAGTGAATCCTTCTGATAGACTATACTCCATATGAAGGAAATGGAACCCTTTTCTGTTACATTTTTTAATGAGCTCATAAAATATTTACATTCCAATTTACATAATATGTTATTCCACAAACCTGAGGTACAGAAACAGCCTATGACAGGTATTCAGAAGGAAAGAGAATATCTGATCTAGATTAAACACATCCCATTAAGAAGTAATATGGCCTAATGCCTTGGCTAATTCCTGGTGCTAATTCTCTGTCCATTGTGCTTGCTTCTGGCTTTCCATTAAGTCTTTCATCTTACAGCATCAAGGTTGGGTAACTTAAAAATTTTATTAGTCTTTCAATTGCTCCAGTTTATTTTTATTCCTTTACTCTTAGCTCTCAAAGCTGATACTCCCCCAGGTATTTTGGCCTCTCCACAGTTCTGTAACGGAAAGATATTCCTTTCCAAAATAATCTAGGAGAAAAAGCCAAAGGGAAGCATCAACGCATCCACATTTTCCTTTATTTTTCCATCACTGAACTCATATATATTTGTACTGCAGACCAAAAAACAGCTTCCCTTATCATGCTGGAGCCAGGATCACCTTTTTCAGAGTTTGGTAAATATTATCAGAATACCTGTATTCAAAACCAGAGCTGATAAATCATCAGAAGCAGCAAATGAAGGGAAATGCCTCCCTAAGATCATAAGGCAAAACAGAAATGAGAAAGTTTGTACAAATTTCTTTTTAAATGTGTTCCAATATTTTGCCAGTATTTTATTAGTTCCTATTTCACCATGATGAAAGTACTCTTTTTTTTGGGGGGGCTAATATATAGGATGCTTCCTCTCCTTGAATACTATCTTTCTCTGCAAGCAACACGAAGGTGATTGCCTAGCTAGTCTTCAAGCTCCAATTTCACTGATGACTACAACATTTCCTTATTGAGGTGCCAACAGAATCATCTATGTGTTTCATTTGTTATTCTATTCTCCAGTTCCAGGCAAGCTCTGATAAAGATTAAGGGCCACTACTGGCACGTTTGGACATTATATATTAATTGGCATGAAAACAGGGTTTTACTTCAAATTTCACACCTCAGAGCTCCATTAGACATGGAAAATGCTGCTGAAAGAAATACCATAAAGACAGTAAAAGCACTAAAGGAATGAATTTTGCATTTCATTTAAGCCACAGGCAAAAGGATGAGACTTCACTGGGGTGAGATCTGTGCAAAGTTGGAATGACAATTAAGATCTAGGCTGAATATTTATATTTAATAACTCTTTGATGAGTGTCTAATGCCTCCAAGCCAATGCTTGTATGCACTTTTGTATTTAGCATTAATTTTACTTCTGTCCACATTCATTCTGAACATTATCTACACATTTTGTTTTTCTTTACTTCAAAATCTTACAAACTTTAGCTAAAAGAATAACATCTATGCTGAGGAAAGGCCGAGGATTGCCCCCACTGTTTCACCAAAATCCCTCTAGCTCTTGAGTAAACTTGGTAATTTCTGAAGTCTCATCAGTTCACAGGGTATTCTTTCCTCTACACATTGTTTTTTAAACTTTATCTGTTGGCTACTGGTGTGGTCTACTGATTTATAATCTTTAAAAACTACATTTTCAAGAGAAAATACTAACTTGTACTTGACCAAAACACCTGTAGATTGAATCAGTCCCTACCATTGTCTTTCATAAAACTTTCTTACTGTTCCCAAGTGAGATACTACAGGTAAACTGTCATCAAAAGTGTAAGACAGTTTTTTGTTTTAAAAGATGACATAGTAAATGCTCCTCCTAGGACCCTCATCTTCTGAGCTGTGTATCATCCATTCTATATGACTACCCTTTAGTTGTAAAAAGTGATATCGTGTATTGCAGGAAAATAATCTTCAGTTAGTTCAATTTCCAATGAATAAATATTTCAGCACATAATTTGACTTAAAATTTCAAGCTCTTTAACTTATATTTACACTTGTTATTCAACATATTATTCTGCTAAAGCTTTACTGATTTAGAAAAATAAAGTGAGCATTATTTATGGAAAACTTGCTATGAATCAACATTAACTAGTAAAAAAATCCAATAAAAATAACTGAGAAGGAATGAATGCATTTTATGTCTATTTCTATTGTAGGACTATATGATTTAATGAGCTGTCAGTCTTAAGGCATTCATTGACATGTTTCTGGAAGTTTGTTCAGATAATGAGAAATGAATGAAGCTTGTTCTGACAGATCTGTTGTGATGCTTTCCTCATACTATAACTGGGGGACATGAAAGACCTATTCTTCAGAAACATAACTGATTTCTTACACTGAGCAAGTGCTATTATGAGGAAGAGCAGCACTTGATAACAACCCAAACAACAGAATCAAATAACCTGTATTCCTCAGTTGCTTGGACTTCCCCAGGTGAAAAGGAGATGTACATACAATGCAGCCAGCCCCTAGAAATTTGGTCCAAAGGGAACACTGTGTCACAACATTGACACCACAGATAAATCCATAGAAACAATTTAAAAAACCCATTGCCTTGGCCTGATGATCTGGTTTTTATGATCTTGCAAACAGAACTTCTGTGAGAATATAACATATTCCACCAATCATTGTTGATAGGCAGGATAACTTTTCATTACTGATGAAGAACTACTGGGAGAGAAAAAACAAAACAAAAACAAAAAAAAAAGAGTTGGTCTGAGGAGTAAGTTTCCCTTAGTAAAGGAGGATGCCTGTGGTCAGCCAGTTACTCTTATCATGTTTTCCTGTACATTCTAAACATAGGGTCACAAGAAAACATTTTTTAAGGAGATGCATAGGGGTACTCAACAGTGAAAACGATATTTTTAAAAGTCACTTTGGGTTTTTAAGTAGCAGAAATGCATTGACTTTAACTCTGAAGATGGTTCCTGAATTCACTTGCATCTTACTGTATATAAAACTAATTACTTCCTTGCAAAGTGTCCACATTTGTTCAGATACTCGGGCAGCATGCATTTGAAAGCAAGTAAGTATCTACTTGTTTCCTATGTTATCCGTAGAAACCCTCAGTAAGAGAACTAAAAGCAAAGAGTGAAAAAAATACCTCATTCAAGCAGTCAAAAATGAGAAGAGAAAGCAGTCAGTGATAAGAGTTTTCCCTCTTCATTGTGGCTCCCCAGTTCCTTAAATACTTCACCTAAAGTCACAGGGACACCATAAACCAATGGGCAATGCTTTCTATCTTAAAAGATTTGGTAAAGCCCTGATATATACCCGCTGATAGGAATCTATTTGGATGGCTTGAAGCAATTGTCAAGCTAGACAAAAACTGTACCCTGATGGTCCCCCTATATCTGCTGATTAAACAGAAACTCAGTGCACTAGAGAAGCCATCCAAGCATCTTCAGTGATAGTTTGGGTCATTCATCATTAACGCCAACTTTATATGCCAAACTGCTGATTAGAAGTGAAACCCTATCGCCTCCAATTTTCTAGCTGGTGCTGTCAAGAGCAGAGCTTTCTATTATCTGAACAAAAAGGAGAGCTTACAATTCAAGCTATAAGATTCCACATCATTGTCACATGTAATTAATTTACAGGAAACCATTTCTGGACTGCCGTATATCATTAGGAAGTTGACAGGAATATATTCCTCCTTTCTATGTTTATCTAATCTGATTTTCCTTTCCATGCTCCATCAGATGCAACATTTCATCTTTTGTTGTACTATAGCATATTGACAAATCAGAAAATCTGACAGCCAGTCAGTAACTAGGTTTGCTTCTTTTCAACTGCAAAAATACAACCCGCCCCAACAATTCTAAATTGTCTCTTTGTTCTCTTTCTTTTATTTGCCAAGCATAAAATACAGACCAAAACTAGAACACAGTTTTCACAGTTACCCTCAAGAGAACAACAACAAGTCACTATGCTTTTGAAAAACCCAAGAAACAGCAACCAAAAAAATTCCAAATCCTGTGCTCTGGGTATTTAAGAACTTGGAGAAAGCAAGAAATATAATCTGAAGGATCCACTTGAATAAACATGTTTTCAAAATTGAAACAGTTGTTATAAGGTCATCTGCAGAGAATCCTGATGAAAAAATCACAGAAAATTGAAGGTTTTATCTTTATAGAGGATAGGACCAGGCAAACTGGATCCAATAATTACAGCTTTTTTCTTGACTGAAATCTAGGCCAGGAAGAGAAAATGTGAATGTACTAAATTGACTGCTATTTCTGCAACATAAGCATCATATGATAATGATTATTAAACAGCAAAAATCTATCAGCACATACTGAGGAAGAGCATTTGTAATACCTGAAGTAATAGAGGACAGAGGAAATTCCTTGCTATTTATTTTTAAGTTAATTGGCAGAGGTAAGCTTTAATAGGAACATTTTTGCAATAACAGATATAGCTTAGTACATAATATCTTACAATGCAAGGAAATGTACATCCGAGTTTAAAGCAAGAATTAAGTTCAATATTATTGGATAATTAATGGGACATTGACAGAGTACTTTGTTCCAGGCATGTATGAATACATTACTTAGCAAAACCAAAATATATTGGTTCTCTCCTGATAACTAGCTGCACAGTACATCTCAGAAGCAATCTGTAACTCTGCAAACTAGAAGTTAAGGACCAAAAGCATTAAGTCAGGTAATTTCTACCTCCCAAAACCCATGCAATTTTTCTGAACTGGCCATAACCCTTGTTATGGGTTTAACATGGTAAGCAGCCAAGAACTGCACTCACCCATCCCCTCTGCCTCTCCCTGCCAGCAGAGAGAAAAACAGGAAAGTATATGTGAGAAAACTCTTATGTTAACAAGTTAAAAAAGACAACAAAAGAAAAGCGATGCAAAAGGCACCTGCATATAACCAGCTAAGTGATGCCTGGCCAGTTGCCAAACAGCAGCAAATTACCTGCCCAACCCCTGAGGACAACATGCTACTGCAAGATGTATCCCTTTCATCACTGTGGGTCAGATCTTCCCCTAGACTCTCGTCTACCTTGCCTTTTGATGCTGTACAAACACTGTTAAGCAACAGCTGAACTATTCATGTGTTAACACTTTTTGGGTTACAAATCCAAAACAGAGCACCAACCATACATATAATCATACTATGATAGACAAAACCAGTACAATAACACCCAAATGATTGTGGCCCATATAAAGCAAGGAGTTTTTTGTGTTCCAAAATCTCTATAAGCAAAGACCTCCCAAAAAGAGGGACAGTCAGTTACAAAAAAAACAACCTCTCCTTTAGTCAAGAATTTTGGCTGATTCCTCATATACTAATTCACTCACACATGCCTGCAATGACACATTTTTGGTGTTTTGTTGTTGTTGTTGTCAGGGAGAAATAATGCTTTTAACCCCATAAAAACCCCTTATTTAGCATTGTTTTTCCAGTATGTTGTCTGCTATGTAAAAATCCTCATCAGGTCTTTCAAGATGACTATCATTCATGGATATGTACTCAAAGCCTCAAAAAAAGAGCATCAGTTCTTTTCCCCACTGAGAAGGAGAACTTGTACTGATTGAGGTCACAAGTATTTTGAATTACTTGGACAAACTAATCTGCTCTCAACAATTTTTTTCCAGGATGTTAATTGCAGGAGTAAAAGCTGAAAGATAAGTAGCAGCAAAAGTGTTTGCCAGTATTCTCGATTGTCTGTAAGGGAAGTAATTTGCTATGTTTTCAGTAGGTTGCATTTCAGCATCAAACTGAAAGGATAGCAAGATGCTGGAGCCTTACAAAGAGGAAAAAAAAAACCCCAACATAATCAGAACATTTTCTAGGTAACAAAACCAGTTTCAGAAGATCGAGACAGTAAATGAACGAAAATCTGTCCATGTAGGACACTACCAGAACACTTTCCTGACACTCCTTGGAGAAGGGTTAAGTCAGGAGGGGATCCCTTCAGGATGGTCAGCAGAATAACTTCTTAACCACTGCAGATGTGCAACATTCAAGGCCTGGACATCAGACCATTAGAATGAGAATAAATGAATGGTGGAAACATCTGGAACTGTGTGGAAAGGCCATGTGTTGCTCTGCTTTGAGCAACTTTATATAAAGTTTGCCCATAACAGAGCAAACGTTTTAGAGCTCTTACGGTTGCAATGTTCCATTAAACTTCCACTCTGCTGTGCACAAACACATCCTCCCCAGAAGGTTTTTTATTTAAACTGCTCTCACCTTTTATAGAGAGTTCTGTTTATCATGTCACACTTTAACAAGAAAACCCACTGAAATGTTTTGTTTCTGGTCCCATGTGCCTGAGCACAGGAAACCCAGAGTTTTGGAGCTAAACAGGAAGCAGTGCTTTCCACAACACAGTGAATGGCATAGCTCTATGTACCCCTTCACTGTGGATAATTAAGGAGCTGGCAGTAATTGAAAGCATCCCTGCATCTTTCACACTAAGTACCTTGCATTGCTGGCTGACGTACTGTAGCTACTGACACATGACAGAATAATTTGTCTTTTATTCAACTACAACACTGAATTATTATAATCTGGAGTTGTCTGCAGCCTAAAGGGAGACATCATACCAGTTTCATTTGCTGTTACTCAAGGTAAGAGGTTTATAAAAGTAAATGAAACACAGCTAGCAAAGAGACTGCAGGAGGTCTGAATCTCAGAAGCAGTAGCATAATGATGCCTACTGTTATTACATAGGTCAGCAAAAATGCATCATTCTAAGCTGTGATACCATAGAAAATAGTTACCTTTTTCATTGAAAGTGCTACTTTTCTATCATTTGACTAACTGCAATAGTTGTTAAGTCATGCCTAGCAAAGCTATAAAACAGACACACTGAAATGAAGACAGCAGACCAAAGTTTTTCAGTACATTCACGCCTTAAAAGACTGTCTCACACCAGTTCACAATTACTCAATTCATAATCCTAAACATACGTCCTGCACCATCCAGTTGTCAGATAGTCTTCACCTAATGAGCCACTGGCACATGGACTCCAACTACAAAAAATCCAAATAATTTCTGATTAAAAACTTTGACAGTTAAAAATTTAGTCCTATGTGAGACATATAAAAACATAATCCTAGTATATAATGAAAAGCTTTTTGACAAAAAATAAAAATAGCCTCACTTTTGAGCTCTAACAACTGAGCTGTCACTAAAGGACTTAACACCTGTTTACGAGGCTTGGTTGTGAGGATTTAGAAAATATCTAATACTCAGAGAAAACTCATAATGCTATATACTTTCTGGAATATAGAAAGATTAAAAAGTCAATAAAAGCATCAAGCTTTCTAAGATGCACTGCTTTACTGACAATGGCACAGAACCTTTCCTCATTACCAAGGAAAATGATTCTGTAGCAAAATATTCATAGATGTATGCATAAGGAAGGCTGATGAACTTTTTATTTTAAAGCAGTAACGCTTAGCATCAGTGTAACTTGAGGATTTGCAACTTTTGTTTTCAACAGAAGAAAAACACATTGATGCCGAGTGTTTATTTCATTACAGCTGTTCCTTTAGCTTTGTCATAAATCTTCAAGGTTACTAGTGCTCTGGAACCAAATTATACTCTACATCACAATCAGTGTTATTCTGGTTACTGAACTTTTTTCTGAGCTGGGCAGAGAAAGATCACGATGTCTTCAAGATAGTTTTCTCAATGTGTTTCCTATAAAAACCTAGAAGCCTGTCTCAATACCACTCAAGCCACTGCTTGCACAAACTAAGCAGTGGCTGAATCTGTCAGATATCCTATACTATAGTACATGACACTAAACTACTCTTTTCTTTACCTGAATGCTATCTCCATGAGTCTTCCTCATGCTCTGCCCCTTCTGCACTCCTCATCACAGAGCTGGACTGCCACCTAACCCCTTTTCTATCCTCCATTGACCGGGCAGCTGATTTTCTTGCATATAGGGAAGTTGCACGTTACAGTAACTCGCTCTGCTTTCCTGGTCATCTAAGTGGGATACATAAATGAAAATAGAAATAAAAGCATGGAAATACAGGAGACAGTTGTAAGTAGAGAAGAAAACTATCCTTGATAAGAGGCCAAAGGGGACAACAGAAAAATAACTGTTAGTAAGAACAAACAGAAGGTGAGAGGAAGGGAGAGCATGCATGTCAGTAAGGGTAGGAGGAAGTAGCTGAGCAGCACTATTTGTAAAGCCTTCCTGCTGCTTTTGATTTCTCTTCAGTGATGAGCAAAGCTTCTCTACAGCCAAAAAAAGAGATCCCTTGAACTACTACAGAATAAAGTCATACCCACATAACCCTTTGAACCTTCACACTTCTGACACCCTCATTCTACTGCAGTCAGGTACTGCTGTTGCAGCATCACCCAGCCAATAAAAACCTTGGTTACCAACACAACAATTGGATACTTTCAAATACATTTACAGTCTTCAGTTTCTCTTCAGCATCAGCAGCAAGGTATCAAGAATTATGTGTTATAACTGGAAGGCTACTGTATATCATAGTAGGCATACTCCTACCTTTGAAAAACTAGAGGCTGCTCTCCACCTGATAAAATTAGGCTTTAAGCCAGGACAAGTATTTCCACTGCAAACAATTTCCAAGGCAAAAGCAAGATTTGCAACAAGCTAACAGTACATTAAGCCCTGTGATGAGAGCTCAAAGCAAAGAGAATGTTCCACTGAATAATGACTTTCCTGAGGAGCAAATAAAATCTGAAAAACAACTTCACTTCAACATCAGTGTTCTATGCACTATTTTCTTTCAGTTATGCTGCATTACAGATTCCTGCAGTATACACCAGCCACCCTTTCCTCCATTAAAATGTAACCCTGTTGCTTCAAAGTAAAACTCAATTTCCTCCAGAATATGCAGGATTGCACCCTTCTAATCGTATCTCCAAGAGTTAACAATTAAGCACTACTGATAGAAACAGTTTTGTCAATATGCAAAACTAAATGCTATATAAATCCACCAAAATTATTGTGTGAAACATTTTGATTTTCTAAATACTCTTCGTCCACAGTATCACAAGTGCATTGCATGCATACTTGCTGCTGGAATAAGCATGCTGTCTGAAGGTGCTTACTAGACCCACACTGGTGAAGAAACCGTGCGTCAAACAGCTTTCTGGGTAAAAACTTCTTCAATTTCAAGTACCCCTTTTATTCTGTTCCCTAAATTTCAAGCATTTCGGTGGATTTGTTTTTTCATCTACTATCCCAGTTCTCCTTACTTGTTCTGAATTATCTAGAATCTCCTTCCTCAAGCTTTCCACACTTTTTCTAAGCGTAGAACCAGACTGTCTTCATATTTTTCAAATGCTACAATGAAGCTCTGAAAACATGGGAGGCTCCCATACATTCCTTAAAATTCTGTGCAACTGTACAAAAGCTTCCACATCTATTTGCCCTTAATACTACTTCATTAAGAACTGTGGGTTAGAACATGCTCAAAACTGATGTGATACTCTCTTTCTGATAAGCAAAGCATGTATTAACACTGAAATGCTTTTCAGATTACTGAAAAAATTACAGTCTTTGGTGGCCAAAACTCACCTTGCAGAACACTACCATAAAAAACCCCAAACTTACAGGATTTTCCTACCATCTCATTTCAGCTTTGTCATCTCATTAGGGGAAACATGTTTCTATAGCAGTCTGATGTTCTATTTTTATTTTGAAAAAGGCTTCCAAGGAAGAATGAGTTAAGACATCTTAGAAAAACAAAGAAGCAAGTCCAAATCAAACTCAGATGCTTGAGGCAGAAGTAGGGCAATTTCACAGAATCAGAGTTGGAAAGGACCTCTGAAGGCCATCCAGTCTAATGCCCCTGCAGTGAGCAGAGACATTCTGCACTAGATGAGGGTGCTCAGTGCTGTATCAAACTTGGCCTTAAAAGCCTCCAAGGATGGGAACTCCTCCACCTCTCTAGGCAATATGAGCCTGTGTCTCACCACTCTCATGGGGTTGTATCTTTTATCATATTTTTAAATAACATTAATTCACTGCAGAATAACAGAATACAGCTTTTATGTTTATTCAAAAATTACATAGAAAACCATAACCATAAACTTGACACATCAAGCATCAGCCACTATACACTGAATCAATAGCAGTTCCTCAGTCTTGAACAAGGAATAACCTTAATCCTATGTTCCTCGTTTAATGTCATACTGAAGTGCAACTATGAATATTAACAGCAAAACCAGAACAAACCAGAACAAGCCAGAACAAGCCAGAACAAGCCAGAACAAGCCAGAACAAGCCAGAACAAGCCAGAACAAGCCAGAACAAGCCAGAACAAGCCAGAACAAGCCAGAACAAGCCAGAACAAGCCAGAACAAGCCAGAACAAGCCAGAACAGGCAAGATAAAACATAAAATAAAAAACCATGATGCTTTTATTTGATCACTCCAGACTCTAGGGCTCCCAAGTAGTTCACTCTTTTCCAACTCTTCCTCCTCCCCTTTCAGGGCTCTGCTTACCTCCAAGAGAAACATTTCTTTTACCTTCCCAGTACACAGTGATGGGAGTGCAAGTGGTTTAGCTGGAGCACTTGCTACTCTCAGTGGCTAATAGTGACTGACACTTCTCAGGGCTTGCTGTTGACAACTGTTTTACAAAAGCTAAACTGGTTGGAGTGTAATAGTCCATGCTCTATAAGTGCCTTAGGTCAGTATTTCAGCTGGAATTTCCAGCTATAACAACCTGTCATTTTCAAGAAAGATTATATTTTTCTCTTCACCTCGCTTCCTCTTCTCCCTCACCCCAGAAGACTTTGTTTCATCCATACTGAAATACAGCTCTTTTTATTCAGCTATCATCAGATTCTTATAAACACACACAAAGGATTGAGTTTGACAGCATATGGTAGAGGTCACTTGGCTGCAAATTAAACTAGTTTTTATGTCTACAATCATTCATGTAAAATTAAGAAAATCTGAAAGATGTTTTTGGTTAGCTTGAATAGATGCTTTTAGTTTACCTCCACTAAGATCCCAAAGCACTCAGCTTTCTAAAAAAATGTCATGTGCTATGGACATACAACATCACAGTTAATCAACATCATTTGCAATTGATTCTCACAGGGAAAAGAAGTGTTGCAGGAAAAAGTGTATGATCACTGTCATCAGGTAGAGTTGTATTTAAGTTGCACAAGTAACACACTAGCTGGTACTTCCCAGCTAAATATGAGTGGCAGTGTTTCAAAGTGAGTAGTTCAACAGTTCAACATCTCTGTAACCAACTTGACAAGTCCTGAAAAAATTCAATGGGTAGATCACAGCCTGAGTAATGCTGCTTCTCTTTTCTCGTTAGTCCTTTCTTCCATTACTGTCTTCACCCTTTCCCTGCCCTCACCGCTCCACTCATTTCAGTCTCCCACACCATACCTAAGTCCAGGTAAAAGCCTCATGTGTTAATTCCTCACTAGGAATATAGTTAATTGAATACAGCATCAGCATATCTCTCCCTCTTTTTTCGGAAAAACAGAAAAAAAAAGTATTTTATAATGCAAAGGGACCCAAGATATAGCATAGGATGACTGAAAGCCAGAGATCTCGTGTTACATTTGGCTCAAGCTTTACAAGGCAGAACATAGGACAGAACAAAACTCCTCTTCCTCCCTACAGGTAGGAAGATATCTCACATCATTTAATCATAACTTAGAGCCAGGAGAAATAAGAACAGTATTTATTGTCAGGCTATTTAAACAAAGGTACTGATGCCAGCATAGTACTACCAGACTATACACTGCACTTTCACAGTATGTCACTTTTTTTTCAGGCATCTGAGCCTTTTAAATATCTTTGTCCTTCTTTAATTATTTATTATTTTACGGTTTAGTGTTTGCAAAACTTTATAAAGTTATTTATCAGGTAAACTTTAATGCAAATAAGGAACTCCTAGCACAAAGAATTTGGAGATGAGGTTTCAGACAGCCAACTATTTTATTGAACAGAGTTTACTACCAGAAGATTCAGCAATTGAAAGAAAAAAATACACAGAAAGCATGCTTAGAAAATAACAAGCTCAAGCTTCTAGCAAAAGTGAGCTCTCTACACTACAACGCATTAAATTTTAAGTTACTATAGCTTTTAGACTACATGTCATAGGACAGTACTCTCATGACACACATTCTGCATGGCACAGTGTGAGCTTTTTTATATTAAGCTGTTGACTGATAAATGCTGATGCACAAGTTTCTACTCAAATTCACAAGCTGGCAATGAAATATATCTCTCTCTAAGACAGAAACAACTGTCATTTTTTATTCCACTGGGCAATTAAGTAAAATCTTCAGGTTCAACCTTATTTCAGACAGGTAGTAACTAAAGTTCTGTTCAATATGCCCTTTTCTGAGAATACTGTTTAGGCAGCATGGTCAAAGAGCTGTCAGTTCCCATTAGCAGAGCATTTCCTTTCTAGAACCACCTCCTCTCACCAGGAGAAAGAAGGGAGGGCTCTAAAGGAGACAGGAACATTTTTTTGAGCAGCTTTCCCAGGCAGGGATTTGGAACATTTTATCACCACCCATAATGGCTTCCTTTCAGTCACTGCTTTCTAATTTTTGCTTTCAAAATCATATCCAAAAGGGAGAAATATGGTTTATTTAGATCAAGATTAATTTCACTTCATCAAACTCAAGGCTTCATGCTAACTTCATGTGCCTAGATCTGAGATTGAACATAAAGTGAGGCTTATGGCAGGACCTGACTACAGGGAAACCAAGCCGGAGAGGCTGTGAGCCTGAGCAGCCCAACTCTTCAACGGTCCACCCCAACAGCTTTTGAACTGATTTACCCATCTGACTCAAAAATTCCCTAGCAAACGTTTACAAAGAAGGCATTAAGCCTCCATGGGATGAAAAAATGGCATTACAAAACACAGGGCCCAAATATTTCAAGTCTCCATGATAGCAGTTTGTTGACATAAAAGCAAATTTCCTGTACTAAAAGCTTTAAAAGCTTTCTGTAAATTTCTGCATTAATTCCTTCCCCCAACAGCACACACTTCAGTGACTCACCCTTTAACAGTTATTTTCTACTTTAAGTATTGCAGCACCAATTTTTTTGGGGAAAGAAAAATATTTTCACAGCTTTTATGTGATCTCTAAAACACAACTTTACATTAAAAAGTTATATATAATTATATCTTTCTCACTATCAATACCGAAATATTTTGGCTAGTTTTCATTTCCTCTTTCTTGGTTGATTGTTATGGCATTTGACCTAAATCTCAGTATATTAGCTTGAGGCAGCATTAAAATAAAATGATTCCCAAGCAGACATTTATGTGCCAGTTCACAGAAAACACAGAATCTACTACAAACAATTTACAAACATTGGTTTGAATGAAAGACAAACACATATCTAAGAGAAAAGGACAGGCAGAAATTAAGATGTTACTCCATGAAGACAGATGCAGTTTGTCAGCTTTATGCTGGTAAAACAAACATGCATTTTAAAGAGTAATTTAGAAATCAGCTGCAAAAGTTAACAAGACATCATAAAGCAACTACTGCAACCCCACAGCAACCTACAACATCTCTTACCGCAAGCATTATAAAATCTCACCTATCAAACAAACTAGCCTTTATTGTTCTAGAAGATCCTGGTCATTCTTACCACTCCTTCCACCACACAATTTCCAAAAAAAACATTCTACTTACCTCCTAACCTTTTGTAGAAGCCACTCATGATTTCCTGATCTCCCACAGCTGGGGGAGCTCCTCAGCAACTTCTCAGCTGCTCCTCAGCAGATTTTGCCCAGATTACTGCTTCTCCTTGTGGGGAGAACAAAACCACAATGAGATCATCTGCATTGTTTGCATTTCAAAGTACACCTTAAGCCTCTCTTAGTCAAAAATTATTTTATCTGGAACAGTCCATGCACAAAGTATTCTGCAAATGTGTAGGATCTTTACATTATCTGTCAATGCCACTGTCCTTTAGGACAGCCATGCAAGTGTTAAGAGCTCTGGTAGTAATTGCTGATGGTTGTGTAATCATTGACAGCACTGATTTGATTACGCTGGTCTGCACACAACAGGCCCCGTTTTTCATAGGGTTTATCTAGAGACTCTCCACCAGTCTGTCTGTTCAGCTCAGGGTAAATGTCTCTTCAACACAAGTAAGTTGCATCAGCAGAATAAGGAAACTTTAACAGGAACAATACTGCTTATTTAAAATGCTTTTTACATTATCTTCTATTCAAGGGCTTGCATCTAAATGTCTGTATCATGAGGTGACATTTTTTTCTTTGTGAACATGTGTAACTCCTGTAATACTAACTGAGACTACACTCGGTGGTGTCACACTCACACATTCATTGACTATCCATCAGCATGAAAAGGAACCAACTCAGGAGATCAAAACAGAATATAAATGTAAGAATTTTCTAGCTGTTAGGAAAGAATAAACATCCTGGAGATAATCCCTCTTCCACCTTCAGTCCTTCTGTGAGAGCTCACTTGGAATGCAGTACAAAGTCATATAACTAGACAGCTTTTGTGAGCAACTAGGCTTTTTCATATCTGATAAAAACACATATATTTTAAGTAGGGGAAAAAATGGAGGGCTGGAGAGGTGTTCAGATGACTGTCCCAAAATTTGACTAGCAGCACAGAAATATATTTATCAGTCTCTGAAATAAAAAACCCTTATCAATATTAAAGAATAATTTAGGTTGGAAAAGACCCTGAAGATCATTGAGTCTTACCATTAACCTAAAGCTGCCGAGTCCACTACTAAACCACATTTCTAAGATCCAGGTCTACATATTTTTCAAGTATCTCCGCAGATGGTGACTTCGTATCTATAGTACTGTGTAGGGTTGTTGGGGCCCAAGTGCAAGTCCCGGGACTTGGTGTTGTTGAATCTCATCTCCTTGGCCTCAGACCAGAGATCCAGCCTGTACAGATCCCTCTGTACCGCTTTCCTACCCTCAAGCAGATCAACACTCCCACCTGGAGTGGAAGTCCAAACTGGATCTATTGTGTTAATGGCACTTCAGTCTTGAGGCCAAATGGAGCTGCACAGGTTTAAGAGATTTTTTTCCCCGTGTCCTTTGCAAAAGTCTTGAACTTAACTCATAACTCAGAGTAAGGAAAAAGTGGATGAAGTTCTTGCCAATGGCATACTAAAAGAAGCAATATGGGGACATGTAAAATATTAATGAGAGTTATTTTGGGATGCAAAATAATTATAAAACAAACAATAGAAATGTCAGGGACACTGGCAAACTTGGGTAAAATATTTAATCTCTCACTTTCTATTACCTGAATCAAAATCCTAATGATCTCTACCTGTTTGACAGCTTTTATTCTACACAGTCTTGTCTATCTCCGTTAACCTCTTAATAAGCCTCTTACTCCAAGTAGAAGCATCAGAATTTAGATTACTGTTGTCCTCAGATTTGTTCAGATTTGCACATTTTATGAAGATTATATCTAAGAAGTATACTTTATTCTACTATGGGACAGTAAGTATTTTTTATCTAACTTTTCCACCAATACCTAGTTCTGAAATGTTTTATTCCAGAAACATAATTTTGCAAGCCATACTACATTTTTTGTAAGCAAGTTTTCTGTTTCTCCTAGAATTTCTTCATAGCTCTTTGCCATTATCCAGATTCTGTGATTCTGTGATTTGTATTTTCTATGTTGATTATATCAACCTTCAGCCCTGAATTTGTCATGGAATATACTTGGGTACCTGACTTTGCTCAGTCAACTGCATCCCAAACACCACAAGCATCTTTTTGGACTTGTGCAAAGCCGCTGAAACAGGCCCAGCTCAAGAGCAAGATCATTTCTGACAAAACCAAAAAATCATAACATCTTGGTTGGAAGGAACCTTGCAGATCATGAAGTCCAACCATCAGCCCAATTCTGACAAGCCTTGTACCTGACAGGGACTTGAAACCTTGACCTCCAGATTGCAGTCAGATGCTCCTGCATCTGTGTGAGCTACACATCCATGATTTGGCTGGAAGGGGCTGGTGCCTCAAGTTGAGGGATCAGGCTCGCCAGAAAAGTGCCACACACCAATCTTTTTTACTGATAAAAACCAGCTTTTTTTCAGTGACTTCCTTTGTACCTAATTATTTATGAATTTTCACTACCTGAACTACAAAGGGTTTTTTCATATCTTTGGGAATTGTCTGATGTGGTTTGTGTGCTGATACTAGCTGAGTCTTTGAGATCTTAATTTCATATCATAACCAATATCATCATTCAAACTACTTCAGCTACATTAAATCACAGCTATATATTTTACTTTTACATCATTAGTAACAACAGTATTTTTAATCTTACTACCTGTAATCTCACACATATAATCTGAAAATAACAATAGTCTCTAATTAGAGTATGGTGGGTGGAGACTATTTGGAAAAGAATAAACAATCCACTCGGAGAAAATCAAGAAGTCTTCACACAGTAAAAAGTCTCCTGGATTTAACAGAGATTTAGTACTTTTTTGCACCCTGCAAACTCAACATATTTTGTACTAGCACAGTTTGTAAGAATATCTTTAAGATTCATTTCTCTCTAAAGTACCATTCCATTTCTTTGGAGACAAAGCTGATAGGATCAATAATAAATCCACAACTGTGAATAATACATTGTGGGATGAGTTATACCGGTTAAGTCTGAGTAACCTCTATGTTAAAGGTAAATTTAGCACGGGAAATGCTGCCTATGCACTTTACAAAATCAAGTTCAGTTACATTAATGTGTTACAGTAGAAAACATAAGGCACATTTTTTCCAACAAAACACAGAAAAGAAGATTGCAAGTTATGAATGCTTCACATAAGTTAATTCTAGCATTAAGAACTAGCTTTTTGTTGGAATGATGTACAAGAGTTTGATTTCAGCCTGTGCCGCATTGGGTATTAATATATGCAAGGAAACACTCCATTAGTCAGCTCTCAGCAGGCCTCTTGCCTATTCCTGTGTTACATTATTTTTAACAGCACATTTCTAAGTACAGTTTTCTCTTTGCCTTCAAAACACTTCAATTTGAAAGCAAAGCAAAGGAGTTTAGGAGTTAACAAACTGGAGGAAAATGTACATCCACTGTAATTACTTAAGGCAGAACAAATCCACAGTTACTATATGTTGGTGGTGAAACCTTGCGTAAGTGCCTCATTATATAATTTATAAAATATTATTTATTTAAACAAATTTATAATTTATATGGAATCCTATGAGTTGAAAGAGTTCTTCAAGATCATAAAGTTCAATCTTGAACATAATACTGCCATAACCATCACTAAAACTTATGACTCAGAACTGTCTATACCTGGCTCTTAAATATCTTCAGGGATGCCAACTCCACCGCTTCCCTTAGCAGCCTCTTCTGATGGTTGATAACCCTCTTGGTGAATAATTTTTTCCTAGTATTTAGTCTAACTACTGATTGAAAGACCCCTGGAAGACATTCCTGAGGTGTTTGGGCTGCTGTTCAATAAGCTATATAATTCATGATTCGACTATATAACTATAGTAGATTTTTAGCTTCTGAAAGGAAGAGCTCATTTACATTATTACTAAGTACCTCAGAAAATTTGAAATTAGCCTGATCTATTTTGACTCGAATTATTTATAATATTTACAGATAGCAGCATGTTATCTCCTGTGAAATGAAATAAAAAGCAGGATATAGAACACATGAAAGGGATCTTGTTTAATTCATGCAAACCTATAGGTCTCAGGAACAGGTTTAAGATGTTCTTCATCTAATTTTATATTGCTTCTTTACATTTTATTGCATTACTGTGCTCAAGGGGCCACAGCCCAGTGGAAAGTGGTTCTATTTTGTTCATGGTATTTTGTGCTTAGGGCCAAATGGAGCTGCACAGGTGTAAATAAAGAGCAGATTTTTTCTTTTTCCTGATGTCCCTAGGACACAACTTGGAGCTTAACTCCTAAATAAGAGCAAAGAAAAAGCAGACTGAGTTCCTGCTTTATTTAATCCCTCAAGTGACTACTCCATTGTTTAATTACATTCATATAATTGCAGAACCTGGAAAAAAGACTCAAGTTTATTCCAGTTCAAAGTTGATTCTGCTATTAAATTTAGATTGCTGACTTGTTAAGTACATCCTGTAGTTCTATGGTCAGGAACTGATTGACTGTTAAACTATTTGCTGTTACCATTATTCTTGTCAAATAGCTCACAGCTTTACCTCGAACAGATCACTTCACAACAATACCTGCTCAGAGATCTTTTGTTAAGCAAGTATATGCTTTGGAAGGTCTACAATATCTCCGATATATGAACCAGTAATTAAGTTCTGAAAGATATAGGAAGCCACTTATTTTCAGCAGTGGCAGCAGAGATATGTAGAGCTGCAAGTCTGTGGTATTGCAGAGCCACAAACAACTTGCATTTTCTGAAGATATGCAGATTTTTGAACTTGACACAACTGAGATAATGATCCTGTTCCTTGGAAAGACTGAATAGTGAATATCCATTTGTTTTTCTAAAGGAAAAAAGGATACCAAATGAAACAGGCTTTTATAATCTTTTTCCTCTTTACTCCATAGGAGTTTCCACTTTCAGAGTAAGGCTACTGCTTTTATTGAAAAAAAAAAGAAATTTAAGACCTATCATCCTATGTCTCTGAGCAATGAATCTTTGTGCCAAGTTCTGTCAAAACAGAGGAAGGGAAATACTCTCATATTTTAGAATTTGCTAATTAAGCATAATTACAAGATAGCAGACTCTAAACTTGTGTTGCAGAGGAAGCAGAAATGGCTTTGACAGCACCCACTGCAGCAATTTTGCTCCATGAGTATTAATGTAAACAAAAAGAAAAAATGTTGAGATGTCCAGAACGGAAATTTTCTTGTTCAAAGCTGTTATTTCACTGTGAGAGCAATTCACGACATTTTCAAAACTGGATTCTGGTCTCTATATTGGAAAACACTACCAGTGTGTTTTTTAGCTGACAGGATACAGTTTGCTTTTTAAAATACAGGCTCCAGACAGTTTCTAATGAAGAGATACCTGGACTGCCTGGCAGAAAAGCTTATTAACTGGCTGTAACGCAAGACATCTTCATCTTCATGCAAACTGTAAATATTCGATTTAGTTGTGTTGGTGAGCAAATACATAAGTGTATTAATTGCTTTGCAGCCTTCTGAGGTACTCAGCAGCTGTGTGATTTGATTTAAATTGATCTTGCTGCTACCTCTGGTGACCTCCAATAAAAAACTGTTGCATTCACCACAAAGTGATTTATGATGGCAGGACTCTTTATTACATAAATACTTCCCAATGCATTAATCAGAAATACACTATCTTACTTCATTAAACCAACAAATATAATCAATTCTTATCTGATTTACAGGTTTTTATGTAAGGAAAAAAAATGATTCAACCTTTATGCCAAATGGAGTTAAAATGTAGATCATGTAATATGACATATCTCTGCCTCAGTGCATTAAGTGTCACTAATCAAAATGATAATCTGCATTCAAGATTTTAGCTCTGATCAAGCTCTGGGTTGCACATACCAAGAATTAAATGTGGTACTTCAGCACTAAGAGCTAAACATGCATATGAATGTTTTGCTAATAAATAGTGCTGAACATTAACACCATACCTTTTTGTAGGTAAATATCCACCTAGTCACATCACAATGGAAAATTAAAGGCAGGGTTTAAATATGAGAATTGTACAAATCACATCAGAAGAGAATCTTTAAAAGTGATATATTAGTAAAGTGTCTCTTATTTCAAAAAATCCTGAAGCACTATATTGTTTGCTTGTTCTAGAGCATGCTGATAAGTGTGTTTTAAAAGTACTATACAAAGGAATCACTCCAGTCAAACCTGCAATGCAGATATAAAGCTTGATTCCTATTCACTTGGAGACAGAATAGCACACTATCAGAAGTGATGCATTTTTTTATTTAAAAAGATAGATGTGTTACTGAATCCATGTCTCCTTATTACAGCACATAGCCAATAAAAACAGTTCTCATTAATAAATCTGCCAGTACCACTAAAAACCACTTTGCCTGTGGTATCCCTATGGCTCATTTTTTTGGATAACAATTTTGAAGTAAAACTTGGAAGGTGGAGGGTACTTGATACCCCCATGTTTAAAGTGTGGGGTACAGCAAAGGTTTTAAAAACATAAAGCAAAAAGTGAATACACTTTCTTGAGGCATTCAGCCAACATGACTAAATCAGGCACCTCTGTGTGCTGTCTAGTCTTACTTCAGAGGGTTTCTTCTTTATTATGTTGTCTGTGTTGGATTCCTTTCAGCAGACAGCCAAATCCCATGTTCCTGCATATCTGACTCATGCTAACAATCTCTCAGAGATACACAGCACATTCACATCTTTGCTGTAACCCTGCACTGTCTACAAAGCCTGGACAAACTGCCCAGGCTCTGAATACTAATACAAGGGCCCACTACTCAAACATAATGCATTGTATAGTGTAAGTCCTCTTTAAGATCCTATGCACAGATGAATGATTAATAGCAAACACAATTCATGCTTGAGATTCTGCTGATGCACATACACCTCCATACTCCCTATCAAACACAGCCCCAATGTAGGAAGGTCTCTTGCCTGCTGCTGTGAGGGGTCTACATTTCTGTAACATTAACTGTATATATGCAAAGAGTACAGCATGTAAAAATGTGTGTAAGCCTTGTACAGTGTGCAGCCACTCGATGTATGTATACTTCCATCAGGCTCAGCAGGAATCACCTATTTGACTTTCAGCAACAAAAAAACATTCAGCCATCAACATCTGAGCTAAAGGAGCAGCTTGCACAGCCAGCAAATGCTGGCATTCCTCTTCTTTGTTGGCACAGGTCAGACAGCAGTGGGAGACTCTTATCAACAGACTGTTAGCATTACATAATTTGCTAGACAAGTTATTTTTGAGCATTGGGGATTAGCAACACTTGGAGTTCCATGGTTGGTTTTTTTTTCCTGTAATGAACTGTTGCATCCTGAAATACCATGGAGCAGACACAGGAATCAATCTCTCTTTCAGCCCCTCAAGCTACAGAAGTAACTCTGTTCAGGAAATACTAAGCGCCTCTTTGAAGCAAAACATCTGATCTTGCTCAGTAAGTCCACACTCTACACGACTAACAGAAAATCCAGGAAACATCTGACAGCTGGGAAGAAACAAAACCTAAATTCTTTGTGGTATTCAGTTTCTGTTCTCTCTTCCTATGATGCAGCAACAGGGGGGAAAGGATAAAAATATCAGTATCAGATGATTTTTCATTTCGGAAAGGGTGCACTACGTCCTTACTAAAAGAATTCAAAGCAGTTTTGATTCATTTAGATACTTCAAAGACATGTATGTCTACCACACCTATAGACTTTTTCCAGCTGGTGTATGTTTATCAGCCAGTAGAATGTCAGTGCATCTTCCAAGAATTCCTAAACACCGAGCTGCTATTTCTGGAAATACTGCTTCTTTTATACATACTTGAAGAGGATATTTACTCTTAATATGTTTACTCTGTACAGGAATTTACTCCAAATTTGGCATCCCCATCTTTGTGATTCAGCCCTATTGCTGAATGGTTAAAATAAAGAGCAATGACACAAATACTTCCCAAGACTTTTAAATCTGAGGCTGACCAGCTCTTTCAAGGAATGCTGGTCATGGGAAGGGGACAGTTTTTTAACTGCCAGAAAAAGGCCTTATTGTTTTTCATCTGGCTTTATTTTTCTCTATTTAGGGGTAACAAGTACTGCTTAAACTAAGTACAGGGGACTTGACTGCCTTTGTAATAGCAGTAGCAAATGGGAATGAGATAGACTTGGGCAAGACAAATACTATTTTGAGAGTTCATTTTTGATTATGCATGTGTTGCAAAATGGAACTCACAAGAAATAAATCTTCCAAAGGTCTTAATGACAGAAAAAATAAGACATTGTATGTGTTGTGAGTAAGATGAAGGCTTATTTCCAACATCTTGCTCATCTCATCCCATAACAGTTATCATTATATATATATCATTATATATATTATATATATATAAAAGTGTGTGTCTATATCAATATATATATGTATACACATATGTATCTGTCTTTAGCTTTTTCCTCTGCCTTTTTAGTGTAGGTAAGCCACTTAGCATTCCCTTAAAACACCCTAGCAAAATACTGCAATAAAAAAGGCAACAAAGGAGTTTGACACCAGTTGCAAAAAAGCACATATTTCATGTGGGACTATGTGGGTAACTTAAATCAGCAGGTGCAGTACTACTACAGAAAAAGAAATGGCATTTTGAAATTATAATACACATGCCCTCATCAAAGGAAACAGTCTGGGCTACAAAGAAAATACCCGAATGAATAATGAACCTCATATTAGTGCCGTTTGCCTTGTGTTTAGATGTCTGGTTGGAAAGACAAACTGATCAGCTCCTTTGGTGAAGATGTTTTGTCACAGTGCTAAAAAAAAACAAACATGAAAAACTCCTTGGTGGCCTAATAGTAAGTGCTAGGTGAGCCTTGTTTAAATTATATTTTGCTATGTGAATTGTATATTTGCCTGTGGATTTCTATTTCAAATATCTTTTATCCAGTTTCTCTGTTTATTGCAAGTAATTTTGTCCTCAGAATGGAGACCATTTATCTATTAGTTTCAGGCTTATCATATGAAATTAAGCACCAGAATGCTCAGTAATTAGAAATCACCTCACCCTGGAAAATGGGATAATGACAGAGTCCTTGAAATCAACGAAGGTTAAAGCTGTATGTTTATAACAACGTTTCTATAAACCCCAGATAAGATGTTGATTAGGCTATTATATTAGCAACATAACAATTAAAAGTTATATTTAATCCTGCAGGGAAAATTTATTTTGAGCATTGCATGACCTCATAAACTTATCCAGTGAATAAACCCCCTACTCCAATGCCAAAGATAACAACTACTGTACTTAGTTCAAATTTGTCCTATGTCCACACACTTCTCACAGCTAATCATTCAGGGACATTAAATACAAGTGAAGTATTCCAGAAAATAAGTAAAAGACTGCAGAATATCAACAAGCCCTGAGTATTTTTTTCTAATAGGAATGTATAAAAGAGCTATATGTCAGCCAAAGCAAATAAAAAGTTTTCCAATAAAATAACAAGTTGTATGTAGGATCTACTGAGTATTAAAATTATCCCTTTGTTGTCTCTGACTGAGAGGCCACCTAAAACATTTTTAGCAAGAAAACACTGCTTCAAAATTTAGAAATATCTGTACAAACTCATCTCTAGCATTTTTTCCCAAGAAACCTGATGTGCATAACATTCTGCAGTGAAAAAATATGGACAAAGATTTATATTCTCTAGAGCATCAGATAATGGCTATTTCCTACCAAAACATCATTATCCACATCAGCCTTAGAACGTTAATCTACACTCTATACAGAATTCATCAGCAGGACGCCTGTTTAGTTGGTAATGAATAACATTATCTAAAAAGGAGTCACAAAGAGCTAAAGAGAAAAAAAAAGCACCAGCAAATTTACAGATTTTGCAATCCAGTCTTAGGAATGGATTGCTCATGGCCTATGTGCATTAATAAAGACTTTGAGAAACAATAGCTCTCTTCCTCACAGGGGACTTGATGGTATTTGTCCATCTCCAAAATAACCAAGTGAAAGTGAAAGAGAAGTCATGACTCCATATGCTCCTGCCCCTTGAAAAGGGACAGAACACAACATAGGACTGGGAACCTAAGATCTTCTTGCCAAGACAAATTTATTTCTGATTTCCTTAAGGTCCCTTATTGACTGACTGGGGCATTTACTAGGAAAAGCAAGGGAGAAACACTGACCTCTCCTCTTCATTAATTTCTTTAAAGGTTAGTTTCTGTCAACAACACAGAAAGCTTCCAGAAATAAAGATTTTTGGACTGAAGTGATCTTGTGTTGCATTTCAAGGCAAAATATATGCCCTAGGATAAGCAAAAGCAAACTTCTGAAAGTCATGCAGGTGTGGTAGTAGTCTAGGCAATAAGGTTACCAGTTCTGATTGCTACAGGAATAAAAACAACTCAACATGTTCAAGTCAGAAGATATTTCAACTACTTTTGAGCTCATTTAGGAAAAACAAGCTATTCCCACTAGAACCAGACCAACTTTAAAACAATCTCCCAGATATTATTTCTCCACCCTGTTTAAAAAAATACCTGGCTCATATTTGCAAATTAGTTTAAGATTTTCAGGTAAACATTAGAACAAGTAGTTTCTATGAAAACTTGCCAGAAAGTTCAACTTCAAAGCCACAAAAATCAACAGAATGAATAAATAAGGGAAAAATTTGACATAGAAGCTTAAATGCTCCAAATCTATAAATTAACAAACCTGTCAGATAAGCAACATACTAATTTTTGTGAAAAATGCTAGATGGTTATTCTTTCCAGCACAGCATAACTCTGTTATTATACTTATTTATGGTTTTTAAGCTAGGTGTCATCTGTGCATTTGAAGTAAATGTAAGTCAACACTTGCAGCTTGACATGGGCAAACTTTCTACAGTGTACCTATTTTTATGCCAGAGAATAAATAACCAAACCCTCTTTTCTCAAACATACTGCCTGGAATGTTATATTGTCTAAACAACAGGTTTAGACACCAACAGATAAAATCAAAATAAACCACATTTCTTACTTATTTTCCCCTTGGTCTTATAATTATGTAGTAATAATACCCATTCCCTGAAATGTGTCAAAGCACCAGGCTTGTTCCCTTGTGGTTTTTTTTACTTTCATTGGGTGGCAAGTTGGCAGCATCAATTGTATTAAGAGTTTCTGTCAGCACCCACATTAAGTATGTTTCTTTATTGGAGAAATCACATTCTGGACATCAAAATTTATATCTTTCATCACATCCAAATTAAAATCCAGCAACCACTTCAATATCTGCAGGGTTTACTTAGTGAAATGTTCAGAATACTTCTGTTCCAAATATGAAATTAAAAATTAACTGAAGCTTATATTTAGGCAGAACAGACATTAAAGCACAGACACTTTCCTGTTCTGCTCCTGTCTTTCTGATTTTTTGTACTGTTAGAACAGATTCCCAAATCAGAATTTGTTGTATCTTGTTACTTTTTAAAATTACTTTATGTTTATTTTCCCTTGTTTTACAAGTTTAGAATGGCTTAGTGGCATTGCAGCCTTCTGCACTGTTTTCCATGTCCCATGAAACTTAGAAATGGATGCATAAGTTTATATAGTGCCTCCTGGGATTCTCCTGACTGGAGAGCATAGCTTTAGCATTCTATTTGAGGGTTAAATTTCCTGATGTTCTTATAGTATCAGAGGTTTATTCCCTAATTCTAGGAAAATAAACTGGCAGTGAATCTCATATAGAAGAGGCAATGGTCTCTACCTCTCAAACCTCTGGTTCTAAAAACCAGAAACAAATTTCAGTTTAGACATGGGTGTGTGCAGAGAAGATTTTTTAAAAATTAGATCTGGATCAAAAAGTATATTAGTTTCATTTCTACAAAAATCTACACAGCAAGCATACTAGAAACTCCTCATCAATTAATTTCACATCCTGGCTTGCTCTTAGTAGGAGAGGAAACTGAAGAGGGACTCCCATCTATCCGTGTGCTGCATTCATACAGTTCTAAATAAAAGTGAAGTCAGAAACTACACTTCCAGAAATGTTTCAGGCTGATCCTGGTTTTTAATTTCACTCACAAGGTACAAGTGTTCTCTTTTTCTTGCCTTTCATTATTATGACACTAATACAAACATCACAAAGCTAATTCAAGCAGCATTTTGGGAAGGGTATATTTATTTCTTCCAGCAAACAGTCGTGGTTTCTGCTGAAACAGAGTGACACTGAAACAATGTCACCTAATCACTTTGAAAAATGCTGAACATCTTCCTTCAGAGTGCAATTGTGTTTATGGATGTACAAGCAACAGGAACAATTATGACAGAATTGTATTAACTCCTGTATAACATGTTAATTTGGCACTGAGATCAATAGCTTCAGTAAAGCACACCTTCGAAAAAATAATCAGATTCAGAGACATTAAGAATGGGGAAGTAACTTCATCATTCTGCAAGTGAGTGAAAAAGAAATTATTACTTGGAGTCTTAAGAGTATGTTCAATACTATGCACTTGAGTTTTGTAAGCTCCAGATTTTACCTATAGTTCTCTGTATCCTTAATATTATTAGAATGTGGGATAAGATTTAGTCTTTTTCTCTAAATAATTAGTTATGCTCAGACCCTGCTTTTTAGGCTTTAAGAAGTAAACATATACAATAAACACCAATAATGCATTTCACACAATTGGCCATTACTGATTTTTATTCCACTGTGTCCAAGATTTCTATTTCATTGCAGATAGCATTTATTCTTCAACTAGAGCAAATTTAATAGCACTACAATCTGATAGCACTACAATCAATAACCAAATCACGTGAAGAATCCCAGATCAACCCCAACTGGAAAATGGTGCTGTTTTTTAAAAATTTCTTGTAAGATATGACATTGTCCAAACTCTTTGACAAAGCCATAACAGGATTGAAACTGAGGTATAAATTCTGTTCTTGTGAAACTCTGCAACACTATTAAAATTCTAGCTGAAAGGCAAAATTAAGCAGATGCTTAAATTTAAACATTTAAGTAAACTCCGCAGAACTGAGGAGTAAAGTTCCCTCCTTATAATGGACAACATAATTTAACTTTAAACTCAGAATCACTGTGAATGAGTTAATGTAGAAATCAATGCTAAAACCTAATGGAAAGCGAGAACATTTTAAATGTCATTTTTTCTTTTGTTTCCTTTGAATGTAATTATGCCTTTTAGTACAATTTTCCTCCATACTATCCGCCTACTATACCATAATTATAAACCCACACTTTAGAACACTAATTAAGAACATATTCACAGCAAGAATAGTAGATGGGTGGACAGAGAGAAAGTTTTCAAGCACCAGAGAGCAAATTAATACCCATATAAAAGAAACAAAAACAGGAGGGAGGAAAGGCAGGGAGAAAAAAAAAGGTTGCTATGCACCAGTAAATAAAGGAAAACTGAAAATTACATTCTGAGATGTATACCTACAGTCTTTTCTGTCAGCATTGCACCACTATTACTGTCATGTGATTGAACATTAGATGTATGTCCTGGAGTTTGGAAAATTTTATGTATGCATCTAGGAAAAAAATCAAGCACCCCCTCTGAGCTTCATCCATAAAAGTGCTGTGCTATCTGTTTTTGCAGAATAATAGTGTATTAAAGCATCTCTGGAAATGCCTGTGTACCTGCTAAATGGATGTGCACAGTTCTAAGGAGGGATACAAATCCTCCAAGGGTAGCTTTCAGGTGTCATTTGAGATGACATTCAATAACAGCTTGGTGTGGCTAGGCAGAAATCCAGTTGCACTGAGGAGGCTGTAGAGATGCAGGAGACTAACTACGTTCTTCTTCTTGTAAGGTCAAGAACCTGAATATCTAGTGTTAAAAAAAAAATCCTTATAGACAGGTGGCAGACCTTTATCATGGTAAAAAACACAGGCATTTTGAAGTAATTCTGATTACAAAAACCAACCTAGTCTTTCAATGATCTTCGAGAACTGTTGCTTTGAAGTTTTATTCATGGACATTTGTATTCAGGTATGATGATATGGCAGCATGGGATGAGACTGACACATCAGGTGATTATGAACATTTGGTTAGTGGAAATACAAAAATAATGGAAATAAAGAACCTCTCCATTTGATCCTATTTGATTTCTAGACTTTTCTTAGCCCTTTCAAAAATATGACATACCATATTTTGGACACTCATGTAGGTAATCCAAGAGACAGTGGCTTAGTCTTTGTTGAACATAACAGTTAGAAGGGGAGATCAGCATGTTATTAAAGTTTAAGTGCCTGGGAAAATACCTAGAAGCAAAGAATCATAAAGGTTGTAGAAACAGCAGCTTCCTTTTAATGATCAACTCAGTCAATTAACATGGACTCTACAAAAACTGTTACTTAAAATGCTTTATAAATTCCAAAACAGTTCTACACTGACCATCACAAGTTTATTAGATACTTCTATTTATGAAATAGAAGGTCAGTACTTATGTGTGAGAGATTATGAATATGACATGGGTATTTTTATCCATATTTAGGCACCTGTTTATAAGAGAGTATTTATAGAAGGCACTGCCACCAAAAAATACACATACAAAGGACAACATGCTGTAAAATGTCTTAAAATTTGCCAGACAAAGCACTAAAGATTTGGACTAGCAGTTTACCTAAATGCTAGATCTGTGAGCTGTCAGTAAAACCTTCCACCTGTCCTTCTGCGTCTAAGCTTGCTTAAAAATAGCGGTATGCTTTAAATACTAAAATCTTTTGAGCTGGAGCTTAGAGGTCTTTTCAGACAGAAAGCAGTTTCACCTTACACCCATTTTCTCCTAGAAAAATTGGTGAGTAAATTCCCTTTCGAGCAATGACATCTCTGATTTCAGCAGAGTAATAGACTCTACTGTGCACTATTCTAGCCTGAAAGACCTGTAATAAGCTTCCCAAGGAATACCAAACCACACAGAAGGGACCCTCGGAGTGAAAATACAATCCTCCTTCCTGACACTTATCATTTTCCATACTGCATGCCCAAACTGTGAGATGTTGCAGAGACCTTTCAAAAGTGCCAGATGTCCATTTCCTGAAAACCAGCTATTTTGAAAATGCTGTAAGTCAAGGAGCCAAACCCACAAGTGTCTTAAAATTCGAGGTAGCTACACTGTGGTTTCTAGTAGGAAATGTCAAAGATTTTGCACAAAAGGTTTTACCGATTTAGCAGATTTACAGTTTTAGCAGATTTATTTGTAATGAACTTCTTCATATGCTAAGCCTGACCCAGGAGAGCATGTGGAATACTGAAATTAACCAACTTAGCAAACCTTGATTTTCTCCATATGTGCACTGTTCCAAGTACAGCGGTCAATCACATGACTGAGAAAATGCAGCATGACTCCCTAGTATTTCTAAGCACTTTGCAGGAGATACCAAGGAACTCAATTTGAAGTTAGATATTTGGTTTTCAATCATATTTCTGGTTAAAAAAATGTTAATAAAGCAAGCTTAATTTCTTGTATTCGGATTATTTATGACAATCAATAAGATTTGGGGCTCTTCCTGACTGTATGGAAGTTCTTAGAAAAGAAGAGAAAATATTTGCACTTACAATTTCAAATTTAATTGCTGGAACTGTTCTGCAGTTGTCCCTTTAAACAGTCTGGTTTGACTTATGATCATTGCCTTGCTCATAATCCCACTAGATGAACTAAAAGAGTTGGCTCAAACATGAAATAACTCAGTGATGGATTATGAGTGGCATAAAATACCCTCCATCAATTCTGATGACAAGTTTTTACAGTAAAAGTCCAAGGATCCTGTTCACAAGGACTGGCACAGAAAACCACATCCAGCAGCTCCAGTGAGTCTCTGAGCAACTCTGAGAGGAAATTCCCTTCTACTTGTGCTCCCTTCCACTTTCCCACTTTACTCATTTCCCATTTTTGAGCACATGGTTTGCCCAGAAGAGGAACATGCCCAATTGGAGTGTCCTCTGGCAGCTGTCTTTGTAGGCTCCTTCTCACATCTGGGATGACAGCAGCTTCTCAGCATAGTGTTTTTCAATACTTTCTGCCTTTTTCCCTTCTACTTTTCCCTCTATATTCAGACTGACAGTTCGACCCCAGGTAGCTGGTCAAAGACTATTTAATAGCTTTGCTGTATGGCAGTAAACCAAAATACCTAACTGTAACTCTTCAAACATGCAAGTAAAGTATAATAATCTGGAATCAGGATATTTTCTTTTTCTTCTCTTTTTTTTCTCCTCTCCATTGTGTTTTATTGATAGGCGAAAGGCTAATTTATTCTCAAGAGTGTTCTATGTCCACCCCGACTATTTCATTCCAATAAATAACCTTGCTGCAAATGCAATTTAATTAGTGATTTCATACTTGGAATTGCACAGCTGTAATACAGTAGGTGTGAAGATCTATTGAAATAATATAAAAAAGGTATAATTATTTTCAAAAGCTCTGTTGGAATAATGCATGTAAAAATATTACCCTGCTGGTGCCTGTTTTCTGTGTCCAATGTATCATTATCACTTCACATTCTCTCTGCATTTATAAAAGGACAGATGTTTGGATTTCAGATTGTACAGGATGTCCCCACAGGCCCAGTGCTGCTTGCTGAGAATACTGTAATGAAGGCAGGATTTTGACTTCATTTGATAATTTAGGTCTAACTGACTGAAAGGTATGACAAAGAAAAACAGAAACTAAACTAAGAGATTCAGAAGAATTTTCATAATTCTATGGGCCTAGCCTAGGATCTTTTAATGCAATTTAGAATAAAATAAAAATCTTGGTATACATGTTATTGTTGAAGGCATGTGACAGAGGAAGAGTTTCGAGGAGCAGTGAATGAAAAATCTTTAACAGTAAGCTAATTTCAATACCAAATCTGAACTCATGAACAAGATGCTGGGCTTCAGCCTAGAATACTAGGGAATAAAATTAAAGGGAGTGATAATGTATTACATGATTAAATGAGGCATTAGCTACATTTACTGTTCAATTAAAGCTGTTCAATTAATTTGGCCACTGCTCTCAGGACACACCCTGTGGCATGGAACAAAAAGATTGATAAAGGCCAAATGGATTTTTAAACACTATATTACGTTGCATTTGATGTGCAAGTTCTCTTTAAGGACCATTTTTTTCTTTTTTTGCAAAATTATCATGTTTAAGAAAACTACCATAAATCCACTGGCATGTTAATGAAAACAAGAAAGTGTTCTTAAAATGTAGGCAATTTACACCTACTTACAGTGACTATAGTTAAAGAACATGTACAGAAAATCTGTCATATCTGCTCCCTTCTACTCCCTCACAATGTTGATGTGGACATCTTGGCAAGTTTTCTTACCTGCACCTAGTCTGAACAAGTAGATTAGATGTTAGGAAGAAATTTTTCATTGTAAGAGCGGTAAGACATTGCCCTAGTTTGCCCAGAGAAGCTCTGGATTCCCCATCCTCAGAGGTGTTCAAGGCCAGGCTGGATGGGGCTTTGAGCAAACTGAATTAGTGAGAGCTAATCGAAGGCAGGGGGTTTGGAACTGAATGGTCTTTAAGGACTCTTTCAACACAGATTATTCTCTGACACATAACTACAAAACTTGGATGCAGCTCAGGTCTAAATTTGGGCACTTCTCCAAAACAAAAACTGAAGTATCAATCAGCTATTGAGTATGACAGTGGTTCAGAGCAGGAGATCCACTGTCCGTGCAGCTCCATTTGCCCCAAGTTCTTCTCAGCACTAAGCCTGGAGAAGCAGCTGCCACTTAATGTAGCAGCATTACAAGCTGGCTGCAGTAATGCTTTAGTCAGTGGGGAGGTTATTCTGTCACAGAAATATTGTGTTGATAGCTCCAGTGAAATACCTAAAAATACTCAACAGGAAGAGAGAAACTTGTGGTCTCAAAACAAATTCACAGGGAGAACACTGAAATGGGAGTGACGATACTCCATCACAAATTGTACTACTTCAGAAAATGAAACTTATAAAGCCTTGTGAAATTATAGGTAACAAAAGCAATTTAGTGAATCTACTATGCCTTTAAATGTGTCTCTCACTGAAAAGGCTTGACATTCTCTCTGCTTAACACATCCTGTTGCAATGATGACCCAGTATTTGCTTTTTTGATCCTTCATTTGTATCCCATTATTTTACAATTGCTCCTGACCAGTTCTTAAACTTCTTAAATCTTCAACACTAGGCTCTCCAAACAAGAGAAGCCTGGCTTCCAGCGAGAAGGAGCTTACTTCTATGCAGACTGCTCAAGCAAGCACAGCAGCATCCCTCCCTCTGGCAGCACATTGCTGCTAATTAATTACCTATATGTTGCTCTAGGTGGGAAGGCACTTTTCATCAAGAGGACAAAAAAGCAGGTGGTTTGTTTCCAGAGAAACCTCAAGGTATAATTATATACATAAGGCATTGTGAGATCATCTGTCCAAATTCATCAATATTATGGGCTCTGGAAAAGGTGAGGGGAGGCTTGAATGCAAGGTCAGTGTCATGAGATCATTTGGCTGAATTCATTAATATTAAAAGCTCTGGAGGAGGAGAAAGGAGATTGGAACATGAGGTCACCTGAAAACCAACAGTCTGGGATCAAAACCAGAGGAAAATGCAAAAATTTAAAGGAATTCCAAGTATGAATGTATAGGCAGCGATAGAAGAAATTAAGACTCAGGAGTATTTGTCTGGCCTTGGGAAGAAATCTGAGAAACTTGCATAAACATGATATGAATATGTAATAAACTAACAAGACAATAAAGATTTTAAGGACTAGAGAGGGGTGGATGAAAAGTCACTGTGCAAGAACCTCACAAATCCTGTACTGTGTGTATTCTTAACAATCCAAGTTTCAAAAAGGGAAAGAAGTATATTGATGCTTCAAAGTAGAATGGAGTCTGGATTGTTTTGTAAAGATATAGCTTACAAAATGCCAAGTATCACAGAGGAAAACAAAGAACAAAACAAAGCCCTTCTGGGAAAAGTAAAGATTGAATTCAAGAAATAAACAGGAAATAACAACATTTACTCACACTGGCTGTCTTGCAGTTGCTCCAAATTGAACATCTTGGATGCGTCTATCTGCACTAGGCAAATAATTTCTGTTTACTGTCCATTGGGAAAGTCTGGAAAGTACAGGGAGATCAAAATCCTTGGGGCATATCCTTCTCATAAAGTACAGCCAATGAAGTTATGATCACTTAGAATGCTTTCCCTAGTAACCAAATCTCTACTTTTCCAAAATGCAGCTATCTTAACAACAGAAGAGCAGGAAAATTGTCCATTCAGTTTATACAGCTGAAACCTGAGTTACAACAGTCCTTCCTACACCCCAGGAAAATGGTTTCTGTTAATTCTGTTGCAATGGATTCACCCTTGCTGAGGGACACACTGCCTTTTTTTGCTCCTATCACAATCCTCTCTTAATTTGGCTTACTGTGCATATTAGAAGTCAAAAAGAGAATCCAGGTTTTATTGCTGACAGACTTTTTTAGTTTTTCAGAGAAGAGAAACCATCCTGAACTGCACACCAATTTTCATTCAAAGTACACCCTAGCTCTATATAAAAATTACTCCCCTCTCCTTGCACTTTATTAATGGAGTAAGTACACAATGGTCCTTTGTGGTTCAATGCAAGGAAAACAGGGTGGGGAGATGTTCTCTGCATTAGCACAGCTAGCCTTTTTGGGTCTCCAAATTAGGATGCAGAAGAAGAATGCAGTCTTTGCCTTACACAAATGTAAAGGGAACCTTCCTGCGTATTTTTGATATGTGATCCTATCAGCAGACAGCTTTTTCTTTTCAGTACAATAAATCCTTGTAATTCCACAGTGCAGAAATCTGACAGTACAGAAAGTAATCCTTATGATTGCTAAAAGTCTTTGCACAGCACATGCTGCAGCTTACGATTATTAATTACTGCTGTTACCACTTCTAAGCACTTAATGCACTTGTGGCCAGCGGGCAGAAAATAAGCTATACCCAGGGACAACAGCGAGAACGCACTTCTTATGGCAAGTAACTTTAAAATTCCTGCCAGGCTGTAGTATTTTTCCCCCTTGATGCAAGAGTATTAAAATAAAAATTTTGGATACGTAAATCAGAGTAAGGTGAGTTCCCTTCTGTGCCAAGAGTGAGCCAAATGAATCCTACAGATGTTAAAGCTAAGAAGGGCCTCCTAGATCATCTTGTTCTGCCTCCCTTCTCATTGCTATTAACAACTGGTAGTGGCACAGGAACAGAATTTTAAGTAGCAGAAGTATGAAAAAGAAATACTGTGCTCTCCCCTCTGCTTATCAGTGCATTAAGACTTTCTACAAAATATTTACTACAGCTTATTTTTCTGTACCTTTTCATTTCCTTACATACCTTATCTAATATTCACATCATCACCCTCGCAGCAACAGTGAACTTTCTCTAGGTAAGTCATTCCAATGTAAGACGGACCTTCCCTTAAGAATACCTTTTTCTCTGAATGTATAAAATTAATTTTCTTTTTCTCTAGTTTCAGTCCGTGACACCTTTTAAGCACTCAGTAATTCCTCACCACCTGTATTATCGCTGTATTTAAATGTTTATAGACAAGTACGTCCCTTCCATTTTGCTTCAACAAGGAGGCATGGAATTGATACCCAGACAACAAACATCAAATCCACTTGATAAACTGAGGAATCACATGGGAGAAAGCACAAAGAGGAATGCATAATCCCAACACATATGCCCAGTATTGACTTTCTGCTTTCTGAATAGTAGAGTACTTGCACTCTTGTGATATCCCCTCTGAATACAGGCTACTTGTTCCTATAATGCCTTCTTTTTTTTTTTTTTTTTTTTTTTTTTTTTTTTTTTTTTTTGTGAGAGTTTTGTCTATTTTCACATATATTAAAGGGTTTAAGAGATATTACCGTTATCAGTAGCTGCAACTCACTTATATCCTGAAACAAATAATGTTAATGCTGGTATTAAAGCTTCGTAAAAGATCATAGATGTAAAAAGTGTTGGAAAAACACTGAGGCTAGCCAATTGCTCAGAATGATTGAATTAAATATCAGTGACTATCAAGTTTAGCTTATTACAAAAACTTTCCAGGATGATCTCACATTGGTTCTCAGTTTAGTTCAAGACTGTTTCTTTTCAAAAAAAGCAAAAAAGTAACATAAAGCAGTTGCAGAGACTGTAGCATAGGAACCACTAAAAAGCAGGTTTAAACACAGAGAAAATGAGCTTTTTGCTTTCTAATAGCAGAGCTTCCATGTTCATATTTTCTTGCTGGGTTTGAAACACCTGTTTCTATTTCAGCTGACAGTTTGATTCACTCTTTCAGTATTGAAAGCTGTGTGGCTGTTCTGAATTACAATTATGCAAGATTGTTTTCCCTTAATATGCTCTGGTCATCAACTTACAGTGAATTCTAAATGGTGAGGAATTAATTTAGTTTTTTAATTAAATTAGCATTTCCTTGATGTGGAAGTGGATTTTGGTATGAAACAGAATTGGTTCCTACAATGGGTATGAGAATAAACCTACTTTTGGCGACTGACTCAAGAAAATTCTAGTGATAACATCAAATAAATCCCAGCAATAGGCACTGCAATTTTTAAAACCCATTTTAACGCACAATAATGCAAACTCTGTTGGGACAGCTGAGAGTTCAGTGCCTTGTCACATCATTGACTCTTCCAGGTTTATATAGAGTTTACAGCTGTCACTCACCTTGGATTTGCATCTGTGTTTTACAAGTTCTTGGTGTCTAGAAAATGCTGACTTAAATACCATCTCTTACTCAAAATGTCTCTTCTGCACACCTGTGTAGCCAAGAAAACAAGAAAAACAGAGAAGCATAACCAGTGAGGACTTTCAAATTGTTTCTTTTTTGAATCTTTGCTCATGAATCCTTTTGTATTCCTTATTGTACTTTTAATTAGGGTAATTTTCCCTGCTGATATTTTAAGTGCATCAGACACAAAAAAGTTTCTAAACATGTATGTCAGACCAGGTACAACCTCAAACTGTGATTTATCCTGAAATAAAGTGATTTCTACCAAACTGGAATCTCACTATCCCTACACTGCAGTTGGTGACAAATGATCTTTTGGTCAGGTTTATCCACTTCAAAGCAGTCAGCTTCCCAAACCTACATCAAAAAAAACCAAAAAACCAACAGTTCCAAATAGACTACTGCAGATTCTGCCATTGTATTGGGTTGCTTCCAGTATATCTAAAGTGTTCTGATATATCTGTGTTCAAATTATGTGATCTTTGGCTGCCTGTGTGTCCCCTGCTAGTGTGGGAATGCACAAGGTGGAAGGGACGTATGTGTTCATGAATGCTAGATCTCTGTCAGACATATTGAAGTACTTGTGAAAGGCAAAGATTAGGATAAAAAGGCAGGAAATGACTGAACAGACCTCTTGGTTGTTAACATAAGGGCTTCACTTGTCTATAACCTGGAGGGCTTCCAACAGCAGAGTTCTGGATGAGAGGGTGAAGAGCTTACAGCTTGCTGTACTTGACTCTGTGCAATTTCCTTACCACCTGCAGGTTCCCAGCTGTCATGGAAGATGCTCAGGGCCCCCCAGGACAGTCATGTCCCAATGTCCTAAGTGCCATCAGGGCCAAAGTTTCCACACAAAGGTATGTGAGATATGGACAGTATGATTGAGTGCACTCTCAGCAAGTTTGCAGATGACATCAACCTGTGTGGTGCAGTTGATACACCTGAAGGAAGGGATGCCATCCAGAGGGACCTTGACAGGCTTGAGAGGTGGGCCCATGCCAAACTCATGAAGTTCAACAAGGCCAAGTGCAAGGTCCTGCACCTGGGTCGAAGCAATCCCAAGCACAGATACAGGCTGGGTGGAGAGTGGTTTGAGTGCAGCTCTGAAGAGAAAGACTTGGGAGTTTCAGTTGATGACAAACTCAACATGAGCCANCAGGGGAGACCTTATCGTAACTTACCAGTACCTAAGGGGGTCCTACAGAAAGGCAGGGGAAGGACTTCTTAATATGGTATCGGATGGGAGGACCAGAAACAATGGATGTAAATTGGAAGGGGGTAGATTTAGACTTGACATAAGAAAGAAATTCTTTACAGTGAAGGTGGTGAAGCACTGGAACAGGTTGCCCAGAGAGGTTGCGGACGCCTCTCTCTGGAGGTGTTCAAGACCAGGCTGGACAAGGCACTGGGCAGCCTGATCTAGTGGGAGGTGTCCCTGCCTATGATCTTTATGGTCCCTTCCAACCCAAACTACTCTATGTGAACAGATGGGTTTCTTCTTCTGTCAAGACTACGAGGCAGGACAGAAAGCCTCTGCAATGCCACTAAAGGGAGTTGTTCCCTCCACACTAGTACAGAATGTAAATAATTTCCTATTCTTACATCATAAATGCAAATATTACACTTCCTCTACACTTTTTCCAGCCTAAATTTTCCATAAAAAGTAAATCTATGTGAAAAGTTCCTAAAGAGATTTTTATCTCCTCATTTCAAAGCAGAAATCTGCTATGACTTAAGAGACCAACCCAAAACTTGTAACTTCAGTGAAACTTTTGCATGACTTAAACTTTTAGGATGCACTCAACTATGTAGTTTTTCATTACAAACCCAATCTCCACTCTCTCTTTAAGTCATCCTATTCCAGCTATAGTTCTGTCGGCAGCATTTCAACTGTTGTAGAATTAACACCGTAATACTTCACACCAAGCTGTGTAAAGCCTTTAAAGTTATGTACCTTTACAATGGACCCAAAATTCTTATGTCCATGTTACAGCAGGATCATCCCAAGCCGGAAGGTTATGAAAATTGGCTGTAGTTATGCAGAACAGAGCTCTGAAGAAAATACTAATATCCTAACTCCACACCTCATTCAACCATAAATAATCCCTTATTATGACTTGAGTTTTCAATACATGCTATTTACACATATTCATTTTCCACATATGTTTTATACTGGCATGTACTGATGATTTCTTAGCAGTAGAATAACAACAACCAAAAGAACATAATTGGAGAATTGCTCATGAAGCAGGCAAATAAGACCAGGAGAGAAATTTAGTAGATGAGTTTATTTTAAAGGGGTATGGATCTTCCCATGCTTCACTTGCCCAGGAGGCTGAGAAAGATTGAAATCCAGGACCTTCTTCTGACAACACATCAAAATCAGAGGACAAGAGTAAACTAAAATATTATGATAAGTTCAACTAGATACCATACAGAAATGCAAATGCTTTCACTGTACCAAAGGCACATCCCTCTACGAATCCAACTCCAAGGACCAACAACATAAACCTGCATTGTTGTTCAATCAACTTTAATTAAAGAGAGCACCTAATGTCATTCCCTTACTAAACAGAAAATTATAAGCCAAAATATGGCATTTTTTTCCATTACAACCTACAATTTGGGAATCTATGAAATTAATTTCCTTCACCTTTAATGAGTTACTGTTGTGTTCTGTGGTTTGGTGTGCACTATTGCATGTATTAGTCATAGTCTGACTGAAAAGAAACACAGCAACAAATTTATTGTAACAGCAATTTTCCTTAAAATGTATTAGCACTTGCAATTGTCAAACCCCTAATACACAGCTTAAACCTATCTTTTATACAATATTGCCCTCTATGGGAGTACAAGATGCAACAGATTTAAAATATGCATGCTGCCATTCTTTTGTCTTATTAATTTTATTTAGTGTTGTATCTATCTACTATCTTAAAATATGTTCTTTTTAACATAAAAGCTTTATGCCAGCAGGAAAATCAATCCATCACCCTTTCATCATCTAATCTGTTTCTTTCTAGCTTCCTTTTCATATTGTAACAAATACATCTATTACTGATGTTCAGCTTTTACATGTTAATTTCAGTTTAGTCGCTACTCAAGGTGTGTATGCCTTTCTGCCATGTTTTTTTAAAAACCAAACACTTAAACCAAAATACACACAACCCAGTAGTCACATCAGTGGTATAAATACAAAGAAAACATACTGAAGTGTCCAGACACCTTCAAAGAGCAAAGAGGCAATTCTAAAACACCATTATAGATAGACAAGCTCCAATTTAACCTTTTAGTGTGAGTGCAATGAAAATGAACAATTCATTTTCCAAAAGTGTTTTTGGATTTTATTTTTTTTTTAAAAAAACCCAACACATTGCTGCTTCTTCCTTCTTGATTTTCTAAGAGCAGTGCAGAAAGTCTGTAAGTAATTCTCAGCACAGACAGATGAATCAATAGAAATTAGACACCGAAAGCATTTCTTTAGCTTATTAACTTTGTTGTTCTTATAGACACCACAGAATGATTTCAAGTTTCTGAAGTCTGTGCTATGTAAATAAAAAATCATTATCTTGATTTCCTTTGTTGGACTACAATTCCTTGAAGTATGTTAGCCTCCCTTTTGTTGAACCTACGGGTTTTCTGTAATGATGTGGCAAAGCAGAGTAACATCAGTCTCCACAAAGATCTTGGAGCAAATACCTCAGTTTTTAATTTTAGGGTCTTGTGTCATGTTTCATGGTTTGTGGTGGCTTTTGGGAAGCAGTGTAGTTCAGCATAGAGTGTTGCATCCCATGAGAGAAATAAAGAGATTGGGGAACCAGTGTAAGACAAAGTTTCTGCCAGAATGGAGAGGACACCAACATACCAGTATAGTTCTGAAAATTAAAATACTGAAACTGTGCCAGTAATGAACAGCTAAAAACATTGAGGCTGGAGTACTTACTTTACTTACACAACTAATCCAACTGATTCTAACAGCGTTATTCATCTTAGGGAGGCAAACATGTTCACACATCTAGACAAATTTAGTTCTTTAAAACAAAAGGTTGTACAACACATTCTGGAGATCTTTCATGCACAGAATGTTCACGTATCAAATAATCACTAGGAGAGGATCAATTATAATGGGATTAACTGAAATAAAAGAAATTCACTAAGAGGAGGAAACAAAACACTATACAACAGTAATTTTACAGTAATAAATTACAGTAATGCCAGAATACCAATTTGAAATTGTTTTAGTAATGCATTCTTCACTTTGAAGGCTTTTATATAAGTTTTAAATTAGGGTATATAAAAAGCTCTGCTTGTTAAAGCTAACCTAGAAAAAAGTCATCCTTAGAATGTAATGGAAGCTTGGAACCTAGATCGCAAGAACCAAAAAGTAAAAAGAGAAAGATAAATGTTCTTTGTAGTTCCTCCTTTGAAAATACCATTCTTGGTTTCACCTTTTATTCAGAAGTGGATTAGAGCATTTAATGTGCCTCTGTGGACATGTTAAAGGGGACACCCATGGGAACTGTGCTCTAATTAAGCCACTTAATGAATCACTCTAGTTTCAATAACTTGAAAAAAAAAAATTTAATCACTTAATACATTAAACTAACAGTTCAAGTTTCCCAGTTTTTAACAATCAAGGAAGAAATGCTTACTTTTAAGATTTGTATGCTATCAGTGTTACAGATGATATTTTTAGTGTCAACAGCTGGCTTGGATTCTTCATTAGAAGAAGCCACCTTTCCCTAAACATCTTACCAGCCCTCCTACTACACTGTCACTGTTTACATTCTTTTTTCTCTTGCATGACCTGTTAATTACTGTATCCTCAAAAAATTTATGTGAAGTACCGACTTGCTGACTGATCCATAAGGAAAATAATATATTACAGTGATACAAATCTTATTACTCCCTCTTTACTTAAAAAGACACCAAGGATCAGACATGCAGCTGGCAAAATGACAAGCAAATGTTAATATGACACAGATAAAACTGTTGACACAGTTATAAGTATTGTGATAGAGCAGCACCAACAAATCACTTCTTTCTTTCCCAAAATACCATAATTTATTAGATAAATGCTCCTTAAATGCAATGGGAGAGAAGAAAATTATACACATTCCTCCTCAATGGCCAAGTTACATTCCTTCCATTCTGTTTTCCTCCCTTAGTACTATTTTTTCCAAAATCAGTCTCACTAAGTTTTGGCCTGAGAGAAAGAATGAAGGCTCAAGGGACCTCAGCAGAAAAATTACATAGAAGGGATCAACCTCTCTGCACTAGCAGTGTTGCTCTGTCTCTTAGGTTGGCTTCTTCCCCTGCTGGACGCAGAGACAATTGCCCGTATTTTTCCTTTTTTCTCATTGTACACTTTACTCTCTGTGAGTCAATGGGAATTGTGTGAAGATCTCCAATGAAGGCAAGCTCTGTGAGCTACACAGGAGAAAGAAATAGAAAAAATGCTTCTTCATACTTCCACGGAAAGTAGAAACAGGAGCGTTACCAGCATTCCTAGATCAACAGATATCAGTGTAGTCAAGGTAGCAGCAAGCTGCTCTGAATGAGGCAGTCATCAGATGAATTGGACCTGCTTTTAGGCTAGTTTTTGTGAGGATTTACAAATATAGATTGACTTGCTTATAATCAGGGAGGTCAAAACAACTGCATTCATGAATGACAAACAGCTCCCATACATTTCCAAGGTGTTCCAGTGCAAACACAACTCACAAGGCAACTGATCAGAATATGACACCTCTCTGTTATTTTAACCTCTCCTACTGCATGAAAGCATGGTTTGGGAAAAAGCTCTTTTCCTCCTAAGCTCCAGTCCTACCCCCACTTCCTTCCCAAGAGCTTTCTACTAATTTCATGCCAAAGCTGAACCTAGGAAGGATTCTGTACAGAAAATCATGGGATATAGTGCAAAAGGCTTTATATATATATATATATATATATATATGTTTTCTGATATGACATGAACTTCTGTCTTGGTGAATTGGCAACACAGGAAGTGTTTATACAGATCAGACTGTGGATAGAACAGAATAAACACTTTGATAGTATCTTAATAACAGCACTTAGGAAACCAAAGTTTATATTTTTACAGTTGAGAAAACAAGACATAAAATAGTAAAATAATTAGAGAGATGTGAAGAAGCTCTAGTGCTAGATATTAATGTCTGTATGTTGTTTTAACAGATACTCAACATTAGAACTGTGTCCAGCCATAAACAGGGGAGGATAATAGAAACTGAATAAAAACTGTACTGTTGAAGGAAAACAGTAGTGAGACAATCTAGTTAATATCTTTTAACTTCTTTTAATTTTGTATGTAATACTTTGCATCAACTTTGCTGTTGATGTTGTCTCAAATCTGTAATTCATGGTTAAGTGAACTACTAGCAGTGCATTCTCCTGTGATCTGTGAAATAAGAATAACCCATGACAAGGCAGGCACTTTCAGTAGAAAACATGAATGCCTTAACTGAGTTGAGATGCATGAAAATCAGGTCCAAGTGTATCTATATTTCATCCCTGCATTTCTGAGCAAACAAAACCTCTTACACATTTTGAGTCTAAGACAAAATATTCTGATTATTAATACCTAAGAACTTACTGAGACATAAAAAACCCAGACTATTCATATTAAAATATATGCTTAAATGCCCTAAAAAAAGCAAATTCTCCTATGCCTTTATGTGTCTTGCACTTTTGATGTGAGTGTAATTAAATTCTGTGTATGTTGAGGAGCTGCTAGAGAATTAGAGACTAATCCATAACTCCCATAAGCTGTCATAGTTCCATTGAAATCAATGGATATTTTGACAATTTGCACCAGCTGAGGAACTGCTCCATGTGTTTAATTATAGGGACATGGTTGTGTGATTATAGGGAATTTCATAAGAAGTCTCCACAACTTAAGGAAAAGCTGATCCTTTCAATAATAGTAAATTTTGTACTTTCAAACTCATTATGAACTTAAGTGTCAAATGCCATCTTTCTTTCAAGAAAGACTACAAAGGTATGTTTGGATGAAAGAGACATTGTAGTCAATTTTGAAGTGTGGACTTCATGCTGCAAGGTAGTTTTGGGGAGGGAACATCTAACAGAAGTGTCATGAGAGCATTGTAATAACAGATAAGAAAACTGGGAGCATTCAGAGAAAAAAAAATTAATGTAAAAACAAAGGACATTGATCCAAATATTTCAGTGTCATATTTCAAGTAATCTACAAGAGTAAAGGAGGAAGATACCATATATTATAGGTCTTAATTTCTGAAAGTGCTTGCTCTGTATCATATTTCTAAGCACAGGATGCCAGGAATTGTTCTTCTACCCCATAACATGCTGTAAAGAGGATAATATCAAAGCAGCACTTTCTTCCACTAGGGAGCTTGAAATAAAAATTAAACAAACCAAAAACAAAACAACAAAAAATGGAAACAACATGGCAAAACCACAGTTATAAAAACAAAAACTCATTTTTTGTAAAGCTAATACTAGTTTGAGGCAAACTACTGGCAGGTTTCATCTATAGCTTTTGAACTGCGGAGGTAGGAGGGCTGCACAACTGTGATCTCCTATGTACAGAAGGGTAAATAAATCACACAAATATTGACTAACACAGAATTAAAAGCAGCTAATGCAAAACTAGTGCTACAGGTAAGTTTCAGAAAAACCCATATCCTGCAACAAGGATTTCAGCATGAATACAGTCCCTCATTCATATGCTGTTCTATTAGAAGAATTTCCCTTATTTTACTATTTAACATCCTTACTTTGTTTCTGCCTCTTGATTTCCTTTTTTCCTTCATGTATGTTTTTCCCTAAAGCAGAGCATAAGAATAATACCACAACTGGAATGACACTCTAAGTAATTCAGACTGCATTTGCATCTGAGCAAGAAGAGTTCAATTCTCACAACTGCCCAAAGGAGAGAAGTGAAAATTCAAATCATTCTGTCTTTTTCCCAAGGCCTGGCATGCTCTTTTTGTTACATAAAGGAAGTTGGAGTAATTCTACCAACTGGTTTCCACACATCACTAATAAGGGCAGATCCTGGCATAGTAAGTTGCCTGATTCTCCGGTTCAAGTGAATCACTAACAAATATGGAGGCAGGGTGAATCAACAGCCATGCCTCTTTGTGGTGAATTCATCTAGCATGTCATGCTCTTAAACAAAGGACTTAAGTTCGAAAAGTGACTTCAGCAGCTGAATTAAAATACATGCTCATGGGTATGCACAACCACTTGGCCACTGGCCTGTCCTGGGAACATCTGTGACAGCAGCCTCAAAGGGGAGAATGTTACTCCCACCACATCACCACATCTGGCAGCAGCTGAGGGCTGTCCTGCAGCACATTCACACTCCATGGCCAAAACTTCCCATTCACAAGCACGTCTCTAGTGTCTGAAGTACAGTTAGGAGTCAAAGATATGGGTAGAAAGAAGTAAAAAACAAGTAACTTTTTTCTTTTTTTGCATCAGCAGATTAGTAATAGGAAGCTCTTGCATTTTTTGCGGTCTCAACCAGAAGTCTTCCTTACACTGAGAAAAGACTCTCATGCTTGATTTGGAGGTTTCAATTTACAGCCTGACTTAAGTTCAGACGTTCAATAAAAAAAATGGAAGGAGGTACCCACTTGCCACCTAGTTGCAGTGTGAACCCCAAATAAAACTTTTGCAACAGTCTCTGAAAAAAAAAGCCCAAATCCACAGCCAGATATAGGTGCAAAGTGTTTATAAAGATCACCAGTGAGTGCTTTGTAATTAGAAATTACAGGAAGTAACTCAGACATACTCTGAGTTTTAATTTTCCCTCAGTTTCTAACTTAGCCAGAAGGAATTAAATTAGTCCACAGTTAGTAATATCTACCATCTTCAGAACTTAGATATTCACAGAGAGCAAATAGTTCTTCTTACAAAAGGTCCCAGCTGAAGGATGTAAATGGTAAACTCCACGGAACACCATTTATTTGCCCTGTTTTGGAAACACAAAAGGTTGAGCTGACCCTCCTATGATTCAAATATGAGTTTACAGCATCATTCATCATCTCAGAATGGGTCTGTTCCAGTCTCCTTGAACAGAACTATTTTCTCCTCACATTTGCTGCACAGAATTGGCTGAATTTCAATTCCAAGGTGTATTGTACAATGAACAGTTTTGGAGTGAAAGGTGTCAAGCTGGCAAAAATTGAAAATTAGATTGGTAGGAAATCTAATTTTTTAATACAGAAAGTGTTTATTTTTTCCTCTGTAATACAATTTAAATTCACATAACAATCTCATTTCTTGACTATGGAATTAGATTTTATTTCTACCAGGATGAGATAAAAGACTTTAATAAGAAATTATGCAAAAAATAGGTAGAATTTGTGTCATGTACATATGAAAATCTTTGCACCTCTGAGAGCCATGAGTTTGATGGTATGTACCCAGAGGTGGTGTCAGGGAGATTATCTGTAACCAGCTTGCTGGGCAACCTCTGCTTGGTTTTGGTCACATATTAAAAAACTCATCCTTTGTTCTACCAGGTGATCTTATCAGTGACCTAACAAGAGTAGGGACCGAAAAGCCTTCAAGTATTTTGATTTTCTAAATCATTCTTTAGCATCTGAGGATTGTGGAGGGGAGCTGGGAGCTCAAGTGTTCTCCTGCAGGAAAATGACTCTTGCAACTTCTCCTTTTTCCCAGGGTTTCAGCTGTAGACTCCAGGTGTAAGATAGAACCTGAAAGTTGCCTTTTCATCTCCCATTTTGGGCTGGTGGGCAGGGGGGAGGTGGTCCAACCGCACAATAACAGATTATGCAAATCCTCACGGAGCATCTAATCAATCACAGCAGTGAAAGAGGAACGTAGTTCATCTCCGAATTAGCCTCCGTCGCCGTGTCCTCCTGGCATGAAGCATCTCCCCCCTCGGCTAGAATGACATCAAAGCAGCTCCGAGTCCTTGAAAGTCTGGGGGTTGATTAGCTGGAGGAATTGGCCGCTTCTGCCAATCACTACTCTGCATAGCCGCCTCGATACTCTTGTAGATAGGAGGGAGAGGGAGGCTGACTATAGCAAAGAGGAGGCGCGGCAGCAGCAGTAGTAACAGGAGCAGCTGGTATTCGGGTAATTAAATAGTTCTCGCAGCCTTTTTGCTGTAGCCTGGCTGCTCCCCGGTGTAATCCCCATGTCCAAGAAGGAAGCTGCATTTTTAACGGTGTGCTGAACAGAGGTTTGAATCATTCCAGCTGGCTGCCTGTTTTGAAAAGGACAGTCTATGTATAAATGAGATGTGACTGTGCCGGCAGAGTTCAGTTGCTGGGGCTGAAGCGAGAAGAACCTTCCCGGGATGCCGCTCAGACAGCTGCTATCAATTGAAAAACTCTCTCTAGTTTACCTGGAGCTGTATGAAGAGATTTGAATAGCAGATGTTTCCTTCCTGCACATTAGAAATTCTCCTCTAGGTAAGCTATTGTTCAGCTTCTGCACATATTGGTACATTAGTCTGTACTTCTGTGGATGTATTCATGTGGCTATAGAGACTGTGCCTGTACTCAGAGACAAGAAAACAGTTCCTGAGTAGCTGCTATAAATACCACATGGTTTGTAAAATTAAATGCCTGGAACCTAGTTATGCATAGTACGTGCTTCTGAAAGCTGCCTAGAGTCTGGGATTCAAAGGTTTGTTTGAAAGTTTGGGATAGTCTTTGCCATGTTTGCATGCAAGTGCCCATGATGTAAATGAACGTGCACCCTCTGAAGTGAAACAGATGTTTAACTTAAAATATTAAAGACCACAGAAGTTAGAGAGTGTGGGAAGTTATGGGAGAAAAATTAAGATAAAGTTGCAGTTCTTCTTTACTTCATGTACTTTGCTTTTATTTGCTACCAGCTAGCAAAGTTTAGCAATAGTGTATTAAAATTACTTGAAAGCTTTCCTTGGATATATAGTAAACATGTATTATTCAAAGTAAGAGTAATTGTAATGTTAAGGAGCCAAGCTCTGCCGATCTGCTCTCTTCTAGCTGTTTCATATCCAAGCAACATCCATCAGGAACATTTTTTTTTTTTTTTTTTTAAAGCAGCTGGATCACTTACAGTGTGAAAGCAAAGACTGCTTCAGGTAGCAAGAGGCAAACTGCAGAAATCAGTGTTTGCTCTTCAGATGACTACAGAGTCAGAGCCCAGTGTTTTTTTTATCTTACAGCTGACACACTGGCTCTAAGTCACTGCTGCTGGGAATAAATACTGAATGGAAAAACATTCAGAGGTAAATAGGTCTCTTCCTACAAGCACTACACTAATGTAACCACACTTACATACAAAGCCCCTTAAGTTCTCTTTTCCACAGGGAATTTACCATATAATTTTTTACTAACTTCTACAGCTCTTAATCACATTGATTAGACACTCCCTCCTTGTGAATAAATGCTGCAGAATCTGGCCTACCCTGTGCAGTGAGCTATTCTGCCATTTCAACCTCTGACTGTTACCAGAGCAAAAGGCAAAAAGATAAATAAGTAAATTTTGCTCTGCTTCTTCAGTAGTTTTTCATTATGATCTTCCTGCTAGACAATGTTCAGGTAGTGGAAAAATAGCATAATCTCCTTGTTCATGAAGTTTGAAGAGTTGGCAATGTTGCCAGGTGCATCCCTGCCTTGCCCCATTATGTCTGTATACTTTTATCATACACATTTCACTATCAGCCACGCTGCACTGTCTGACTTGCTTTCTGAAATGCTGCTCTAAAGAAGGGGGGGGTAAGAGTGCCAAGTCACATTTAACTAAGGAAATTCTTGGCTTCCACTTTTCCTCTGAACCTTATCAATTCAAATAATGTGCTCTGCTTAATTTGATTAGATGTTGCTGATGGCATTGATCTGTGCAGAAGTTCAAGACTGTGTATTAGTTTTAGTGCCATTTCCTCAAAACACGTCCATTCTTTTGATTCCTAATAAATGTCTAATGGCTGAAAGCATCAGAAATGAAAGGAGGAGTATCTTAATGTCTTGTTTATACCACCATTTTCTGTGTGGCTGGAGAAATGATCCTCCAATTTTTATTTGAATGAAGCAAATCCAAAGGATTACACTCAGCACAAAGCAGGATGTTTGAGTGATCAACCTCTGGCATACACATGCACACATAAACATACAACTCCTGCATATACTTCTGTTTCAGTCTGAACACCCTGCTAACTCATGCTACAAAGTTCTAGAAGGCCTATTAAAACTTTATGGATGTTTACTTCAGCTATATTTCTCTATGTAATGATACTGATCAAACTTAGCTGATATGGCAGCATGCAGGTGATCATAAGCTTCTCCAGAGTTCAACTATCATTCAGTATAAGTGGGAGAAAGATATGCTAATAGTAAAGATTTTTTTCTTTGAAGGCTTACAGAATTATCTCAGAGGTATAATGAGATACTTAAAGAAAAATGTAGCTATATATTACAAACCCAGAGCAATGCTGATCAAAGAAAATGCTGAGTTAACTGGTAGTTATGCCTGTAAGTTTTCAGTTAGATAAATAAAAAAATTCATTTAAGCATATGCCAGCAGAAAAATACTTGTTTCTCATTTTATTTTTCTACCAGCAATAAAGGAAATAATATCATGATCTTTTATGAAAAAATACTGAGATAATTTCTGTTCTAAATCTCTCTGGTTTAGCCCGCAAACTAAGATCATAGGGCTGACCAAGCTTCAGCTGCATATGTACACAGATGTTTGCTTGGCAAAGCTTTCTTAGTGCTTCACCTTTTTATATATATCCAAGAAACAATATTGGATACCTGCAAAATGGGCTTTTATTAACAAAGGAAACCCTGAGTTAAGAGCAGCAAAACATTTCAAGCTGGGGCGTGGGTGGCCGGAGGAAAGGGTACCTCAGAATTGTGCAGAGAGCTCCAATTTCCCCAGCCTGTGGAGCCATTTCAAGAACTGAAGGAGTTAGTCACTGACCTTAAGATAAGGGCTCTCTCTATTTTCCAAGGTTTCTCCCCATCTGCAAGGATTAAGGAATACAGTGTAAGGAGGCAGTTTAGCAGATCGATTATTCTCAGGCCTGCTATGTGGTGAGGACCAATTGACCAGACAGAGGGGCTGGGCTATGGGAAGGTCTCTGTGCTGGAGATTTCTTGCAATATTGTAACTTAAAGTGCCCACTCTCAAATTTTGAGGAAGGCTGAAAACAGCTCTGCTTCTCCTATTGAGGTGTTAAAGTAATGCCCCTCATTAAGGATAAGCTACTCAGAAGACTGCTAGACACAGAGTTTACTTTTCATCTATGTCAACATTTCAATTAGAAAACTTTTTTGAGCTGTGGGAAAGAAAAAAAAAAAGCTGGTGCTGGAAGAAAATAAAAACCATGTACGTCAATCCAAAATATTTATTACCACGTCAGTCAGTAATAATTACAATGAAATCACAGATTCTTCTGAAAATGGCAGTTGCTATAGAACACTAATAATATTTTATCTAAACAATAGTGTCACCAGAGTCACATGGCAACAGCTGTGTAGAAACTATGTCAATACTTGATGAGGAAAATACAGTGGCACCAGAAGTAATGTATTTAAACTAAATTCTGAGAGGCACAGTGAAGTACTTAAAACCTATTTACTTCCTTCTGGCTCCAGGAAGGGTCACAACTGCTTTCTCCAAGCACAAGCAAGCAGAGCAAATTAATCCTCCCTCCTCTGCTGCAAGGATGGGTTTTCCAGAGCAAATAGATAAGTAGAAGCCAGGGAAGGATAGGCTTTTTTTCATGAGAGAAGAGGTTCCCTCTTCTACCTTGGAAACTAATGAAATTAGAACTATACATGCTTTTTTAAGCTTGTGCAAGGGAAAAACCTGATGAATCTCTGGTGTGCCTAGGGAAGTCTTTGTTTTCTCTCCTTCTTAATGTCACTTGAAGGCTACCATGCAAGTTTCCTTCCTCCCCAAAGAACGCTATGATAAAGTATTCCATAGCACAGCCATAAAATTACAGTATAACACAAACATCAATTTAAAATCTGTGCATGTATAGCTGCTGATGCATTTGTCCCAGATCACAGTACAGCTAAACTTACAGAATGCATGCTTTTGCACCCAAAGCTGCTGGTGCAGAATTTTGGCTAGGACAGACTTGCAGCTTCAGAAATGGTTCTTAAGCAGCCACTGGATGAGAAGATCTGCCATTCTGCCCCAGGAGGAGCCCATGAAATAATGCATATGCATCTAATTAATCTACAGCCATAGAATTTTGTTAATGACTGGGCTTTAATCTCCCATATGTATGTATCATTAGTAGATAAACAGCAGACAGAACAATGTGAACAGGCTCTTCCCTGAGCAGAGCTGTGCATGAAACTAATCTTCCTGAAGGACTATCTGCAGCTACTTAGCTACTTATTTCAACCTGCACTCTGCCAGGCTTCCACTGAAAGGACTGCATTTAGCTTTTAGTGTATAAATAAGTGTTCTGATAAATAATTAATAGTCGCTGCTGGCCATAAAAGAAGCAACTGTTTGGAAAGTTAAAACAGTCTGTCATGAAATATGTACCCACCTCTACATTCTAGTTTCAGAGAATGTTTTATCCAACATCCTTTGCTTTTCCATGGGACTGCATTTTGCAAGGAGGCTAGAGCTCAACTTCATGAGAAAAGAGGGCACCACCAGAAAGGAGGGCAGGTGGTCAGTGATTCACAGAGAAGTTTTCTGAAATGAGAATAGAATGCCATAATATCTAGGCTTCTGGGTAAGATACAGAAATACTCTTACTGATCACTTTTTTGATACTAAAGTTCTCATGAGGGATTTTTAATGAACTTAAACAAAAAAAAGGCAGTCTGGAAAAAGTGTCAAAACAGATGATCTACCTAAGCAGCTGGTACAGTGGACTAAGATATTTTTACTCATTACTAGTCAGTTTATTTCCTGTGCCATTTTAAATGGTTTCACTACTCTACCTGCATAAGATTTGTGTTGTTATGGGTGGAATCATGCAGGCCCACGTAGTCTGCAATCCTTTCTTACGCAGAGAACTGTACGAGCCAGAAAACAAGAAAGCAACTGAGGACCAGGTTTGCATGAATTGATCACATGACTATTCCTTTTTCTTAAGTCCCATCTCATCAATAACAGATAAGCAGTAATTCTGGAACCTCACCTTCTAATGTAACATCCACTGGGTCTTGCTTCTTCATACCTTGTAATTTCTGAAATACCTGCAAGGGTGGACATGACTACAGCTTTTACCTAGAAAATCACAGTTAAAGATCAGAAGACCACTGTGCTACATTCTGTCCATATGACAAGCAAAGTAAGCAGTGCAAGTTTCAACACTCAGACTCCCACGAGACATGGATGTAGCAGGATCTATCTGCCAGCAAGAACCTGCACCACTCATTCTGTACATTTATATTTTTTAACTAAATTACCTCTGAAACTGTCTTCTTGGAAGATATTCATGTTCAGACAGAAAATTAAGTATCTATTTATTTATTGTTTGAACCAGTGTATAATTGAATGAACTAATGAGACAACATTTTATTTGATTGTATGCCCCTTCAATAAACCACAAAGCCAGACTGGATTTCCTTTTCCAGGATGTATCCTCAAGATGCATTCTGGAAAAGACAGTATAGGTGTGCATCCAGTCCATAGCGTAGAATAGGAATGAAAAGAAACAACCCCAGCCTGGTCCAGGGGCAGTAGGTTCAAAAATATTTTGACAACCAGTTGGGTATTTTTTTTTATTTCATTCACACTCCTCTGCCAACACTAAGTTAGTGCCTCAGTAATTCAATAAGCAGAAATTTTTCACAAAACAACAGGTTAATCCAAGCCATGCTATTATATCAGATAGCTCTAATGGTATTAGTTCTAGTTCCAGTCTCTGAGTTTAGTGTGACTCAACAAAAAATATCCCTTGAATTCCCCTAGTAGGACGTTTGTCCTACTAGTGGCATTTCTAAATGGAACTTTATCTGAAAAAAAAGAAAGAAAATAGTTCTTCTGAAAAGAAATAATAGTTTATATTTTGAACCAAAAGAAAAATGGGATCTATAGGTCACAGATGACACACCAGAAATCTCAAGAGATCTCTTTTGGCAGACAAAGTGTCTTCTCTTGGAGAAACCTCATAAAACAGTAGCAGAAATAAACAAGAGAACTATAACTAAATTATGAAGAACAATAACAAGAAGAAAAGTAAGCATTGCAAATGTATTTGACTGCACATGAAAGTATGATTTGCAGTAGCTTTCTGAAATGCACTGATTGCAATATCTATGCTTTTTTGCTTTGAAGCAAACACAAATCGTCTTAGAACATTTTACAAGTAATGCCCATGTGAAGGTAAGAATGGTTCCTTGAGAGCAGGCAGGAAAACTGAAATATTGAAAACAAAAAAAAATCTGGAGCCAGAGGTCACCAGAGACCAAAACATGATGTTAGTGGCAGAAATGGACAGAACTCACAGTTTTCATTCCCTGATTTATCCTCTCACCACTTGGCATTTTTCCTCTTCATTGGCAAACAATACCTATCCAACCATTTAAAGACAAATTAATATCTTCCATAACACTTCTCTGGACTCTCTTGGCTTCTTGGAAGTATCTGAAATCCTTAAAATATGTTGAAGTGAGATACAGACTATTGGGTATTGTAGTAATTTTGGTACATAGTGAACTTTGTCTAGATTAGTTTTACTGACAACAGTAATATGTGCAGCCATAACTGGTTCCCACAATAAGCTAATATTTTGAATATTAAAGAACTGGTAATAAGACCTGGAGTTCTATGAAGGACTGTCTGGAGCCTAGTCTAGAACTGAGACTAATTTAAGCAATTAAATATACGTGCAAAAGGCAGGAGTCATATTGGAAACTTCCTGCCCCAAAACTGTCATGTAATAAAGCAGTGATAAATGCAAGTATTCTATGAGCAAGGTGAAAGTGACTGACTTTTCTTCTTTAGAACAATGCCATTTGGAAGTCAAGGAAGTACACATACACAAAAAGAGGCATTCAGAGTCACTCTCTTGCCTTTTCTTGAAGCCATTACTTGCCTTTATCACAATTTGCTGGCTAAGGCCTCCCAGGTTGCCATCAGTGCCAGTGGCTTAGATGATGCTGTAGCCCACACACGTGCTCTGGTCAGAAGCTGCTGGGACCCAACCCATCCTCTACTCATTCTACCCATTTTTCTAATAAATCTTCTCAATGATAGTAAAACTTGCCACCCAATAAGAATGAAGATGTGAGGGGCTATGCCAGTGGAATTTACTTGAAGTGTAAATACAGGAAAGCTGTTATAATGAGAGTTAATGTAACCTCAGCTTTAAAGTACTTCATTGCTAGCTGGAACCTATCTTGAGTAAACTCAAAGTAAACATCTGTTTAAATTGCATGTGGTAAATGTACTGCTCTAAGGATTTAAATAGACTTCCTTTGCAGTAGTAATAGATCACTACCATGTGACAGCAGTAGTCTCCCTGAAAAAAGTTAGACCTCCTTTTAATTCCTAGCACAGATGTGACCACATCAGACTTCCTCACAACTAGTCTTTGTGACAGGATACAGACACCACAAAACATGTTACTGTCAAATATGTTGTCATTGATATAAGAGACATTTTAATCATCTTGTATGGTGGCAAACATCTTTAGGACCCATAAAAGCAACTGGAAAATAGAAATCGTTATCTATTAAAGTACAAAGACCAAAGAGTTCTGTTTCTAATAAACTATTCCAGAGCCTGTCACTATGTGTTGTAGGCAAAGAGTCTTTTAATTCAAGAGGAAGCTTCTATATTTTTTTTTTATAAAATAACCACCACAAAGTAAAGTTTCAGTAGCTATCCAGAAAATCTATAATCATTTGTAAATTTTCAAATAGATTTAGAAAATCTTCAGTTATTTATATGCTCCCAGAACTACAAAAAGATTTTTTTTATGCTTCAATTTTATGTGCAATCGAACAAGTCATATAGTTTGACTGCCGCATAGGTTGACTTTAAGGCACTCTTGTTAGGCAGCCACTAGATTGCACAAATGTTGTCTCACAGCACATCATTCTATTGAAAGTGGATTGCTAATTGACAGCCTTATAAAACTAGAAAACGGTTATCAGAATAGATAGACTGTAATAAAACATCTGATACAGCATCTCACGAAAGTTTTATTTGAAAAGTTAAATGAATTCAAATTGACTTCCATTGAAGCATTAAACTATGAACTGAAAAGTGATGAAAAGCCATTAACAAAGTGAGATCAGAAGATTTGTTGCATCAAGCCAGGAGGAATGTTTTGCAGGCTGCTTCAGGAAAATGCGAGAAGCCTGCTTTTATTTCCTAGCTTCATTCAAAAAGATAAGGGCAATCATAAGATGTTGATTATACCTGCAGTCTCCATTAATACTACTGGGAGAGCAAAAAGTCATCTCCAAGGACTCGATGCTGTAGGTCACACACAACTTTGTACCACAGAAATCTCTGTTTTCAGCTCAAATTCCTGCCATGACACTTTGGCTCTGTCATTGTAGCTTAAGCAGCAAGTTTCTAACATTCACATCATCTCTCAAAACTTCTTTTCATCCTTGGTAGTTCACTTACTTTTCTACAGATGTCATGGGGGCCATAAAAACACCTATTTGCTGTCAGACATCATGCAAGAGCAAGGGACAATTGCTTCCAGCTCAGCCATGACTAGTCTGCTAAATGACCTTGGAAAAGTCAGTTTTGTACCTAAGAGTAATGCAATTTAGCATTTTTGAATTTCTGGTGAGATTGCTAGTCAAAAGTGATAGATACTATCACCATCTCTTTGGTAAGATGGACACATTTATCAGAAATACCACTTTTTTATTATTATTTCCTTCTTTTAGGACCGGCCAGGTGTTTTGCCAGATGAACTCAAGATGTTGTATATATCTTGGTGTGAAGTGGACTTTTTGATATTGCTATGCAGCATTTTTGCCACATCTGGAGCTGCACAAAGGATGAATGTGGTCATTGGCTCCTAGGTTCTCTAGTCATGCTGGTCCCCCTAAGGCTATACTTAAATAATTATTGATTTCTAGGAGCTTCCACACCTCACAGTCAAGAAAAATCAACAGTTGGTGATTTCTGAGGAAATATTACAACTACTTATGTTCAAAAACAGAGTTACAGACTAAAAAAATTGCAGGAGAGGTCACTAAAACATCAAAGATGGGATAATTATGTTCATTCCTAGGTGATTGAAATGACCAAGGGACTGTTACAAGTTATTGGGTCAGGAGAAAAAAGTGTTGTAGATGAACATTAGGCAATATTTTCAATAAGCATGATCCCATTAAGTCTTAGAATAAACCAGGAGCTAGGCAACATGAACTGTTGAATATGAACTAGGAAATCAAAGGCTGCAATAACTCTGTGAGAGAGGATTTGCAGAAAGAACTGTACCTTCCTTATAGACTCATTAGTTAATGTTTTCAGAAATATCCCACTGATTCACACAGAATATCTTTGTGGGAGGTCTCACCAGCAGAAATTATAGTTACCTATCTAAAAGCATAAATAAAACCCCAACACTACTTGGTAAGTCAGCAACTTCAGATCACAGATGAATGAATAGGAATAACGAAAACATTAGCTTACGTGATGTTATGAAACTACATCAATTGTGTGTTCAAGAAAGTAGGACTGGTGGCCAGTCAGTAGTGGCTATCTGCACCTTTCAGAATTATTAAAGGAATAGAAACAATTACAGGCTTTCACTAATCACAATTCCTTTCCTCGGTGAAAAGACAAGCAAAATACAAAAAATAAAGAAAACACCTCTATCACTATGCTTCAAATCACACTTATCAATACTAACTCATGATAAAAACAGGTCAACTGGAACAGTCCTGGAGCAAGACAAATTGTTAGCATTGCATGAATCTGTCTGCAGCAATCAGATGTTACCACTTGATCACAACTGAAGAGTTTACAGAACTCTTCAGTAGCTTTATACCATGTTTCCCGACAATCTTACATACAAAGTGAGAAGTGTGGATGCATATGTGCACACATGGGAGAATGTATATGTAAAACCTAACTCCAAGTATGAGTATGGCTTTCCACTAGGAAGCCTTCTTTCTTCAAAGCTCAAAGTTCTGAAATTAGCTATGACTCTACGTGGAAAAGCTTAAATGTAAAGATAGAAGTCGAAAGGGCTGAACAGCTAGCTTCTAAGTATTGCTTCACTTTCATTGAGTGCACAAGGTGTGGTATTTCAAACACATTGCTTTATATTCATTGATTATCGACTTCAACCTCATTTAGCTTTCTGGAATCCCGTAAGATTATATATACACTACAGACTGATCAAATTGCCATAAACACAGAAAAATTAATGTTTTAACTTGCAGATGATTATACATTGAAAAAATCAAAAGTGAAACAATTGAGCATCCTCTCTACTCAGAAATTGTAAGAGAGACTAAGAACAAGGTTAGAAGACTAGCAACAGCTTTTACCAGATCTTACCTTACCCTAGGTCAAAGAGTTTTCTAAAACCTTGTGGTGAGATACAAGTAGCTGTCATCAACATCCCTTATGAGCAATGATGTCTTTATCAACACAAAACACACTGGAACTTCGCTGAATTTGAGAAAGAAAATATTTTCAGGAATCACCCAATTTTCATGAGCTCAATAAAAAAAAGTGTCTTGGAAATTTTTGTGTGGTTTAAAAAAAACATTTTCCCCTGTGCAGTGACAGAAAGCTTGAACTCTTGAAATTGGTCAGCAAGAGTGATTTTTCACTCAAATCAACTTGTTTTTGTACTGAATGAGCAGTCATATGCAAGGAACAGCAAGGAGGTATCATGGATCACTGGACTGCTAATAAATGACAGGAGTGATATGAGCTTAGAAAGAAAAGAGAAAAGAGCTTACATTACATTTTTTAGCCTAAAGGATGGTTTTATATATAGAAAGCAAAGCCATTCTAACTTCTGATTTATGCTGGAATCAATCCTCTGCCCCCAGAGGAATTACCCATAGACCATTCCACTCTGTTACAGACAGATGACCGGAGATGACCACATTGCAGGAGATCAGCAAGCATCCTAGTTCTCTGCTCATAGATGTATTTGGGCTTCTAATCTGCTGCAAATCAGAAATTTACTGATTCGATCCTTAGGGTGCACAAACACAACTGATCTCTACTTCCCAGCTGCTTAATTAGATCAAAGGCCTGTAGTTTACCTACAGGGAGAGGCAGGGGCAGAAGTGGTCACAACAGCCCTGCAAGGCCATGATGTCCTGACTGGTAGCTTAGACAGTTACAACTCACTGCTGTCATCCTGCCACTTATCACCTATATCTCTTGAGGGATGATGGAAGGCAGCAAATCTTCTCTCTTAATGAATTTTTCCCTATTTACCTAGGCAGTAACTTCATTATTTCGTCACTCCCTGACTAGCAAATACCCAGGCAGTAACTTCATATTTCGTCACTCCCTGACGAGCAAATAACAGCTACCTTTACAGTATATAACTGTCTTCTCCATGTCTGTATTCCCTCACAGATTATTTGTACATAATTAGGTAAAGATGCTTATTTAATCACTAAGCTCTGTGAGGAGATCTGCATGTAGGAACAAGTTCATGAGAAAAACAGCTTTAATTTCTGATGAGATACTAACACATGGTATTAATAAGAGCAAGCTGAGCTTCTCTTTTCTATTGTTTTGCTTTACTATTGTGCTATTGGTTTTAAGTAGCTGACTCCTAATCTCACAATCAATCATCTTCAAAATAAGTCTACTTTAATCATCAATCAAAAGCATTTTTTCTGAGGAGGCAGGAAATACTATTTGACAACAAGGCAACATTTTTTAAACTTCTGTTTCTCTTTGGCTGTCTGAATTAAAGAACAATTACAGTTCCTGAAAACAGCTGTGGTCTCACAATGGAGTTATTCTGTAGTTCTGCTTTTTCTGGAGAACACTCTCTGTCTAGAAAGCCAGTTTTATGCAAGACTGAAGATCCCCTGAAGGACCAACTCTGCACAAGCACAATTGCGATTCCCTGATCAAGTGTACCCAGATTTGGGCTTTACCCCTGAAGACTAAATGAATGCTGATCATTAGATCACAGAATGCAAGACCCTAAACACAAGCTTCTAAAATGAAACTACATTTGTAACGTTAATTAAGAAATATGGACTATTTTAATGTTTTTCACACAGAAATACTCCAAAGATATTCAAATTTCTGAGCCAATATAAAGCAGCTGAACTTTAAGGGGGAGAGTTTCATAGGAACAAATGGTACTTAACTTCCAATTATGCCTTGGAAAATGTTCCACTAGTGGCTAATATACCTGATTTATTTTCATAAACTTTAATTACTTCACACTTTTTTTTTTTCACTGAAGAGTATAATCAGTTCAACAGTGCAGTGCAAACACTAATATGCAGATTAAGAAGACCTGCTCCAACACTAGCTTTCCCATATGTAAGTTCAAGTAACTTACTAATTCTAATATTCAAACATTCATATAAGTTTGAATACTTCTACTTGTTATAACATCTGCATACAATAGATTGTACAACTTTACGTTAAATCTGATTACTGGTATTTTAACCAAGAGAGATTTTATGAGTGTTATTTGGATGAAATGAATGTAGCCCATATTTTTGTTTTTTGGCAAAGTCAGAGGCTTCTCAAATTGTAGTAATGCAAGCAATAATAGCAGCAAAGATCTGGCTCATTAAGTGTATTATTTTGACAGCTTGCATTACCCATACCTGAGAGATCTAGAAGGACAGAACAGTGAGAAAAAAATGCACAATGTCAGGTATACTTGCATGCTATTCATTTGTGCTACAGATGTAGACTGAGAGGTTTGACTAATATTCGGTGTGATTTAGTGGCAGATTTCTTACAATAGAAATCCTGGGGGTTATTTGGTTTAAATATGGGTTCTCGATTAAGGTGTTTTACTTGCCCTGAGGATTCCCAAGACCCTGCTCTGTGAGGCAAGGTTGAATGCAGGCGCGGTCTGCTAAAAGCAAGAAAATATTGCCCTCTAGTGCAGAAAGCAAGCAGAGTAGGCTGTGTCCAAAAGATTTTAATAATTGTTTCCTAGATACCTTCCTATCTAAAACTAAAGCTTTTTGCAATTAGCTGTTTTGCGGGTAGATTACCCACCCCATGTAGCTGCCCATCTCACAGGGAGCAATTCTCCTGATCCCATAAACCCTCAGCATCAGGCTGAGTGACTTGTCAATGTCACCAGAACTGGAACACAGCTCTTGCAAAGAATGTTTCACTTGATTCAGTTTTGTATAGATAAAATTCTTAATTGGGGTTTTAATAAGAATTGAGATCCCAGCAAGCAGAGAAAACCATGGAACAAGAAAACCACCAAAGGATGGGGAGGGTGTGGAAACAAGCATACGAACAATTATCAGGATTATTTCAATTTGTTTGTTATAGATGTGATTTCTGTTTCTTCTCTCATACATTAAAAATCACTAAATACACTGGGTTTTTTCTTATATCTTTTTACTTCTGTCCATGGATAAACTGCTCAGCTCGCTCCCCTTTTTGCCAATGGCTGTGTGACAGACAGCAGGGTCACTGATGGAGCATCCACATAGGAGCACAGATTCTTAGCAAGCTTACAGCTGAGAAAGAAAATAGCTTCAGAAGTCACAAACGGCCTCAGCAACAACTTCCTTACTCCAGACTGAGAGAGTAGCAACAAGCCCTTTCATGAGCAAGCAGACACTATTAACAGTTATTTCAGCGTTCTGCTCATTGCTGGATAAGTTCTCACAACCAGCAGAGTAATACAAGGACAGTGGTATATGAGGCATATAAAGAAAAAATTCAATACATTTAACATTTTGCTTACATTTTTAACATCCTGAATTGATATAATCAGAAAGTTGTCGTGTCAGGTTCACAGCTTTCCAGAGTCAGAACTGAGTAGAAGCACTTACGAATGGGAGACTTGCATCCCCTTATCAAGCTGCAATTTTGGAAAAATGAGGTAGTCAAGCAGTGACAGAGAGAGAGATCACCAATCATGGCTCCAGCACCAATCCAGATAGCAAAATGGCAGGCAGGGGCCTGCAGACACCGTGGCAGGCCCTCCCTATGGCTTTCTACAGCCAATCAGTCTCCCATCCCCAGCCCTCTTTCTTGAGCCTCAGGTAAATTGCCAGACGTAGTTCTTCGTGGAACGTTCTGGAAGCCAGACAGGGCTGGGGTAGCCACTCTGAAATCCCACGTGACTGTTAACAAGTGGGGATTCAAGACCCTGCAATGTACAACACCCAACCCAGAAAAGCAGCACCTCTCTCAGGCATCTGGCAAGAGAGTCAACGCTTCCCTGGAAACAGGGTCAGGCTGTTCCCTGCAACCCCAGCCTTAGTCTCTGGACACCCTCCAGCCGGTGTTTAAGGTGGTTTTTTGTAGTCTAGGTCTCCACAGAGCCTCCTTAGAATTGTATACTAGAGTCATAAAATACACTGTTTGGCAGATTACTTCAGCAGTTTTCTTACAAGCGTTTTCCAGTTTGAGGTTCAAAGTGAATGTTTTTTCAGAGCAAAACTCATAAGTGTAATCTGCAGTAACAGAGAAAGGCAAATCAGCCAACAGGTTATCTGCCTGGAAAATGTGTGTCTTCCTTGAAGTTAAAAAGCATCCACTGTTTACAGTCTCATGATCCAAAAGATAAGCAATTTAAATAATTCAGAAATACGTTAACTGCTACTTAAATGCACAGATTTAGTTACTTTTAATTGCCTCAGAGTCATATGGTTTACTGTTGGTAATCTCCATCAGGCCCTAGGGTCTTGCACAAGAGCTACCAAGCTGGCCCTGCTGTCTGGTTTAAACAACTCATACTTGAGCCTAGCAGGGACAGACTCAAGCTGGAGTTATCATACCCAGGGCACACACATACATACCCATCCATGGAGAGATACATGTGGCTTATCTTAACACATCAGGAAAGCAAGTGACACTGAGTGCTCCTTGAACTGTTCATGAACTTCCCTCTTAACTCAGATTACCACTATCAATCACCATCTTTAGTAATTTGTGCTTTTAATTGCTTTATGGATTTTGCTTTATTTACTCTTCTTTTACTTCTTGTTGCAGATAATGTTAAGAGTCCTCTTCATTGATTATTGGCAGCTGCTGCATTCTGAGAAAACCTCTTTCAATTTAGCTTTCCGGATCCTTTGACTTCCCACTCCAACAGCTTTATAACCTCCCCAACAGCTTCATAAATGCACTGCAATGGTCACATGAATGTCTTTGGAGGGGAATCTGCACCTTCCCATCTCCTTGTTCCTATGGCACTTTAGGGAGAGAGAATCAAAATAGGGTCAAGTCAAGGAAGTTTGATGTCCTGCAAAAAATGAATCTGATTGTGAAGCTCCGAAGAAGTTTCAGAACGCTGGTCATTCTCCTGACAACCTTCTGCTTGGCAAGTATTGTCATTTCTGCTTATTACCTCTACACTGGCTATAAGCAGGAAATCACATTTGTGGAAACCACTGGAGAAGCAGAGTGTGAAGACCTCAAGCTTCTACCATACAGATCTGTGGAACTGAAAACAGCCAAGCCAATCGATCCATCTAAAACTAATCCTACTGTCCTCCTGTTTGTGGAAAGCCAGTACTCTCAGCTGGGGCAAGACATCATGGCTATCCTGGAGTCGAGCAGATTTCAATACCACATGGTTATCGCTCCAGCTAAGGGGGATATCCCCCCTCTCACGGATGATGGAAGAGGAAAATATGCAATTATTATATATGAGAATATTTTGAAGTATGTATCCATGGACTCATGGAATAGAGAACTTCTGGAAAAATACTGTGTGGAATACAGTGTTAGCATAATTGGTTTTCATAAAGCCAATGAGAACAGCGTCCCAAGTACAAAACTGAAAGGATTGCCTTTACATCTGTACAATAATGTAGCCCTCAAAAACTGTGTGGTAAATGTTCAGTCACCCCTGCTGCGCATTACCAAAGTACCAAGGGTTGAGAAAGGTCCTCTGCCTGGAGAAGATTGGTCAGTTTTCCAATTTAACCATTCCACCTATCAACCTGTGCTTTTAACTGAACTGCAGACCTCCAGACCACTCCCTGCAGCATTGCCAAAGGCTGCTCTTTATGCAACTGTCATCCAAGACCTGGGGCTTCATGATGGGATTCAAAGAGTCCTTTTTGGAAACAACCTGACCTTCTGGTTGCACAAACTGATCTTTATTGATGCAGTCTCCTTCCTGTCAGGGAAGAAGCTCACGCTGTCCTTGGATAGGTACATTCTGGTTGACATAGATGACATCTTTGTTGGCAAGGAGGGAACAAGAATGAACATCAACGATGTGAAGGTAAAGGAAGAATTGGGGGATACCATACCAGATACATGCATGTGTCAATGGCTTTTTAAAGAAGCAAAACTTTAAAAAGCTGGCAGTGCCATTTCCCACCAAAGGCTGAAAGTCTAGCTAGAAGATAAAGTAATACCATACTATGATTTCTGTGAGTCTTTTTACCTACACCCATAAATGTATGTATGTATTGATCCCTAGAGTTGGCATCACACAGTAATGCATACAGTCAGTGTGCAAGCTTCCTCTTGCTTACATAAAGGGAAGGATTTGTCTCTTGAGCAAGTTTGCTGCCAAGATGTCTGAATATTTTAGATAAACTGTTTTACATGTGTTAATTTGTGTGTTCCCCCATGAGTATAGATGTGCACATATGTACATGACATGTATAAAATACCATTTAAAGGCACATTTTATATTCTGTCACTATTTCTTAAAAGTAGACAGAGAAATAGATGATGCTTGTCTTTTTAAATCTCATGTAATATTGTAATGTTCAAAACAAAAAGAGTGAGACAAAACCCCCAGAAAAGTTACAGACACTTTTTGACTCACAAGAATTAGCAGGATAACTTCAATTAGCAGACTATCAGATAAGCATTTAAAGTTACCAGTGACAGAATGGAAACAGAGCCTTTGCTTTAGCAAATGACCTAACTATCTGATGTGGTGAAAAGCCCAGAGACTGTTCTTTGGGGGCCCTTTTAAATTGATTTTCATAGTCTGTAGTATCCAGGGATGCCATTAGATTTGTTCAGGGTAATTTTCAAAGATATCTGCAACTTCCAAAGAATAGGCAGAACTCAGCAGTACATCATTTATTTCCTTGCAATTTTCAATGCGTGGGAATCATAAGATTCAGAGATTAACTGGAGTTTCTGAGCATGTAGCATCACATTCTTAAGCCTTTGTTCTTGAGGATTTTTTCCTGTAAACGCCCCAATGCTTTCATGAGCAATGAGTGAGACTTTTGTAGAAATATGAATAATAAAACTGCATTTTAAAACATCTTCTATATTCATCTGCCTTCTCATCCAACTCGGTAAGAGAGGTATTAAAACACCCTGAAAAAGCAATAGTCTCTCATACAATTAAAACAATTTTGCACATCAGAACAGCTTGGATAATTCTATTAACTAAATAGGCATATGAATGCTCATCACGGCTGATTTCTAGCACCAAGCACTCCAAGTGCCTGGTGTCTTGAGATCTAAGCACTGTGCACAAGCTCAATGAACAAGTGCTCTCACTCTCTGAAAATATATGGTGAAACCCTCTGAGAAAGAGCTTGTATACAAGAGGAAATCAACTGAAAAGGCAATTGTGGAACAAGTTTTTTCAGCAATAGCTTTCTGCCTGCAGCTATTTTTGAGAGCATCTTCTGCTTCTGCTAATACAGTTTGCTCATACTTCCTTCCTTTGAAGGAAGCCCATTATTCTACATAATGGGGGCTAAAGAGCCCCTCTTGCTATGAGAAGAATGTCCACATATGATCACTTGGAAATTCAAATTATACTTTTGACCAGGATAATCTCAGCAGAAAAGGACCAAGTCTCCTTTATTACCCAGCAATCGACAGCATTACTAGGTAAACCTTATCACGAATGGTTGTCAGAGCAGCTATGATTCATTGTAGGAGAAAAGGTAGAAAATTCCAGATCCATAGGCTTGAGTAGGAGCTGGATGCCAGAACTGTAACTGTTAAAAGCATTCAGCATCACTTTTATATGCTTCACACAGTTACCTATCTGAAAATTCAGCACTGATGAATGCCTTAAAAATAGCAAGAGAAAACAGCTGGTAGGATTTAGAGGGTTTTAAAATTATTTTTAAAGAAATGTGTGATGAGTCTTCTTCATATGGATTATATTTAAGTTATGAAGGGAAGCTTTCATTCTTTACACGTTTCTCCAGTGCTCATTTAGGGGCCCAGGTCCATCACAAAACCACCTAAAATGTCACTCAGGACAAATCCACTCTTCACCTCAAGCAAGAATTCAGGCCAGTAACACCAACCACAAGGAAAAAACTTTTCCAGGCACCGGATTAGAACCAGCCTTTGTACTGAGTGCTCTTCTGGAAACAATAAAAGATTTACCTCCCTTTTAAGCAACATTCACATGTAAGTCAGCTCTGCAACTTGACTGTCCATTGATATTCTGCCCTTAACATCATAACAGTTACTGAGTACAGATTTATTCCTCAAGGTATTTCACAAATAACTTGCTACACAAATCAGTCCATTGTTATAGAATGGATATTCCCTGAATACATTAACATTTAAAACAGGATGCTCTCTAATGAACATAACACTGAAATCAGAGTGCACTTTGCTTAGTTTACAGTAAAGAATAATTACAGCCAGTTAGAGAACAATCTCCCTAGTCACTTGGGGGAGGAGGCAATTAAGAACCAGTGGGACAGCCTTCAAGCAGAGCAGCTTCATGACTTGAAAGTCAAAAACAGCAAAAAGAGACAATATTCAAGGAGGCTGATATATAAGTGATGTCAAAGTGTTAACATGCCATTTTGAACTAGCAGCAGTGCAGATAGCGTTGAATTTTCACGGCAGGTGAGAGGCTGTTTCTGACACACAAAGGCACCATGAGGTTTAGGCAGCAGATTATGTTTGCCCTGTAGAAGTATGATAATGTGAAAGGAGGATTAGAACAGCTTCTGGATGCTGTTCAATAAGAACATTTAGAATTTGTACTATCCTGCATTTTCTGGACTGTGTATTCCAGGTATAGTTAGAAACAGAAAAACAAAACAAAAAACCCAGCCAAACAAAACAATGGCAAAAACTATCACCAAAAACCAGAACAATACCCTCCTGCTCCACATTTATAATGCCACACATCTCAAAATGCACTTCATCCTCTCCCCTGTAACACTATCCTAAAACATCAACATCACCAATGAAGTAATTTTTTATTTATATGTTGGTTTCAAAGATAGGAGTACTGTATTAAGAAGTGTAACAGTTTTCTTAACACAGTACAATCCCCTGCATTATTCCCCATCACTACTTCCTCAGTTCCTTCATTTCTTAGCATTTGTCATGGCAAACTGCGTGGGTTAACTTTGCACAGTTATACAGGCTCTCCATCAGGCCCTCCCCAAGATAACCCATGTCCCTCAGCTCTCTCTCACCCCCTGCCAGATTCCCAGATGCATGCAAAAAAACCCGCAAATGAGCAGTTACACACCTCCTAAATGGTATGAAAAACACAGCTAAATAGCATCACTCTTAAGCATAGCCCATGGGCATTTCCTTCCAGTGGCCAAGCCTATAACTGCAAACCAAAGGGCACACAACTTGAAATTCTTCATCTGATAAAGAGTATTTAGATGTAACAATAAAAAGACAAGTAACCTTGTTCCTGTGTAATTACTTCCTGCAACTCAAAATGTTTTTATCCTCTCACAAAGCAATTTCTCAATTGGGTGCTTCAGGGACATAGAGTTTTTATAAAGCATGGTATCAGCTAGAGGAACAGATATTAGAGAAGGGAGCTATTATGGGTTCTGTTTACCACAAATTATCTCCTAGTCCCTCGTATTACAGAAGCTGTGCAAGGTCATATCTGGATAAGTAATTAAGCAGGAACTCAACAGAGCCACAGAAAGCTATTTTCCAAAACTTTACAGAGATCTGTCTTTAGTCTAGCAAGCCTCTGCAAATGAATCTCTCCCTTTCCCTCCTGCCAATGTATTATCTCACTGCTGATTTTTGAAGGCAAATGACTCAACAATTCATCAGTTAATTTGCAGTTATTGGATTTGTACTTGCAAATTATGTCGGTTCCCAGCTGTGCAACAGGTCCAAGATCACTGACATTAGTGATTTTGCAAAAAACCTGGAATTATCTGCTTATGCTATGTTTGAAACCACTGTGCAGAAAGAAGGAAGTTCAGAGGCAAAAGTTTTGTATTAACTGCCAAACACACAGAGTTCTGTTACTCAAACAGGTATAACAAATTTCTAAGTAAAGTTTTTCTGTTGTCCCTCTAGTATGAGCCAGTTCAACATTTACTCAGAACAGCTGGGCGACCAGGACTTTTTCAACACATTCTATTATTAAGTCAAAAACTGCTGCAATATGACAATATAAACTAAGACAAAAAACATTAGCTGTTCTCTTTGTACCCTCTTACCTCTTGCACTGCAACACAGCCTTCCTTCTAGAGCTCTCTTCCAGGTGGATTCTCTCAGGAGCCACCTGCTACCCTCTCTTCCCCCGCTCTTCCAGCTGGAGCTAACAATCAAAGTGGTTGCTGGTCCCAGCACCATCATATTCCAGAGCCCATTCCTCAAAAAGCCACATTTCCCATTTATGTATTCTCTCTAATTGTTGCCATAAGGACAGGAATGTTCTTTTGCTTTCTGAGTTACCATAAAATGATGGAGCAATGCTTAGGAACGTTATTTGTGTTTCTGTTGAGTGCTGTGCCTCCTTTTCCTTTCAGCACCAGATAGCTCATCTGCATTCTGCCCCCTTCTACTTCAAGCTTTAGTCTACTTAATTTGGTGGAAATGTGTTAGTCTCTGAAACCTCCTCACTTCCTCATGTCTGCACTTTGTATTCGACCTTCACTTTCATTAAAATGCCTTGAACACTTAAAGGCTGTGATATCCTGCTCATTTTAGTATGTTAAAGGCAAGAATTCGTGTTAGAGTTGCATCTTTTCAGATAATTCCAAATTAAACAGTATTGCCTCAGCAGGAGGCTAAGCTAAATAACTGAATCTTTCCAGCACATGTTTTTTTTCTGATTTTTGTGCAAGGACAATTGCTTTCAGGTGGAATAATCAGAAATGTCTGGGTCATATCACCAGGCATGGCAGAAGCATGCTCACTACAAATCTGCAGGAGGCACAGGGTGAGTAAAGCTCCTTGTGCTGCTGTGTGTAATATCTAAATATTTTTTGGAAGAAGGAATTTAATAAACTGTTTTAGACTAATGTTTGTTCCTACTTCACTTCTGTTGGGATACCTCATCTCTTGCTTTTTGGTGTTGGTGGTATGAACCCAAGCTAGGCATGTGGATGAGGAAGATATGTGTAACAACAGACAAGAATGTGTTTCTGCATCCTTTTCCAGCATTTAGTATCTAGCGTCACAGAATACTCCCAGATTTCCATGAAAATTTTCCAGCAGTGGTCAAGACCAGAACTAAGATTCAGGGAGTGTTACAATGGTTACTTGAATTTGTAATTCAGGTTTCTGAAGAGTTTTTCTGGATGTTCTATTGTCTTGTACTGATCCTGTGCTCGCATCCAATTGTAGGGAAGATTATGATGGAAATTACAGCAGCCCAATACCTCAGTCTGCATTCAGTTACTTCCAAATGTATTGGTCCCCAAAACTCTCAGTGCTTGAGCAAAATTCAAAAGTCATGATTCTGTAAATAGCAACTAGAAACTAAAAAATATTTTTCTTCTTGGCAAACTGGTGGATAGACTATCAGAGTACCTTGCCTGAATAATAATAAATTTGGGATTCTGTCATCTGCCAGATTTCCCCCTGAAGCTATAGTAGGACTTGCCAGTGTTTGATATAGTGCTACTAGAAAAGAAATTCTGGTGGCTCTGATTTTCTAGCTCTTTTATTTCATTAGTTTAGACAATTATGTTACTTTCCTCTCTCTCACACATTAAAATGGTTCTATCACGATGTCTGTGCAGGATTTTTCTGGATGTTTGAAAACTTACTCAGTATTCTTCTGTCCCAGAAGGCATGCTGGTTTTTCTGTTCACATAGTTATGAGACTCCAAACTGTGCAATTTGATATATTTCATAGAAGCACTACAGATTTATCAAAAATAGGAACTTTTTCTTTCCAAAGAAATGAAGTTTAATCCTTTATGCAGCAAGCAATGTTTTAAAAACAGAGAAAAATATTCCTTCATTCTTTGAGCTTTTTAACAAGCTGTAAGAACTTCATAGAAATTAATTTTGAAGAAGAGTAACAATCCTGAAAATTTAATAAGCAGAATAATATTTTTTAAAATATGTAAATTACAGGGGATTTTTAGTTATTGGTCTAATTCAGAAATATCTAGTACTCACAGCCTGTGACTTGAGAGATATTCTTTTGCTTACACTTCCACAAATATCCTGGATTTGTCTCAAATCCTTTCTCCAAAATGATTCTGGCTCTACCATTTCAAGGATAGATATGGTACTCTATTTAACTTAATGTAATTTAAATCATTGTCATAACACGTAGGGAATTGGTAGGCAACATAAAATGCATCTGCTTTATGTCAGCCTCTCAAGAGGCATCCATTAACCTCAGTACACTAGTGAAATAGGAGCCACAACAATTGCTTCTTATATAGCAAAAGAACACTCTATGAAATGATCAAATACCTTTCCAGAAAGGCTAGCCAATGCAGACTTAAAGTGCAATCATAATTATTGCCTTAAAAGCATTTGATGCAGCAATAAACACGTTACTGTGAATGCCATACATAATGCAGTTACTTCAGTAGCAGTGTTACTTAAGTAGCCTTAAATATGCCTTTGTCATCCAAATGCGAGCAGAATAAACTGCACTTAGAGCAAAAGCTCAATTTAGTATGATTAGCATTATTCAAATTATTTCAAAATGGCAATGTTGGGAAAAGAGGTGAATAGAGGGAAATAGAAGTCCTGAACTTAAAATATTTATCAATAATTAACTGGGCATTTACTGCCCACCCCTGTGTCATAATGTAGTATTAAAGTAACTCTTTTTCTATGTCTGATTTCAAAGTCTTAAATGTATCGTTCAATTTGTCTGTCTATACATATACAGTCACACAAATAAAATCTTACAATCTTCATTGTCTCTTCCGTGAATATGGCCACAGACCCCTTTGATTAATACTTTTACTTCAAATGTATATCTCCACCTGTTTTTCTTCTATACAGACAGATATCCCTCTGTTATAGCACTTTGGCATGTCCTTCCAGTGGCCACACATAAAAGAACTGCAAACCAAGGGATGCATGACTTGAAATTATTCTTCTAATAACAGCATTTGTATGTAATGATAAAAAAAAAAGTAACATGGGAACTTTTAAGTAAAAGTTACCAAATTCCATCTTACAGAAGACAGGAAAAGAGTCTAGCAAGAGCTGTTTCTCAAATACTGGGCTTGGTGTCTCTCTAAATCACAAAATTACTTTTCACTATATAGATTCTCTTTATTAGTTATCATTCCTGGAGGTAAACTTCACATTCTATCCTGTAAAACTTCAAAACAAATAAAGCATAAGCAGGTCACATTGCCTTTTGTCAAAATCTTGGAAGTGCCATTGTTTCTGTTGAACTGTGTGTTTATCTGTGGAAAACTTAAGGCTTTCACAAATGGCCAATCTTTATCAGGGATTCCTTTTCCTCTGGTTGTGCAGAGGATCCAAATACTTTTACAGAGACATAAGAACAAATAACCTTCTGACTCCATCATTGAATGTGAGTTATGCATAGCATGGAATAGTTAGAATGAGTGATATAGTGGTTTCAGCAGAGTATGCTAGCAAACAGTGCTTTGCATACAAACACGTTGATTTATGTAGAGAAATTCACTTTACAAGAAATTATTTTGTTTGGGAAATTTCATATTTGTGTAGCTACTTTAACAAAGAAGCAAAGGGGAAAAAAAATTTCATTGATCATTTGAAATTGTGACAGTTTGATGTAGTCATTTCACTGCTGAAGGCAATGTCTGTGCTTCTGAGAGTTTTTTGATGTTTTCTGCAATCATCATAAGCACACACAGAAATAATCAAATTTGATGGGAAAATCCTCCCACCTTTTCTAAGTATGTCACAAGATAATACTCCAGTGACAGGCCAGGCAGAAGATGCTAAATGCAAAGAATTCATGGTTTGCTGTGAGAACATGATATGTCATAGAACACTATGCAATGCATTATGATTTTGCATCAGATACAAACTAGTTAGACCTAGATGGTCAGTTTTTGACTTATGACCATTAGCGTGATGATTCTCCAACCTTTTGTGGAAACAGAGATAAAGGCTCTTCAGCTTAAAGCAAAGAGCACTGATGGCAAATGATGGGTAAACCCACTTCACACAAATTCCTAGTGTTTAATGGCTCTCTTGATAAGATCTCGTGGTTACACCTATTGTAGCTTCTGATAGCTTCTGTCAAGAGTTACACGTCTGAGAATCTTGAGTACTGAACAGTGTCTATCAGTCTCTTGCTTTATAATGTGACAATGCATTATCAGTAGGACTTTGAAAAGATGATAGTGAGAAACTACAGATGTTGACTCTCCAGATGCCAGTCTCTGGAATAAAGTGAACATCTTTGTAGATCAGGTTAACAGTGCACCAGCAGTACTGAATGCTGATCTATCCATCTGTATTGCCAAGTTCCAATAGGTGTTACAGTTTCATCTGATTCATGGCTACAGGTGCATGCCACAGACAGTGTCCCCAAGAAAGAGGCAGCTTGTTCTCTTTGCTGCAGCTGTCATAGCCATAAGTAAAAAGCTCTATATATGTCTCTCTGTTGTCCCGGTATTAGGGTTGATCTGGAGTAATTATACCAAGATACACAAGAATGCTGTTGTTATTTGGGGGTAGCAGTTTTCAGCACCCATGAAACATCACCCATTCTCACATGAACTTACAAAATGGCCACCACAGTGCTGGGAAGTTTCTGAAAAAAAACCTTCCCCTTCCACAGACTCCCATAGAGTCCCCTTGCTTACCTGTTTTCTGAGATCACTTTATGTTTTTTGCTGTATGCAACATGTGTGCCTGGAAGCACTCACTGGAGTTGGATATTAACACATCTCAGGTGCAACTCCCTGCTTTGCTCTACAGAACACCCTGACTCTACTTGCAGAGATCATAGTTTTCTTCCCTGCTCCTTCCAGCCTCCTTACAGAGTGACTTTCGCTTCTTTCCTGCATGTTTTCCACCAGTACATGCAGGATTCTTCATTTCTTCTTCATTTGCCAGGACATGAGAGATCCAATTTATTTGATGAAGACATACTAGCAACAACAAGCTTCCCAGTAAATCCCACCACTACTTCATTGCCAGCCTATTCTCAATTTGGTAGCAGCATGCCAGCATCAGTTTTAGCTTGCAATTCATTTCCATTTCATGGCCTTTGATGTCTTACCCACGCTGCTAGCTATACATCCCTGTTATGGCATTTGTTCCAAATGCACTTTCCAAGTGATGTACATATGCAGCATAGTTTTGTATCCAACTGTAATAATTTTCTGCAGGCAGCAAAAACAATTACGATATAAATACAGGAGGTAAAAAGAATGAAGATTTGTTCCTTTTGGGCCAGACACTCAAGTCAATGTTTCCATAGAGATTTTCTTATAAATAAGCAAAAGTAAATTGAGGACTCCTATCCATAGAGCATCATCAACCACACAGAGTAAGCCACATATTACATTTTTATTTTAATGGAACCTTTCATTCTAGAAACATTGTCCTTATAATACAATACTTATCCTTGAAGTTAGTGTTCTCTCTGTGGCAGAATATATAGTGATCCTAAAATCAAGGTTTCTAACCCTTTGTCAGATTCATCTACACAAGATCTTACCATATATATTTCATTTATTAAAATCATAATTTCTTTCACAGTCTTGTTTCTACTGTTGAATATGAAGCTGTAAAAACACCTCACTAGTTCTACAGTAGGTACATTAAAAGTATTTTGATGCTATTAATACATTCATCCAAAAAAAACACAAAAGAATTCTTGGGCCTCATGGGCAATTATGTAAGACTATAATGTAAGACTATTTGGTGATTTAAACTTGTGATTTCATATGGAAAAAAATTGTAAATTTGTTGTGAAAATACGAAATTGGATATATTTACATAAACACAGAATAGTAGGGATTGGAAGGTACTTTCAGGGATCATCTAGTCTAATTTCAATGCTTAAAAATATTTTAATATTTTATCAAATATAAGAATTTTTTTAAATGTCAGGATGAAAATTAAGCTTTTTTTAACATAATGGAATTATATTTTCAAAATTAACAAGAAAATGGAGGAATAAGTTATTAATAATTTCCTGAAAACCAGTATACTAGTAAAAACACTCTGGAGCTTTCTTAACAATGTTTTCATTCATTAGGATTTGACTTATTGAGCCATATTGCATGTATCATTGATTGGTATGGCAAATGAGAAAAAGATCTTGTATTTCCAGATAAGGTTGTAACAGAAAAACTACTAAGGCAAACGCCCTTCAGAACTGAGAATTTCTTCAAGAGTGACTTTAACTGTTTGGAATCCAGAGCTTGTCTGTTGTCCAAGGAGCCATGGAGCTCACAACTGTTCATCTGTGAATAGATGAGAGTATATGTGGGTGCAGCTTGGGGAAAAAGAGTAGTTTCAGCATACTGAATTTCTTGAAGTTGAATGAAACTCTTGGTTTTTTCTTAATTGTCTTTTTGTGAGACACAGTCTCCTAAATCCTGGATATCTTAAAAAAAAAAAGTCCTGTTTAGTTATCAATAAGATTAATGACTAGCTAGGGAAGGTTAGATCCAACTGTTCCTTTCTGAGGCCATTACATTTGAACAGTAAATCCATTATCCCATCTCTAGGTAATTTTGGAAAAGCATAACCAGTGGTAAACTGATTATCTCAATTTTAATTTTTCATATATTCTTAGGGAAATACAGCCACTGATCTTTTTTTTAATCTCCCTTAAGGATGACAAATTGTAAATTCCACTTAGCAAGCTATGATATTTTCTCTAAATATCTGTAAAGGTTACTCTTTGTTATGTTTTCATTCTATTTAAATATTACCAACACTCTCTTAATCTGCTGTTTGCTTTTTCAGCTACACGGCAGCCAGACAGAAGTGGGAGCTAAAGTGTGATACATTCTCAGCTTCTCCAGAATGCTTCGCAACACTATTTTTATCACTTCTGTTTGGAGAAGTCCAAATTATTTATCTGAGAGAGTTTTATTTTTTCAACTGATGCAGTAATTTAATTGGTATTTTTGCATAATTTTTGTTTTCTTAAATCAAAAATTAAATGTGCTAAAGCTTGTACATACTTCCTGATGCTTTCTGACCAAAGTGTGGTGAAATTAAAGAATTAGAAGTAAGGATTTTAGCTTGCCTGCCTTCCAGCTTGCTTAGCCATATATTCTTGGACTAAATGGGTGAAAAATCCATCCAAAATGGCAAAGTGGCAAGGCAGGGGAAAATGAAGTTTATATCCTTGTTACTCAATCAACTTGTACTGCTCCAGTGAAACAGTTTCCCATGGCAGAATGATGATTTATTAAATGCAGAGTGTACCACTGGAATATGATTTTAACAAAAATATATTCTGCCAGCTCCTCTGGTCTGGCAGGATAAAGGAAAAGAGAACAGTTTGAAGATAATTAAAAAAAAATTCCAAGAGGTTGTAGTTAAATGCATCTTTGGAATTGCTGATCCTCAAGAATTGAAAAAAATCCAAATAATTCAGTCTGCTGAGAAACTTTTTTAATATGAGAATATCCCAGGAGTAGGATAGTTCAGGCTTTTACTGCCTCTTCATTTTATGTCAAAGCCAGAATTATTAATTTAACTTTTACATTTCACATTAAATCTGAAATTTCAACATTTAAGCAATTTCTGAAAGTTGTCTTGATATCACACTTGAACTGTCTTAATTGAATCAGATTCAAGGACATCAGATCTTCAAGTAAGAGCTATATAAAGAATGTTTGAATTCACATTTTTGACAGCATACCATATTTGCTCGCCTTCCCTGAAACTCATGAAATATTGCTCTTAAAACTGTCAGGGATTCTTGAAAGCGCAAGTGCTTTTTTGGTTGAGATCCAATTGTTTTAACAAGGTAAAGCTCAGTACAATTTTCCATTCTGAGGGTTTTTAGACTCCTAAGAAGTCTGTGGTCTGTGCATTAGCCTATTCATTAATAGACTAGATACAGTGCCAAGATGAGAATCATTTCAGTTTTTATATTGATTTAAATATTGGGGGAGGTTGGCGTCAAAAAGTGTTCTCTGCAAGAGCAGTGCCAACTGTGATCTCAGGTCTTTGTGGAGGGAGGGGAGGCCACAACTGGCCACCGCTGGGTGGAGAAGCTGCATGGTACACAGCAACAGAATAAGGGAGAGGAACCCAAGGGATGAGGATCAAAGTGGACCCTGGATCAGGGCTATTTTCCAGTAACATTTAGTCTGTAAGGGCTATACATTGTGGAGATTTCCTTTGCAATAATGTTTATTGTGCCTTTTTCAACAAATCAGCACAAATATTGGGAAACTAATAGAATATACATGGGTAAATAAGCATTAATCTATATGTATCTATAAATAATATAGGCTAAATAGTCTATAATCTTATTAATTTATCAAATCTTTAATGCGGCTCCAAGCATAGGTGTGGACTACCGAGGTTATGCTCTGCATGGTTAATAACAACATTTCTTTTTAAAAAAATAGGTTCCACTGCAGACTGTGAATTCTTCAATAAAAAAGCTCTGCATGTGTCTTCCCAGTAACATACCCCAAGATTTATGTGCATCATAAACAAATACGTCAGTGGTATTATAAAGTGTAATTCCACTGTATTTGTTATTAGTAAAGGGAATAAGGTTTCCCATATGCTTTCACTAGTATTTCTCCTGTAACTGGGAACATGCTGCCAGTACATTATCAGGAAGTAAAAGGTACCTGTTACTGCTGTAAATATGGCAAGCTGGGTGTTATGGAGCAACTCAGTGGTAAAGAGCATCAGGGATTTATTCTCAGCCTTCAGGCAGTAGGTATATCCCACAACTTGTAAGCAAGAGGCAAAACCTTAAACTAGTGACACTTTGTCATTTGTTTGTTTAATGTAAGGCAATATTTTGAGTTGACGATTTCAGGAGTTTAGGTTGACATCAAAGGGAGGGTTATCTACATTCAACTTACTCTTTGTTTCTCCTGAAGGATAAGAGGAAATTCCCTTTCCATCAATGATATGTTGGTAGCTGATACTACAGCGGAGTAAGCCATAGGGACTACGGAATTAGAAGAGGGAATTTATTACTCTTTCACTGACTGTTGTTTTATGATTTACATTGGGACATGGCAGACCAACCCACATGTATTGCATTAGGCTTTCTTTGTATGTAATACAAGTCCATCCATGGACATGAGGGTACAACAGGACAGTGCAGTGCTAGTTGAGGCTAGAATAATATCACTTCAAACTATTAACTGTCTAAATGTGACAATTAAATGCAGTCTTCTAATATTTTCCTGCCATTAAACTCACCAAATGCATCTGATGGTCACCGTGGAAATATTCTGTGCTTAGCAATTCCAGTGGCTGGTAGCTGGTGCTGTAGCCTCAGGTGGATAGGTTTGAGGTGGGCTATACCTCATCAGAGGGGAAAAAGAAAGGGGGATTAAGTGCCCAGAGAAGAGCTTGAGAAACAAGGAAGATTTTCCAATATGGAAGAACACTACATGTCTTTCAGCTAGTTCTTATATTTGCAAATTCTTTTCAGTATTTGAATGGACACTTTCTTGAACAATCTCATTTATATAACAGAGCATCAGCCAAGTAAAACTTATCAGAACAGTATTTATGATATTAAACAGTTATTATCATAGAAAATATAATTCTGGCACTCACTTCAGAAGTTATTGGAAATCTAATGTAACACCTAGGCAACTAGATATAAAAGTTAACTGGTTCAGTAAGAGCATTTTCTGTCTACCAGCAAAATACATGTGAGTGGCTTTGAAATAAGAATGTATTTTTTAAAACAAAAACCAAATCAAACAACTTCCCCTCAGTCTTTCTGTGTGTTTTTCATTTTCTGCGATAATACCATGCTAGAACATTTAATATACAGGAAAGCTTAACTTAAGTCACTGTTCTTAAGAGCTAGAAATTTCTTCATCATAAAGCCTGAGAGCTGGTGTTCTATGGGAGACCAGAGGGAAAAAAACCAAAGTAACTTCAACTGTTGTGAGACTTAAACCAAAGAATCATTAATATTCAAAATTCTGTTTTTCATGGTATTATTATCACCCTCAGGTATATTATTATGCTTGGAAGACATACCTTTCTCTTAGTGTTTGGGCCAAATCTTTCACAAAAACCATTCCCTGCGGAAAGCACAATATTGCCAGATGAATGTGTTTTCATAAAAATGATGAAATGGGGAAAAGGAAAAGACATTTCAAAATAGCCTTCTCCTTCTCTTCCAAGCAGACAAGAAAACATGCCTGAAAGATATCAATGAAGTCTCTCTGATTAAAAACACTTGTTAAAACTGATTACTGTCCCTTGGAGTTGGAAGGGACCTTCAAAGCCATCAAGTCCAACCCCTCTGCAGTAAGCAGGAACACTTTGCATTAGACTAGGTTGCTCAGAGCTTCATCAATCCTGGCTGTGAATACCTGCAGGGATGAAATTCTTCCCTGGGGAAATTCAGTGCATTCCAATACCCAAAATGGCTGTTAGTCAGAAGCAGTTTTAGAAACCCCAGGGATAAGTCATCCCAGTCAAGAATGACTTAGAAGTATTTAGAATGTTATGAGCTTCATCAAACCATAGGAAATTCACCCCAAACTTCTTTTTCTTCCTGGTGGATGAAGACCAGGTCTGCCAGGCCTCCCACCAATGGGACTTGGGAAAGGTTAAGTTTAAGCTGGGAAGGCCAGAGTGGTCTATTGGGATAATTTGGTATTATCACAGATCACAGAAAATCATTCATCAATCAGGAGTTCAGCTTCATGGGTCACAACCAGCAGAAGGCTACCACCTCTGGATCTGTGTTGGGTTGTGCTGCAAGGTAGAAGGTCTCCTTTGATTCCTAAGAAGTCACTAGAAGGGCTGAAAGACTTCTTCATCCTTCTCAGCAATTTAATCATAACTCTTGAATTTCTCAAGGGTGTAGGTTTCAGGTATTTTCAAGTCTCTGATCCAGAGTGATCTGAAGAAGGGCAGTACTAAAGTTTTGCTCTGAGTACGATTGTCCCACTTTTTGAGGTGTAAATAATAGTTTCTTAACCATACAGGTATAACCTTAATAATTTTCTCTGTCTCCTAGAGACATTTGTTCTGAATTTTACCTGTAATTACTTTTATGAGAAGATGACTTATTGGAACCTCCCATAATTGTTGATTTCAAAGTTTTCAGCCTTGTTGAGTGATCTAGCTTGATTTTTATGGGAGAACATACTGGCCTTTGATATTCCCATTCAAGAGAATTGAATACGAACTTGTCATTTTGCTGGAGATCTTCCAGCTTCCTTCTCTGGACAACTTACTAGGCTGTCTTCAAGCTGGAAGAGTATAATAGAACAGTGGTAAGCAGGAGGATTTTCTTGGACAGAGGGATTCTGAACCTATCCTCCAGGACAAAACAGACTTTGTCTCCCTATACTCTAAACCTGAAGGATGGCAGAACCAATCTGACCTCTGGTAAGAGGTGAGTGTGGTGTAAAGCAAAAACATTTGCCTTGCAATTCCCTTTTTATTTTGCAGAAACTTACTATTCCTCTTAACAGACATGGATCAAAGCACTGAAGTGAGCTCCCTAGATAATGCAAGGCAATGTCACAAAGAAGGAAGAGCGGTCAAAAAAGTTAAGCTCTGCTACACAAGTACCAATTATCTCAAAATATTAAAAAGCAGCACTTAATCCTAGGAATTTTTGAAGCACATCCTTACCTGTCAAGATTTTGCAAACTCCATTTTTCTTAATAACAGTTGAAAGCATGATTGTCTCCATACCACCACCAGGGAAAGATGGGTGATAGAGTGATAGAAGTTTTCCATCAAGCTATCCTGTTTTTTGAGAACAAAGGAAAACATTGCATAGATTTCTGTGAACCTACTCAACTTTAGAGACTCCAGTCCTGGCACAGTTATGCTTTTCATGCTGCAGTCAGATGTCTAATTTATATAAAAGGGGACCTATAACACTAACCGATTAAGAGCAATTTGGGCTTTCTGTAAAGCAGAAGCATTCCTAGGTAATTTGAAGTAATTGCAAAGGAGACTGTGTGTCAAATGACCATTCCTGAATGTATTTATAAGATGGGTAGACATCATGCTAAGGTACATGCTTTAGGGGTAGAGTTGTCTGTGTTGGGTTAATGGTTGGACTCAGTGTTCTTAAAGGTCTTTTTCCACATAAATAGATCTAGGCAGGGGAAGGAATTTTTAACATAATATCGGATGGGAGGCCTAGAAACAATGGATATAAATTAGAGGGGGATAGATTTAGACTAGACATAAGAAAGAAATTCTTTACTGTAAGGGTGGTGAAATACTGGAACAGGTTGCCCAGGGAGGTTGTGGATCCCCCATCTCTGGAGGTGTTCAAGACTAGGCTGGACAGGGCACTGGGCAGCCTGGTCTAGTGGGAGGTGTCCCTGCCTATGGCAGGGGGGTTGGAACTAGATGATCTGTAAGGTGCCTTCCAACCCAAACTATTCTATGATTCTGTGGTGCTCCACAGTGTTCATATTACTTAAGTTCCTTGGTTTACGATATTTAAAGAAAAATCTGCAAACTGAGCATATAAGTTTAAAAATATCTGCTCACATAAAAAATAAGTGACAACAAGGTGCATGTTTCTCTTCTGCCTTTTTGCATTTAGATGTTTTGGACATTCCCATTTTTTTCTCAGCAACAGCAGGAATAGGAAAAGGAATTAGCTATTGCTGTGGTTTTCTTGTTCTCCCTTCCAGTCTGAAAGTTTTAGAAGCCCTTTAGAAGCAGTACCTCTCAAAGCCATTGTTTATATCCATCATCACACAAACACGCCCATACTGAAAACTGAAGGACAGAGCTGAATTTTGAATATATCAGCTCTGTTCCAATCTCTCCTTTATGATTTAATGCGTGTTTAAAAATCAGAAGCCCAATTCCACCACAAAGCACATACATCAGTTTATAGGCAGTAAATTTAAATAGAAATTTGGGATTGCTGGTAGGAGTTCAATGTTTTCAGATAAAAGTCCACTATGACAATTCTAAGAAATTTCGTGGACTGTTACTGGCATAAATAATTTCCAAGGGCAGTAAAGAAGAAGAAAACCCACTCTGATTAAACCTTAGTACATAAAAATCCATAAGTTAAAGATGATAAATAAGGTAGCTTCCATTAGCTCACTCCTTAAATAATTTATAACAACTGAGTACCACATATAAAAGACTGGGGTATTTTTGTTGTTGGATCTTTTTTTTGCTTAAAGAAGCAATTCTGATGAAAGAAATAAAGCTAGTGTATACAACTTTAAGGAAACTTTGGCAAGGGAAACTTTAAGGAAACTTTTATGGGAAGGCCTAAACATCTAAACATTACCTGAGAGGAACTGTGAACATCAGTCTGTATTTCAGTTTTGTTGTCATGCAGCACAATGACTGACACAAATACCATTTGCTGCAACATGACCATAATGGCTAAACATGAATATTTTATTAGTATGCTGTTGTACATCTTAATGTTGTCCCTTTAAAACCTCAAGATAGTTTTTGGCTATTCAATACTTATTTTAGGGGGTTTGTGTTGGTGATTGATCAGAGCTAGATGATGTCTCTGCCTTTCTGGCCTCTCTCATGCTAACACTCCAACAGAATTATGGACAGACAAAATCCACCCGTTTCATGCAGATGTGGATTCAGGGCAAGACTCAAGAAGCATCATCTTATATTTCCTCTGTGTGGCTGTTGTACTGGCCAAGCACAACTACAACCGTAGGAAGCATGAGAACACAGGGTGACCTGGCAGAAGATGGGAGAATTATTTAAATTAGCACAGCATTCTTGAACATGTTGTTTTTCTAAAAAAAATAGACCAAAAATCTACAGATGGCAGATTACCTTCTTCTGATTCTCTAGCCCTAATAGCCTCATGAGACCCATCTGGAGTACTATATTTGCCCAAAATAAGCAGAAAATTGACCTTCCAACTCTAACTGTTCTCTGATTCCTTATCTGAAAATGCTACAACTTCTGGAAAATTAGAACTGCTCTGCTTCAAAGTGCCACCAGCTCCTGTCCCTGCTGCATGCACCCTGCAGGGAAAGATCCTGGTCAGCTGTGAGGCTAGTGCTAAGGCCAGTGCTAGCAGGCTTTTCCTCCCATCAGCCACAGGGAATCACCATCTGTTCTTAGCCTGGGCATCTAATCCTTTATCCCATTCCAGGATTTGGTTGGTATTCCTCAAAAAAATGTCAGAATCAGTAGTGATTTATGTTACAGATGCACAGTGATTTCCCAAATAGGCTCTAAGTTTTTGAGCAGACAATGGCAAAACAGATCAGCAGTCACTGCTAGCAGTTAACCACTGCAGCTCTGACAGTATTGAGAGAAAGCCCTGATAGGGGATGCTCACCATTATGCTTAAGGCATGATCTTCCCCAGCCAGATACTGATGGAGAGTTAGAAGCAAACACATTCACTCCTCTGTGTGAAGCTGGTTAAAATAAAGACTGCTTTTTATTATTGCACTTTAATTATAATTTTTGCCCCATTAGACTGTCCATTTGCTCTTCATTTGATCATTCTATTGCTGGATCTTCAAAGTAAAGATTGTGGCTATGAATTTCTTTTTCTGAGAAGAGAGACCAAATAATTGCCAAGGCTATTTATATGCATACACCTACACATGTGTAGTTGGTTGGCCAAGGTGCTCTTGCTTCCAGGTTATCTGTGTCATCTCTTCTATAATACTTAACCAAAAGCAATCTGAGTTCTCAAGTGATGTTGTTAGTGGATTTGGTACAATGACTTTCAGGTCATCTAATTCAGTTGAAACTAGATGAATCTACTGTAGCACATACATTCCTCTGAGTTGAATTAAAAGCAATTACACTCTTGAAAATTTTTTTACTTCAGGATGGAGTTATGAAGTAGCAGCAGGAGTAGATTGGCTAAATGATGTCTCTCACTCGTAAATGACAAATGAATTCTTCTGTTTGCAATAAACATACTACATATGAGTGCAAAACAGACCTTTTTTTTCTTGCTTCAAATAAACCCACATATTCTCTCAGACCTCATACTAAGCTACTCAGGGGAAATGCTGAGCAGACTTGAGTAATAGCTGTATAATTAAAAAATAGATCTGCAGACAGATCTGCGTTCAACACCATCCAAGAACTCCTGATTAATCCTTTATATGGCACTATAGATTAGTATAGTAATTCACAGAAATAAATACAGAAAGAAGTGAAGTGCTGCATGTCAGGAAGGCAGGGCAGTAGCTGAAGTATGTGTGGGGTTGTGATGATGAGTTTGCAGGCAGCTCTGGGAATTACTCTATTCTTACAAGGCAGAGAGTGAAAAGTGCCTTAAGAAGGAGTGTAAATCCATGAGGGTTGACATTTGCTCATTGATCAGGCACCTAATTACCAGTTATTCAAACCAATTTTGGCTAGGGTAAATAGTTCCTGTGATTTCAAAATCCCATTAAGGATTTGACTAACTTTAACCTAGATCTTTCAAAATCTAGGCAGTAAGTCGATGATATGCATACTTACCAATAGCTACACATTAGTATTAAAGAATTTTCTCTTGAAATTGTTATAAGCATGTGAAGTGGCCTGAAATCCTCACCACACAGAAATCAATTCATTGGCCTCAGTAGGTTTATAAATTTTTCACCAAGCTGTATTTTAAGAAGTGCAGATTCTGATGATTTGATTGTCCACTTTGTAGCAGAAATTTGTGCTCCAAACTGAAAGCTGGAACTAAGGAAACTGGAGTCCTGGTTTTGCAGTGACCCTGTCTTTTTTGTCTGGTTAGATATCTTCTTAAAAAAAATTATTCAATTTTCCTATCAGAAAAACAGTGACTAGCTATTTCACACCATCCTTATAATAGATACTGTGATTATTACTCTTTTCATGATAGATTGCATTGGCTTTGAAGATTGCCAAGACCACATCAGTTATCATCAGATTCTTTTTCCTAGCAGAGATTAAAGGGGGGGGAACAGGTCTAGGAAGAGGGAATCAAAAAATCATATCCTGAACACAGATGCTCACAGTGGAAGGAAACATTGCTGAAAATATTCTTTGGGGTTTTTCCCTCTACAAATTTGCAGATGAAAACCAAGAACAAAACTATTACTTTGTAGTCCTCCAGCTTTCCACAGACCACCAGCATATTGCTTCATAGAACAGCTTAGGAATGAACCTCAGGGCTATATAACTGCAAAAGCATTAAGTATGGATGCTGGGAACAAAAATTAATAAGCACACTAAGAAGGTTCTTGGTATTAATAGCAAGTATGTCCCATAGAAGCTGAAAAAACTGTCTTGAAGTGAAAAATACTGGGAAAATTTTCATCAAATCATTTTGGTTGGAAGTGACTTCTGAAGGTGATACAATCTTAACTCCTGGTCAAAGCAGAGGTGGCTTCAAAGTTAGATCAGGTCATATCTCAAAGGACAGACATTCCCCAGCAACCTTTCTGAGGCAAAAATCCTGCTTAGTAAGCAACGTATATAAACATCAGATATAAAAAAATTACTGTAATTTCTGTAATGAGAATCTATATTTATGTGTTTGCATGTTTTATATCTACAATACATATAAGCAAGTAGCAGTGTCTATATATTGAGTATATATTTAATTCAAGTACACGCATGAAAGAAAGAAAAATCTGCAGCATTGGAATCAGTACCCAGCACTAGGATCCATTCCCAAATGAATGATGACTTTGAGTAATGGCAAGTTGGCCCCTTTTTGACAGGATCCTCAGTCATATCCCTCAGATGGTGATGGGACAAAGTGACCATGGCCATGTAGCCCTGGGATGCCAGACACTGACACACCCCCCAGTGCCAGAAGCAATTCCTAGACTAAATGTGTGGAAATAATAATTCGTGACAACAGCAAATTATAGATTCACTGAAAAGCAGAAATACCTACCTCCCCCTCCTTCCCTTGATCTCCTTCCAGGCTGAGTGAAAAATCAGATTCTTTCTCATGTGTCTTACACATTGCTTAATCCACATGGGCAAGCTGCCTAATAATTTGGGATCATGTTTCCTTGGGCAGGCCTATGTAGGCCAGTGACCCTGGACATCCAGACAGCAGAGAGCTCTGCCACAGAGACAGGAACCTGAAGATCTTGATTTTTCTTTGCTAGTTCCCAAAACTGACATTCACAATATTACCTCTGTAAGGCCACATGTATGACCAGGAGCCTGACAGAGACATTTGACTTCTTGCACCGCATTGTGGTCATGTTGAGTCCTACAAATCTTAGGGCTTGTCCTCAGCTTCTGGTGTTCTCAGAGATGTTCGTAACATCTGGAGAAATAATGTTTTGGGCTGTTGTAAGAACATTTTAACAATTTCAGTTTTCATGCTAAACAGTGCTGTTTCATGAACTGTTATTATTTACTAGATTTTAGGTTTTCACCAGCCTTTCTCACAGACACTGGTCTTACCCCAATACCTTTTCTCCTATCTCTAAAACTACATTACTTGTGATGTAAACAACTTCTCAAATGAGGCGTACATGAACCAATTGGTTGTTAGTCTGCCTTTCAGATGATGACCAAGTATGAAATGTTAGTCAAAGGACAAGAATCCATGTATTAATTCCTATGGTTAAGCCTTTCCACTCTATGTTTTGAAAGAAAAAGATCGCCAATCTTCTTTGCATGTATTTTGCACATCTGCTAACACCCAACTGCATGTACCCCTGCCTCACTACAAACAGCCCCTAATATTGATCACATTTGCCTCACTTTCCTCAATGAAGAACAAGAGATTAGTTTTTGTTGGTTTGATTAATCTGGCATCTGTCTTCTGCACCCTATAAATCACTGCACACATAAAGAAGAGCTCATGCTTTAGCTATAGCATTGATCCGTGTAAATCTTTGGGTAAGGAGTAAAGCCTCTTTAATTACTTTGTCTGACTTTCAGGGTTTCCTTTTTTTAAAAAATCCACATGCCCTTAACACATCTTGGAAGACTTGTACTATGTTTTAGCTTTGTTATCACTTAACTTACATTTAGAATTCTGCCCCCCAGAGAAACACCTTCTCCTCAGCCTCCCCGTTCTTGTCATCAAAATCAGGAAAAGTCATTCCTTTACCTTCTCTAAGGATTTGATAACCTCTACACTTTCCTTAGCCAGAGGTGTTTTGACCTTTAATTAAAAGGAAAATTTGTTGTCTTCCATTCAGAAGGCAGCAAATAATGAACTCATTAAAATGAGGTTAGTGTTCAGGCCTTAGAGCAATAAGAGCTGAAGTCTCATTAGCAGCTAACAATCCAGAACATAGCACATAAATAAACCTAATATGGCAGAGCAAAATGCCTTGGTGCATTAAATATGAGCAGAATCAAATGTTTACAGTCAGTGATGTCTGGGGCATGAAGTTTTGATGTACTTAATAAAGGAAAGCAAATTGCTTCCTATTAGGCATGAAATGTTACTGCAGAAATTGCCCCAAAAAGTTTATTATGTAAATGAAGGACAGAGTTATAATTAACAAGGACATGGTGGGAAAATACCACTTCTTAATAGATGCACCAATTATGAAGGATGCTACAGAAGGAAGCCTCATTTTAAAAGCAAAGCATCAAATAATGAAACCTGTGAGTTTTTAGTGATTCTAGGCAATTAAGATTTTTTTATTTGAAAGAACAGCTTGGATTACCTTAAGAAATGCTTTATTAGCCTGCCACCAATACATGTCTGTTGGTCTGTGTGTGGGTCTGGTCCATGGTCTTTTCTTTGGAGAATGATAATAGCACAATCTATGTGCCTGTCCAACAACAGAACAATAGTGAGTTCCAGAGGTTGCTTTAACATCCCCCTATGAGTACAACAGGGTATTTTCACATACATGTAGCTTTTCTCCACTTGTGGCTATTTTAAGCCCCAGGATTCAGAGGGGAAAAAAACCTAATCTCACTGAGTCTCAAAAAAAGACACATGTTGGAAGGTAGAACATAAATACTACCTAGAAAATAAGATTTGTCATGCTTTAAAAAAAAATCCACATGCCCTTATATGAATTTCCTTTCTGACAAAGTTATGAGCAGCACCATCAGATCAGCACACAAAAGGGACTGAGATGGGACAGGGACAGGTGGGTCCCCAGGGCAGACTGGCTGCTGGAGACAGCACAGAAGGACCAGGAGTGTGAATAGTTGTGTCTGCATTGAGTCAGATTTTCAGCTTTTAAATTTCAATAGCCCTTCTCCATCTTGCAAAACCCTTAAAATAAAATACCTTCCGCACTGCACAGAGGCTGAGCAATCCCAGTAAGTTTTTGGCAGCAGTTGCTAGGGGTGTACAGGTGCTACACAGTGCACCACCAAAGAACACTGGTTGAGGGAGGTGATTCTGCCTTTTTAGCTTCCTGTCTTGGTACTCCCTTCTGCAGTATTGCATACGTCTTTGAAGTCCTCAGCATTAGAAAGACATAGATCTCTTGGAATGAGTCCAGGAAAGGGCCACAAAGATGCTCAGGGTGAGAGAGTTGGAATTTTTCAGCCTGGAGAGAAGAGGGCTCCAGGGAGATCTTAGAGGCCCCTCCAGCATCTGGAAAGGCCTACAGGAAACCTAGAGAGGGGATTTCTACAAGGCCAGGTATTGATAGGCTGCCAGACCCCTGGAGGTGTTCAAGGCCAGGTTTAATGGGGATTTGAGCAACCTGATCTAGTGGGAGTTGTCCCTGCCCAGAGCAGGGGTGTTGTTCCAACCCAGACCACTCTATGAGTCTATGATTGCCAAAGCAGCAGTGTTGACAACCATCCTCACGAAAAGTCAATGAAGCAGGGGTTCAGCCACCTGGGAGTGTGGAAGAAGGGTGATGAAAGCAAGCTATCTGCTCTTCTCCTACCATGCCTCTTTTCTGTATGCTGTTAAGGTCTGTAGCTACAGGCAACAAAAGTTCTCATTTATTACTGCACAAAATTACCAGTGAAAGCAGTAGCACTAGCACTATTGTTTGACTATTTATATTTCTTAAAAATAGGGAAGGTAGACCCCAGTCACCTAAACTGAGATTGAATTTTGTACATGAAGGATGTAGAAGATGTCACCCTTCTCCACTAGAAACAAGCAAGTATTGACAAAATAAGTTTAAACTGAGTTAGTTGAAATATTGGCTTAGTATTAAAATTTGGTGAGGTCATGGAAATGAAGTTAAGCTGCATATTATAGAAATTAATATGCATATATGGAAATTGCAATTAAAAAAAGTCTGTAGGACCAAGCCAAATCCTGTTTGAGTGACGGATTTGCCCTTTAGACAGAAAATAATGCTTGACACACTGCAGGTAACAGGATTTACATCTTAATCCTCACTCCGCTTTTTTAATGAGACTTCACTGGGTGGGAAGGTTTCTGTCTGTTCTGCAGTTCTGTCATTTTATTGAGACGTGTGAGGGAAATCAGAAAGAATAACCAAAGTGGTAAAATTATATTTGTTTTGTGTACACTCTTAGATTATATGTTAAGTGTTCATAATTTCTCAAGATGTTCTTTCTGCAAATGAAACATTCGTTGGATTCAGATAGTATGTAAACTCCTGCATTCATTTTATCTTTGAACTGTGCAAGAATGTGATCAACAGACATGATAGATAAGGGGAAGTTATCAAGAGACACATAATGGAGATGTGTAAAAGTGATGAAAATAGAGCTTATAACCTGTTCAACACTGGAATGACCAGTAGGGAGATGCATGTACTGTCCATATCATATAGATAGCATGTCAGAATTGTCTGGGCTGGTGATGGAAAGTGGTCTGATATCTGTGCAGCAGGGATTATCTTTGGAAGCAGTGTGGAGCTGATGACTAACAGAAAGCATGCTCATGCAGGCTGAACCGGCTTCTCTTACTATTGGCGTGGGGAATGCATTGAAGAAAAAACAAATAGGTGACCAAGGTAACACCACCTATTGCTTCTAAAAGCAATACTCTTTTCCTCCATTTTGTTTATATCAGTCTTTTATCTTCTGCTTGGAGAAGATAATAAAAATAAACAGAGATCTAATTTTGACACAGTCAACACTGCTACCATAGGTCAAAACTGAAGTGTTATTCATTCACACTTAAGCCCAAATTTGGCATTCAAACACAATCAAGAATATTTCCACAGGTAAGTATATTCCAACACTTCCAAATCTGGATGGGAAGTAGTATTCCCAATCCTACCTCAGGTTTTAAGCACATTTTATCAAGCTTTATTAATAACCCAAAGCATGGGTGATTTAGTGTATTGCTTCTTCATAATTACTGGATTGAAGTCATGACATAGATCACTGAAAAATGTGTAGTATCTTGGTCCAAGTTACAAAATCATGACCTTCCTGTTACTTAAATACTGTTGCTAGCATTGCTAGACCATCAGACTCTGATGGAACAAACTCATTTGACTGTAATAGTCTTATAAAAAGAATGACCCAGAATAAAATGTGAAACATTTTACAGCACCTTCTTTTCTGTATCTCCTCAGATGGACACAACTCTAAAAATTAGGAATTCCAAAATCTAATATTAATTTTTTCTAAATACATGTTAATTTCTTATTTATTTCAGGCTTTACTAGAGACTCAAAATTTACTGCGCACTCAGGTTGCAAATTTTACCTTCAACCTTGGATTTTCAGGAAAATTTTACCACACAGGTAAGATGGAACTTCATGCTCTCAGGTAGCTGCAATTAAATAGCTGACAGGATTTCAAACTTAGCTTTAAACATGCCCTTCTTAAATCACAGGTTTACTCAGCAAAGCATTGGGAAATGCATGTTCTACCATTTCAGTATCCAGAGTGTAATTCAGTGTCCAAATGGGTAAAGGTATGCTATGGATGAACTTCTCAAAAGCACCCTTGGTACTTTTCTCAAAGATGTGTATTAGTAAATCTCAGGGTTATAGAAGACAGAAAGTAGCTCATAAGATGTCATCAACTTCACAAAAGATGACAACACAGAAGACATATTAAAGTTTTTCCAGTATCATAGGTATGGTGAAATATAAAAGATTGGAAAACTCGCATGTCAAAACATCTGTAAGGGCAGAACTGTTTGAATGAGTTGCACAAGATTTTGTTATGGCTGTAAAGGTAATTGATCTCAGCCATCTGCAGATCAGGAAGGATGATAAAAGAAAAACAAGATGAAAAAAAATTTGTATTGGAACTCTGCTTCTTTCATCCTCGATGTAGTAACCAGTTGCACACTTGCACTGAGCTTCTGTGGAGGATCTTTTACATCCTCATTATTCCTTTCCTTCTTTTTCTCCATTTCTCCACAGTACAGTGCTCTTCTTTTTTTTTTATTTCTTTTTTCCCTCCCCGTTTACTCTTCACTGCACTTGCCCTCAGGCTTCCCTCTGCTGTCACTGAGCCATGATGCTCCCTAGTACTGTTGAGGCAAAAAAACTTGGTGACTCACTTCAAAGGAGGCACCTTCTGTCCTTCTCTTTTCCATATCCCATACCCAATTCCACTTTTGAAGACCTAGCTCTAAAGTCCTCAGCCATCAACCCATTTGCCCACATTTAGTGAGACTGAGTGATGCTAGGCAAGTCAAGAAGCTTATCTTGAGCAGAGGAGGCATTACAGCAGCGAGAAGATGGGAGGGGAAGTATAAGAGCTTGGAATGATGCAGTCCTAGCTGTCACAGGCCATGAAGAAGCTGTGAAGTAAGGCAGATCACCTCTCCTCACCATAGGCATTTTCATCACCAGTATTTGAACACTAAACAGATGAGTTTACCCAGCTCTTACATCTCTGTTTCACCACCCATTAGGAGAGTGCAAAAGTCCCTGGGAGTAAAGGAAGTAAAGATGCATTTGAGGGATGAGAAAAGGGAAGGAAACCCAAATTATGTGTTTGTATCCTTGTCACAAAGACCAGGCTGTTTTCTCCTTGTGCAAGCAGGGAATGCTAAGCAGCTGCTGCCCGGGAAACCTTACAAACTAAAGATATAGGCTGGAGAGCTTGAGAAGAATGAGAGGTAGAGAGAGATGAAATTACTTGCCTGGAGTCATATAGCAAGCCAGTGGCCAACCTGTGATTAGAGAGCAACTTTGGAGACAGAACTTCAGTATTCTCCTAGTTTCATCTTGACCTGGATATGTTGTTATTCCTTCTGGAGATTAATTGGACACACATGTAATACAGCAAAATAAACAAAAGTAGCCTAAAGCTTTGAGCTGCTCTGAAATAGGATGCTGCTCAATTGTTGCCATCTACAGAGTAAAGCTGGTATCAGTCATTACAGTGTCTGCTGCAGAGAGAGGTAATTCAAGGAGGGGTGGAGGCAGAGAAAGATATTTTGTTATAAATACTCTGATTTACTGGCAGCAGCAGGCACAAAGCATTCAGCCGTTCTACAAAATCAAACTTCTGATCTGCCAATACATTTTTCTTCCTTCATCCCAGCAGCCTTCCCATTGTTGTCACAGCTTTTCTTGCTCAGCTGACATAATGCTAACCAATTTTAGATATTGCTGTAGAGAGAGAAAATAGGATAATGTGCATGTGTGTCTGTCCTTCTAAGGCTCTCAAGACTTATGAAAATAGTATACAACTACTTAATGAGCTGAAGCATGTCATTGCCTCCATTAAGAGACCTGTCACTGCCTGTACTCAGTGATGCATCTGATTCTTTAAGTGAACACTTCATTTACAGGTTGGTGGTGGCATTTTGTCATATCAGCTTAGTGGAAAGGTTTCAAAGTATTCTCCATGCAATATGAACATTATTGACTCATTATGAAGAAAACATGGAAAGGTATTTTTTAATTACTGTGAATGTTGCATGTTTACCTAGAGAAGCTTTTAGTATCAGATATTCAACATGTTTTATTAGGAATTCTGGAAACGCTGTGACTTGTTGACTTCCTTACTGTGTGATTTTGCTCTCCTTTCCAAAACTTACATAAAATGACAGGAGGGAAATGAGTGTGGGAATGTGTTGGCAGTTTAATCAGTTATACATTTTAATCAAAAGATATTGCTGACATCTGTACTACTGGTATCAATTCTAGCCAATATGTCTGCATGCAAGTACTATACCTGACACACCAGCCTCACTGCTCATCATCTCACCATCAGCATTCCCTTCTGTAGCACTGGTAAACTATGCACTAAGGAGGTAATGCTATTAGCAAAAAACAGAGTGGATCTTTTTAATTACACAGTTGTAGCAAACACTTTCTAATTGTTCATGCTGTAGAAATAGAAATTAAGATGTTCTTGAGATTTGTATTTATGCTTTATAAGATTATTAATAGTAACTCTCAACTTTTTTTCAGTTTTGAGCTCAAAATAGACCTCTAAGTTATGATGTTACTTTTAAAATGTGGGATTATTTATCATGCACACAGAAACTTTGAATTATTACCTACCTGTGTAAAGTGCATGCTGCATCTCAAAGTATATAGATGTTCACCTCCTTGAATGTGGGTCCACAGAATTTATCAGATTTCTTATTGAAATAGAAATAGAAAGTTACATAAAGAATGTCGATTGTACATGAAATTAAATCCATATTTTAAATTTCTATCCTTTCTGGTTTAGATCTGCCATTACTGGGTGTGATTTTTTATGTTTAAACTACAAAGTGTTATACATTGTCTTATTTGATTTTTGTTATGGTAAGAAGTGTGAAGTTTGATTAGTTGTAGCTAAATTTACACAGAAATTATAGGAGAAAACAGTATTTATTTATAGCTTTTACAAATTGTTTCAAGAACAACACCTCAAATTCTAATGAGGCACTAAATTATACTTTGACCTAACACTTATATTGAATGATTGTAGTTCTTCTTATATTTCAAATGCTCATCTTTTTCCTCTTCATTCCTACCTTCAGTTTTCTACCTTTGGGTTACCAAAGAGATCTTCAATAGTTTCACAGACTCCTATCTCTTTCTCTCCTGTTTTGAAAGCCTACACTCGGTTTTCTCTCCCAATCGTATTTTCCTCATATGTGACTGCAAATGAACCACATACACCGAAAACAAGAGAGCAGTCATTGAACAGATACAGAACAAAGTAATTTTGCCCAGAGGTGCAGACTTTCACAGAAGGAACACCCATCACTCCTTTCATTCACTCGGGAATCACCTGGAAAACAAGACTTTTCTTTTTCCAGCTGCACTTCCATCAGAGAGGGCAACTTTCTTAGGGCTTGCAGAGCACTGCAAAGAAGAGAGTAAAGTGATTCCGTGACACAAGAAGAGAGTTTCAAAGTAATACTCTCCTTGTGTAGTGGCACTCTTCAAAAAACAGCACAGAAGTGAAAAATAAAAATAAATTGAAAAATAAAAATAAAGTGAAAAATAAAAATAAAGCGAAAAATAAAAATGAAGTGCATGCAATGAACAATCATCTCTGTGTCATCCTGCCTCATGCCACAGAAATAAACAGTGACATCCATGGAGTGCTTTCTTATAATGAGTTTCACACAACATTGGAAGACTTGTAAGAAAAAGAAATACCTATGTTTGTAGACTTATTTTGACAATTATTTCTTTGACTGACGCTAAAAAAAATAATTCAAATGGTACAGGCACAAGAAGAAAAGCGACTAATGGTCTAAATATTATTGAGTAACTTGAGGGTGAAATTACTGAAATGCAACTTTGCCTTTACAAATTGAAAAAGCACCACAGACACATGTCTGCAGATGGTGGAAGCCGCATCGTATTATTTCTCAAACAGATCTTTCTTATAACTACACATGCTTGCTTCTGGCTGAAACAGATATCCTTCACTAACAAGGGAAGTTTTATTGGTTTTACTTCAATGTTAAACTGGGCAAAACTGAAAACCAAACGACAGGAAACAGTATTTGCAACCCCCTCTGCCACTATGTGATCTCCACATAAGTATATAATATACATATAATATATATAATAGTTATGTATAATAGATATATGAACTATTGCGGACTTTTATACTGTTTCAGAAATTCTCAGATTTAAATTTACCTGGGCTAATAATGAGGTAGCTCAGAGAGGGAAGGGTGAACTGGCAAGACTCTTGACACAAAGCCTTTGATGCCACCTTGAGCAACAACTATGCAAGCGGGCAGAAGTCCATCCAGCCTCCATCTTCTTGGAGCCTGAAATTGTAAAAATTCCTAGTGCATTGCATCACATAACAATTAGCCCTTAAAAAACTAGGGTTTTTTTTAGAATTTCCATCAGCTAGCACCATGCCAGGAGCAGTGAGGAAGAGCTATCATCCATGGCAATTTATCTCACATTTTTTGTGAAATGGTGGAGTCTGTCTGCAGCACAGTGAGACATCCAGCCCAAGGATGTTAGGTTTTATGGCAGTCTATTCTATGTTTAAAAAAAATAGACATCTCTGCTGTTGTTTTTATTTTATCTTTCTTTTTAATTTATTTCTTTTGCAGGGACCGAAGAGGAAGATGAAGGTGATGACCTACTGTTGAGATCGGTAGATGAATTTTGGTGGTTTCCCCATATGTGGAGTCACATGCAGCCTCACCTTTTCCACAATGAGTCATCACTGGTGGAGCAGATGATCCTTAACAAAGAATTTGCAATAGTGAGTACAAGTTACCAGAGGGTTGACTAGGGTACTTTCACATCTTCTGGCTATGCTTTCCAAGTCATTTCTATGTTTGCCTGTATTATAGAACAGATTGGCTTGGGCTGGAAAGGACCTTAAAGATCATCTCATTCCAATCCCCCTACCATGGGCAGGGTAATTATACTTGTGTATATTTACCTAGATATGCAAATAATGCAGCAAGTTTGGAAATGTTGCCCAAAAAAGTACTTCTGTGACTGAAATTGGCAGAATTTTGTCTTAGCCTATTTTGTTGACACAGGCTTTCTGGAGAGGCAGCAGCCCGTCACATAAGCAACCTTGTGACACCATAGAGATGAGAAGCAGTGAAATCTCAGCAGATGTCAGCTTTAGTAAGGGGTCTATACACAGATTAGCAGCTTCCTGGAATCTGGTGCAAACCAGACTCATCAGACAAGGGAAAAAAGTTGCAGTGAACCCTAGGTGTTGTGTATGGTTTTCAGGATATATTGAGGCACACAAAGCAAGTAAGTGAAGCCACTACATTTCACTGTGGTTTTTTTAGATAACCTGCTTGAAGATGCACTTCTTACATAGCTAACCTGGTGCTAATATTTATTGATAATGATGTTTCATTTTTTCTCATTTGGGTTGTTAACTTGAAAGTGCTATCCTTCCATTATTGCCAAGAGTACTTGCACTCCAAGGTCAGGTGGAAACATTTAGAGTCCTTTAAGGCTAATGGTACTTGCTTATCAAGCATGACAAAGAAAACCTGAAATCTATAAATGCTCTCTTCGGAAGAGAGAGTGTGTGGTTTTGAACAAGGCATAGGAAGTGCCAAGCTACTCAAAAGAGCAGAGTGACACTGTGGGATGACTCTGCTGTTCAGGGAATCCAACTCTCAGCTCAGTAAAAGCCAGCCAGCAGCTACCCCTTCCTTCCATCCCTTAACAGGAGCTGAGGAGCATCAGAAAGCCAGCAGGGGCAGATGCCTGAACAAGCATTTGGAAGCAAATTATTCCCTTGTTTACAAAAATATTTTCCTAACAACCTTTAAAGAAAATTCATTAAAAATGGCTTAACAGTTTATTTTTCTTGCCAGGCTTTCCCCCTTCCCATCTCCTGCATGGCAGGGCATTATGACAGAGGCATTTTCATTTCTGCAGTGCTGCTTTACTGTCACAGCCTTCATTCCTGGGGAGGTGGTTGAGAACCATGCCCTGGAGGTATTCAAGAGAAGGGTAGGCAAAGAGCTATGGTTTAGTGATAGTTCTTGTTAGTTAGGTTGATGGTTGGACTCAATGATCTGAAAGGACCCTTCCACCCAAGGCAATTCTGATTCCTGATCTTACCTTTCGGTTAACCTGGCCCGGAGATCCAAATATAATTGAGATTTTAAACTCAAGAGTAATTTATTTAAGTAATCTGTATTTCAAAAATACATGATCAGCTCATCGTTAAACCTATGGGGAAATTCTTCTAAGTATTTTCAGGAAACATGAAGTCCTCTGGGACAAGCATAGCATGAAAAACAGGGCTTGTAGTAGAATCTGTTTGCAGTTTCAACAGAAAAATAAAGTTCACATCCCTATCCTCACTGAAGGGTAGAGACTCTTTAGGGTGCCTATAAATAAGGAGATGATGCCAGTGAAAGGCTGCTGTTAGTACAGTTTTATTTCCTGCTAATATTTGGACAGGGTTTGTACCAACTTCTTAACCTTGAATCTATATGAGCTGTACGATTTACTTATGAGAACATTTCTTTTCAAAAGACTTCTTGTGAAATCCTCTCTGCAGGAGAAATTTATCTTCCCGTTATGACAGCCTTCCTGATAGCTTGCAGTGAGGTCCCAGCCGTGACTTCAGAGTAGTTTTGTATCCTACTCTGCTTTTTCATCCTCAGAATCATATCTTACTCAGTAAAGGAGCACCCCGTTCTTCAGCTAGACTTCTGCAAGTCCTCAAAAATTAAAGAAAAACTCTTCATATTATTGTTTTAATTCACAGTATGGATCCAAATTGAAATTGGAGATCTACAGAAATACATAGAAAATCTTGTTCTACATGTTTTGGTTTTGATCTAATATCTTAAGCATATTACTCATGATAGCACAGCTTGATACTGATGCCATTTTTCTTACATTTCCCATTATTGGCTATATCTCCTCACCTTCTGTTTTAGCTGCCAGCAAAAATGACAGTTTGTGTTATTTTCTGCAAGGAAAGCCTCAACAATTATTTTGGAAGTACAATAACATTCATCTTTTACATAATGTGGTATTTCTTCATGCATTTTTTTAATCATAGGTTAGATAGTAAGAGGAAATTCAGGATGAAAGAACACATGATTATACTTGAGAAAAACAAAGTTGTTTTAAGGTCCCAAATAACCACAAAAAATTCTGTTTATTAAGAGCTGATGGCTCCTTCTGTCTTTCTCATTTTAGAAGAAAGCTAAAACTGTTCAGAAACCTGCACTCAAATACCATCACAGTCAGACATTTCTCCGTGCAAAAGAGTATCAGGCTTGGGACTGGTGTTCACTGGGGGAAAAGAAAGAAACGTCTTTCATGAAAGAAACATCTTTCTCTTGAGTATTGGACACTGATGTCAAACTTAATACAAATAAACCAGAGCACTCGAAACAGCATTTAATGGATATTATTGCACAGAGCTATAAATGCACATAAGCATAATTTGCATTGGCTTTTGTATTTAAAATGCTTGCATAATCTTTGGTTTGCAGAAGCTCAAGTACACATACGGTCTGCTGAAAGTGTGGAAGAAATACAAGTGTTACAGCTGGAAGCTAGACAAAAGACCTTCTTCTGTTTTACACAGATATATACATAACTCATAAGGATGCTTTAGAAAATGGGGACTTAGAGTTGCAGCCACCTTCAAAAATCTGAATCACAAAATACATGCAGAAATTCAATACCTTAAGAGTCTAGTATACACCCAACTAATTGCTAATTAGGTACCTAACTGGCTTGATTTAAGTGCTGATGATCTGTGTATTAATGGCTTAGTAAAATCAACAGTCTTTAAAGGATTGCTTGTGAATCAGGAGACTAACAGGAGCCCTCCAAATTATTGTATATTTTATGTGCCATTGAGATATTTATCATTTCTATTATTTTATGTCTAGTTGGTGAGAGGAAGAGAATCTCACATCTTTCATAAATGTTATTGCCACTCTCCTCTGGATGTGGCAAACAGCATGGAAAGTTTTGCCTGTCAAAATCTTTGTTCATGTGTGCTTGAGTGATGAGTCTCACAGCTGCCCCCATCCAAATCCCCATTCCCATAGGCCTCCCAGCCAAATCTCTCGGAAGTGCTCATGATAGCCTTAGAAGAACAACAAATGGAGATTTTAACTGTGGTGGAGTAGCAGACTACCCCAAACTTTGCTCTTCTGATGTTATCTTATTTACATAAATGTGGATGATATCCATCAGAGTCTGGCAAAGGAAATGGTAAATGAGATTTATTTTGATTGTCATCAGTTTGATTTGACTTGATCATGTTTTGTGGTGTTCTGTTCTATCAGAAGATCCAAATATCCTTTCAAGACACCAATGGGTTAAGCCTTGCATTAAATTTTGGAACTGATAATATCCCCAGGTATTATTTTCCTTGTTTATGGGTAATGCAACTGATACACAGAGGTAAACAAATTGCCCAGATAGAAGTGCTTATTCCGAAAATAAAGCAAACCAAGTTTTCATTGCCATCCTTTAATCACAAGATATCTTTTTTCCCCCGCTTTGTGCATTCTTATCTGAGAAAACTCAGTAGAATATATTTAATCCAAAGCTGCTGGCTCAGTGATTATCTTCTGAGCTCATTTGTGAGAGCATGTGCCCAAAGCATGGTATAGATACAGCAAAAGCTATCATTGTCTGTAAAAAGGTAGCCGTGATCTGCTATGAAGAATTGAGAGAGAACGTTTCCTACACAAAACAAAGAAATCAATTCAGAGAAACCCATATAAAAAAACAAACAAAAAAAAAATTCAGGGCCTAAGTAACACTCCCTCACTTCTGTCTCCAGTTTATAAACCAACTACAATGCACTTTAGCACTTCCTCTGCCTAAAACTTTTGAGCTGCCCAAGCCACAAAGAAACCACAAGCTTTTAATATAGCAATTAAATACCAAGAGTATGAGGACCAGTGACCACATGTCATAGGCAAAGTATCTGCATGTGATGAAAAGAAAGTCTTATTTTTCCTGTTACAAATATCTGTAGTTAATGGCAGGGAGGAGAGATGCCCTCTAGAGACTGCTTTAAAATGTCTCGTATGTAGTCTGTGTATGGAGGATAACATTGGCCTGTGCAAACAGAATGAGATTATCCTGCTTCACCATAAGATCCTTCCAATATACTTCATCTTCATTAGTGCTTTTGTCTGCACCAGAAGTGTGCTTCAACAGCACATCTCTAAGGCTGCCTCTACTTTCTCATCTTTATTTGGTACCACACACTTGCATAATCTACTTGTTTCCTATTCATGCATACTCTTCAGAGATGTACTGCCTTTCTGCACTTCACATCCTCAGAAACCTGAGGTCTTAAGTCTCATCTTCTATGCCTCTTGGTAGTCTGCTACAATGTGATGCATGCCTAGAACAGGAGTCATAGTATCTGGGAGAATCCTATGTAAGACTGGTGAAAAGATGAGTTCCCATGTCCCTGTCATCCTGGATCTAACCCCTTGCACAACAGCACCACTTGGAGCATTTTATAGCCACATGGCAAAGGAGGACACTGAAGAGATGAAAAAACAGCAGAGAAAATACCACCAGACAGAGCTCTCTTAGAGGAAATCTCATACATGTGTAGCAACATTTGAGAGATTCCTCAATAAAAAAAATATGCAGAGCTTATGTACATTTTTTAATTTGGAAAGTACCGTCTAAAAATGCTAAATTTAAACTTGCTCTATTGCTACTGTTGAACGAAGTCAAGAAGTTTAGCAGACTTACCCAGAGTTGTAGTGTCAACTTTTTCATCTAATGAAAGCTTGACACCAAAAGGAATGCTGCAATTCAACTGACCATTTGAAAAGAATTATAATAGACATATGATTTAATAACTTAAAAGATTGCCTTTTTTATTGTTTGTCTGACTGGCCAGTACTGGGTGCTTCTGTAAAAAAAAACACAAAAAACACTGGCTTTCTTTAAGAACGCGAACAATAGTTGTGCTATGAGAGTTTTTAGTTTTGTTTCATTTTATTTCTTACTTTATTTTAACGAGGACATGAATGTTTGGGGCAATCAAAAACTGGAGGTTTACTTTCAGAAAAATCCTGATAATGTAGTCAGTCTCCCATACAGTGGTTTTGTTTCAAATTTCCATCATTTGCACACAAAAAAACTGCTCTAGGAATGCAAATTTGTTGAGAACATACATCCTTCAGTTGGGCAGCACTGACTCTGCATTTCCAGCCTGCCTTTCTTTAGCAGAAGGGGCTTCTTTTGAACATGCAGAACAAGTACACAGAGCACCTGCTGACTCATGGCAAACACAGCTTGTTTCACTACAAATAAGAAGGTCAAAAGCGGTTAAGAATTTTGAGCAATTCTTCCCTTGCTCAAACAAAGAAGATAATTGAGAGAGATAAGCAGCCGTAACTGATTGCTTCAGCTTTTAAACTCACCTACAGAAGTATCAGACTTATGCATGTGGGGTGTGCAAGGTCCAGATGCAGTCATGGGAGGCAGGTAGTAAGAGTCTGTCTGGTACTTAGAGGACACAAGATGTGTTCCTGGAAAGCATCATCTCCTCTGGTCTAGCCCTTAAACCAACTGCCAGCTGTGCCATGGGAAATAGCAAAACTCTGGAAATTTCCTAATTGTCTTCTTCCTTTCTGACAGGTTATACTAGTGATTCTGGTTTAATATTGACCTTATCCATAATTGCAGCTTCAGCTTACACTGCCTTTTAAATTAAAACAGAATGACTTCTAATGCACAAGTGAAATAGGAGTACAAATTCAACCTGTCCAGAATTAATGGCTCTTGGGTGCCATCTTAGGCATATGAAGAAGCATAATGCTGGTGGTCTCAGTGCAAAAAAGGACCATAAAATTTATGAACTAGACAAACACAGGCTCAAAGTTTTTGAACTAATTTTGAAATAAAATTTTAAGAAATCAATTGAAATCTTTAACATAAAAAATAACCTAACAAAGTCTTGTAATAAATGTTTTTGTAGAATATGTAAAAAAATACTGTCACTACAGGTATGTCTCATTTTGCCCAACAGGTCAGATTGAAGTGTATATTCCTTTAACACATTAGTTCTCAATCTCAAACTAAATTTAATAGCAAAATGAGGGGAAAAATCAAACAGAATAACAGAATTCACTAGAAGAGGAAATGTGATATTTAATTTATCCCAGTGAACTGAACATGGAACTGAACAAAGAAAATATGATTATTTCTTATTTGATTCTTCTATAGTCATATTGGATATCTCAGTGAATTATGTGTGTATTTATGTGATGAACTATGCAGTGCACAAGTTTTATTCAGAAGCTAATTAGCTTTTTATATTGAGAATTTCTGAAAAAATGCCTTATTTTATTTGTGAATGGCAGATTGCCATTTCACCATTCTGTTGCTATGGCAATACCAGCAGCAAATAGTAAGCAGATAAACAGGATTTTGCATGTATTCATCCACATACTTCCAGATCTTTGGAGTGGTGTATAATGTAACTCAGGATGCACTTGTCTGCATACTCCCTAACACTGGCTGGGTGAAGGTTTGTGGATTTAAATTAATACAGAATATTTAAGATAACACAATGTATTTGACAGTATGAGCATCTTAATCTACTTAGAGTAATAAATTGGGATGTTTGATTCAGGAATGTTTAAATACAGCTTTTTCCTTTTGTGGCATCAAAAAAAAATTAAAAAAGAAGAAGAGAAAATAATGATTCAACACTTAATATAGATTCTTATTTCACCGTAAAACTGAATCATGCCTTTCAGGTAGGTAATAATAAGCAGAAATTATGAAATAGTGAATTTAGGCTTCTTTTCTTTTTCAGGATCAGACAGTAAGCTATGATACTTACCTATAAGGAATGGATCATTATCAGTGGTTGCATTATTGAATGTAGGAACAAATGTTCCCCAAAGGTTTAACTTAATTTTTGGCAATAAGCTTTACCTCACAAAGTACTTGAAAGATGCCTGGCAGAACCTGCTGTTCCTGGAATTAAAGTAATCGAGAGTTCTTACATAATGTGGGCAAGAGGAAGGACCAAAATAAAAAAAATGTTTCAGCCATTTCCCTTTGAACATTTATTTTATATGATGAGAAAACAGTTGATGCATTCTGTAGCATGGGGAGTAGAATGAGGTCAGTAAAAACCCAGAACACAGGAAGGGATATGGCAAGAGCCACAATGGCAGGACACTCTGCAACTTGGAGATACTGGGAGAGAGCTGAAAAGAGCTTTGGCCTGCTGAAACTGAGACTGTACAAGATAAGGGGCAGAAATCAGATTTCTTTCTGTCGGGAGATGATAAATGCCGGATGGGATTCTGTACAGTCACTTAGAGCAATGAAACTAATTACCTCACTTTCACATGCATAGCTTACACTTCAAAAAATTTGCTCCTTTTAAAATATATCCCAGTCTATAGATGTGGTTATCATGCCTCATCATCAGATGGGGTTTTCAGACAGCTAAGTCAAGTGCGGGAGATATGAGGAACAGAACAAAGGCAAGAGAATATCACGAGTGAAGGGAACATGCCCAGGCACACTTGCAGTTAGGCTTCTTCATTAATTCCTCCTGCCTGCATATTAGCTACCTCATTGTGCCAGCAGAGGATATTTTCAGGATAACCTATGGATTATATTAATAAAAATGCATGCATTTCCTCATAGAGAGCAAGCTGAATAAATATTTATGAAATGAAAAATATGTCCATCAAAGTCCAGATTCCTTGCTACTAACTTAATACCTTGGCTAAAAGGTAAGCTGAGTCAGACCTATTGGGGATATTTATTCATTAAATCAGGAAGGATTCTTGCCATTATTTCAGAAACAGGAAGCAAAAAATCCCATGTATGTCATAGCCACATTTTTTTTCCATTTGTTTACTGCTCTAGTGCTGTTTGGTAGCTTGGTAGCTTAGTAAATAAACATCAGGATCTTACCAGATCACCTTTAAAAAGAATCAAACAGGTAGGATGCATATTAAAATAAACAAAATATGAAATGCATAGGCAGGCATGTAACATGTAACAATGTACGCAACGTAATCCAAGAGGATTATTTATCACTCTCCAGTTACCAAATTGGAATTTCAGTTTCTTTTCAACTACGCTCAAGTTTTAGCTTGTGCTGCATACAAATAGATACAAGTCTGTCCAAGGGCAGCAGCTTCCCCCATGCTGCTATGTGCAGGAAAAATAAGCTAATAATGATTTCACATTCTTTTTCTGTTCCTAAATTTTGTTCCTCTCTGCTGTGTCCCAGGAGCATGGCATACCGACTGATATGGGGTACGCAGTGGCTCCACACCATTCTGGTGTCTACCCAGTTCACATCCAGCTCTATGAGGCCTGGAAGAAGGTCTGGGACATCCGAGTGACCAGCACAGAAGAATACCCACACCTGAAACCTGCACGGTACAGACGGGGCTTCATCCACAATGGCATCATGGTACACTGCATTTCCATGCTTCATAGCAATTGTACTTTCAGTGATTCAAAAATGTGCTATTTTTACCAAATGCTTTAAGTTTTACAGCAATCATTAAAATTCTGTGTGATCAAGGATTTGTAAGGATGCCCAAAAGGTGCACTTTCTATGCAGCTAGGCTTTTTTCTTAAAAAAAAAGTCACACAAACACAGGCGACTGCAAATATAATCCTCAGAAACTAAGTGTACTTTTAGACACATCAACTATCAGCTTGGACTCTGAAGTTCATTAAACTTCCTAAGACCTTTGTGTCAAGCTCTGGTTCATCTTTATGCATGAAAGGATTAGATATCCACCACCTGGGAAGGTGAGCAGGTGCAGTAATCTCCTCTTGCAAGCATGACATTGCTCCGAGGCCCAAGTTTCCTCCCAAATTTTGCTTCCAAAACTCACAGAGCCAAGGACCAGGCAAATGCCTGACTTTCCCTGCCCACATGCTTGTGCAAGGAGAGAGAATATTCCTCACATACACACTTTAACTGGAGGAAGAGCAGGAAAATGAAATCATTTGGCCTGTCTTACCATCCAGCTGCAGTCTCACAGGTAGTTGGAACACAAAAACTATTTATGCATAAATTAGGCACATTTCAAAGACAGGTCACAGGATACTTTTTTTAGCTCCCAGCCACCTTAACTATTGTGAGTAAAGTCAAAATTGCCACCCCCTAAACATTACAAAAGGAACGTCTTAATGAAAACCAAAAAGTTACTGCACAGAGTCAGATTACTATTGAAATAGACTCATTTTCAGCTGTGCATTTGCACATGGGTTAAAATGCTCTGCTGAACAGAGGTTTTACTTGTTAATGGAGTAGGAAAGCAACAACACTGACTGCAGCATCAAATCCAGTGCCTCAAGAACAGTAAGATTATTGCTTGAGAATGAAGATCACCAGGAAGTACTATTTAGCTGCTAATAAACTAACCTTGGTAAGGAAAGGGGGTTTTGGGTTTTTTTGTTTTCTTCCTCTTCTATATACCAGGAAATAAACATTTGGCTACGAGTGTCTGAGCTGAATAAAGTGGTCATCAGAAAAGCTCAGCCCATCTGTGTCACATGTTTTCAGAGCTGCAAATCTCCACATCTGCTGGGGCACACTTGCTTACCCGGAGAGTACAAAGGCGGAAAGGAGCACATAAACATGCCAGAGCAGAGAGGCAGAATGGGTTCCTGTCTTATTTGAGTTGTTGGAGGGATTTGGGTGGCTGTGCCAGAGTAAATTTACAGAAAGGATTTAATGTCACAACAGCACTGTCATTTTTTTCCTCAGGTGCTTCCTCGACAGACCTGTGGCCTTTTCACCCATACTATTTTTTACAAGGAATATCCTGGGGGTCCACAGGAGTTGGATAAAAGTATCCGAGGAGGTGAACTCTTCCTCACCATTCTCCTGAATCCTGTATGTACCTCCTTTTGCTATTTCTTGACTAGCAGGGAAGAGAAAGGGAGGGAGGAAGGAGTGGAGATAATTTCTTTTTTAATCTTGTTTGGAAAATTAGAAGACCACTTGCTCAGAGGTAATAAGCAGTTTGAGAGGAAAGGAGCTGATTTCTAACTACACTTCTTCCATTTCTGACTGCAACACTCTGCAACAAATTACAGGAAAATTAATTTATTTTGGTGCCATACTGTTTCAAACCCTGGAACTGAGTCCCTGTGAGAGAAGAGTGCTCTGACTTCCTAAATGAGACAGAAAGAAACCAGTAAGGTTAGAAAAACTCCGTGATCTTGCCGCTTGTCCTGGTTTAGGCCCAAAAAGACCAAAGGACCCCCTCCAGTGACAGATGGCCTCCCCTCCTCTCTCTGAAGAGAGGAGAGGAAGGAATGAGGAGATTTATGAGTTTAGAAGAATTCCAAACTACTTTAATAGATAATGAAATAATAGATAAAATTAAAAGGAAAAGATAAAAAGGTATGCAATATTTACAAAACCGTATCAAGCTCCCGGGATGATGATCACGTCCCCAGCAGACGCAGGGAGAGTCCCAGGCTGGGGCCAGTTCAGTCAGGAGCTGGATGCCGGATCTGGATTCAGGAGTGCTCGGATCAGGGTCAAAGGCAGAGTCTTTCCTAGATGTCGACGATCGAAGAAGGATGAAGGGAAGGGCCAGAGGCCAAGAGAAGGGGCAAAGAGAAACGCTGACCCTTCGATCCCTCAGCTTTTATACTGAGCATGGGGCAGATGGGATGGAATACTCCTGATGGAAAATTTTGGGTCACCTGCCCTGTCCGCTCCTCCTTGCAGGTGGGACTTCTCTATGTCTTTCCGTTTCCAGCCCCCCCGGTAGGGTGGCTGACAAACTTTCTGACCTTGATCACCATAGTGAATAATGAAAATAAGAGCTTCTTGCATACCATTCCCTGGTCTTATCAGTCTGGGAGCGAACAGTGTCTGAACAATGTGCAGTTAATTTCAGAGTTTAGTCAGACAGAAGAGGCCTAGCTGAAAAGTGAAGTTACAAACTAGAAAATTTACCCTATTTTACCTCAAACCAGGACACCGCTCTTTTCTTTTTCTCCATAAGCAAGGCTACTCAAGCACATCTGATATAGCTTGAGGGAAGCCCCAGGGATTAGGCCTGTATCATTCCCCCACCACTGGCTCTTAAAAATAGGGTTTGTGTGCTTAAAGAATAAATATCCCAAGCAGCCTTCTAATGAACATTTCATTTTTTACTTTGCTCAGTACTGCATTTCTTTCTCTCTCTCTGCTAACATTACATGAAATATAGACTATACATAAGAACATATTGTGTACACATATAAACAACTCTAGTATGTATAGACACACACACATATTTAATTAAAGGTACCGTAGACTTTAAGAATAATCTGCAGAGCTACCACAAAAGCAGTCTGAACTGCACTCTGCTGATATACACATATGACTATACAATTGTAGGTGGATGCATAAATTTGATTTGGCTTACCAGTGATCAAGGTGAGAAGCTACCTGACTGAAAATACTGTGTTTTGAAGTCACATATTTCTGGCCTGTGAGCATCAGTGTGGTGCCATTTAAGACAGCAGCCTAGAGGTCATAGGAAGGAGGACAAGAACAACAATGAAAATAATCATATATAATTTTTTTTTTGCCTTTGTACTCCCTTCTTCTTATTTCACCCAAATAATCATAGAATCATAGAATAGTTTGGGTTGGAAGGGACCTAAAAGATCATCGAGTTCCAACTCCCCTGCCATAGGCAGGGCCACCTCCCACTACATCAGGCTGCTCAGTGCCTTGTCCAGCCTAATCTTGAACACCTTCAGAGAGGGGGCATCCACAACTTCTCTGGGCAACCTGTTCCAGTGCTTCACCAGCCTCACAATAAAGAATTTCTTTCTTATGTCAAGTCTAAATCTCCCCCCCTCCAATTTACATCTATTGTTTCTGGTCCTCCCATCCGATATCATGTTAAAAAGTCCTCCCCCTGCCTTTCTGTAGGACCCCCTCAGGTACTGATAAGTTACTATAAGGTCCCCTCTGAGCCTTCTCTTCTCCAGGCTGAACAACCTCGCTAAGCATAGCCTGATTTCATAGGGCAGTTGCTCCAGCCCTTTGACCATCTTCGTGGCCCTCCTCTGGACCCGCTCCAATAGCTCAATATCTTTCCTGTGATGAGGGCTCCAGAACTGGATGCAATACTCCAGGTGGGGTCTCACCAGTACTCACAAGATAAACATCTCATGTCTTGCCAGGTGGCCTGATTTTCTGTACCTTTAAATTGCAGTACTTCTCTGCAGAGTTACAGAAACTTCAAGTAGAGCCAACACTCAAATCCAGGACACTTATTTAGAGACCTAAATATAGATTTTGTTATTGTATAATTGGGAGAAGATTTTGGCTGGGAAGCTGAGTTAGCAACCAAGTCAAAGATTCAGTGCTTAAAGAAACAGGACATTTCAGTTTGGAATCCTTCTGCACCATACAGTTAACATCTAATTCAAGAATAAAAGTTATCCCTGTTCTTTATCTTCCCTCTCTATAACCTGAAGTTTTATCAGGCTGTCTTTTCTTTCCATAGTTTACTTCAGTGAAATTTGGCTTCTCACTACTTTGGAATGCTGCTGGCATTTACCCTTAGCTTGACCATGCTTTGATCAATAGCTGTTGCACCTTTCACTTATCTGAAGATTTCTTCAGATTTAGGCAGTGCAGCATCATGTAGCAGAGTATGTCTGTTCGTCTCAAGAGATATTCTGTAAAGCCCCAATTAAGTCACTTACCATGCCCAAGCTTGAGAGCATGCTCAGGCCACTCTGAATTCCCTATAATTCATCTTTTCTCTAGTTTAATGTTTTTCTTCCTTACTAACAGCAAAAGAGCAAGAACACATGATCTCACAGTTGCGTATTAGAAATTTCATCCTTTGGCTCTTTCAAATCAATGCATCCAAATGTTCTTTCCAGAGATAGGTTTGGGAGAGTGCAGCCCTTCAATTAGTCTAAAAAATATTTTCAAGGCTATTATTGACCTCTAATGAAATCAGATAGATTGCCACTGTGTATTTATGCTCGTTAGCCTGGGCTCTCCGTGCAACTCCCAAGCAGGGCCAGTCTTGGAGGTGCTGGAGCATCTTCCTTCTGGGAGCTGTAATGCCCCCAGCTGCTTGCACCAGCCACACAGGAGGTTTCTTCCTGACAGGTCTAAATCCTTCCCTGGAAGAGTCCTACAGCACAGACGTGCTCTCGGTACTCCAACTGAGTGTAACACAGAGGATATTGAGAGAAACAGTTCTACCATCTGCCTTTTAGATTTCAGGAGTGATGCAGTAGACACAGGACTTAGGCAGGCAGTGCATAATGGTAGACAAAAAAATTCTAGAAGGGTTTGAACTAAAGGGTCCTTAAAAATCAATAGTTCCAACTTCCCTGCCACAGGCAAGGACACCTATTGTTAGACCAAGTGTTAATCCAGCCTGGCCTGATCATGCATCTACAGTGTTCATGACAGAGCTAGAAGATCATCTTCCTAATCAAAGGGAGAAAGAAGATTACTTTTCTTTTGTTCAGTATGCAAAGACATTGTCTTGACCAAGCTTTGTCCCAGTAACTTGAAAGTGCAGTATGTATTATTGGGTGGCATCTGAAAAGGAAAGCATTTCTGTACTGTAAATGTTTGACTCTCCCCTCCCACATCTATGTTTTTCTACATTTTCTCATCAAATCAAAATTTTTCTGAGCTAAGTGACACAAGGGAAATACTGGCATGCACCTCTGAGTTAAGTATGTATCTGTTCCAATGGAAGTGCTTATTCAGACTGGGAGAAATATCATTTAATCATGTGTGAGTTGAAGTAAGATATATTGCAAAACCCCACCATCATTCAAGTCAGGTTGGTATGCTGCCTTATGAAATATGCACTGACAGACAACAGTAGAGCAAAAATCTAACCTTATCTCAGAAAGAAGCTGGTGTGAGTAGGAAACAAAATCATCTATGTTTATACACCCTTTCCCTTGTTTTTGAATACCAAGTTTGAACAGCATGCAGGCAAACAAATGGGAGGACTTTTTTTTTTTTAATTCAGCGTAGTGTTTTCAAGGTTAATCTGAAAAAGTTTGCAGTTTAGTGTATGAAAATCTATATTATCTTTGCCTGCCATTAACAGATTGCTTATGCCACTGGCCAATTGCAGATTCAGTTGCATTTGAATAATGTCACCAACTTAAGCATTAGTTATTTTCTTACAGCAAGAGGAAAGGGGAACCTCTTCTGGAGAGTGGGGATGATGTAAAACTATTTCTGCTAGCAGAAAAAACATATACATGTGCACTCACTCAATGCTGATAGGCTACCATGACAACAGAAGTTATGTAAAAATTATGTGTGTTACTACCATGAAATTTCATATTACAGAATCCAAGATTAGGGAAGAAATCTCCTTATACAGCTTGTTACCTGCTTTGTGTTAAATGGTATTTTTTGTTACCCCAACCTTGTTCAGAAAGTATGAGAGCATGAACAAAAAAAATTAACAAAAAATTATTTCTACAACTACAGCAGAGAATTGCTTTTTAAATTTATGGGATGCCTTCCTGATCATCAAGTAGGCTATAACTTAGAAGAAAGTTTCTGAGCAAGTTTGTTTGTGGGTGCTGTTTGTCTCATTTCTGTGCTTTGGGGGTTCTTTGTTCTCTGTTATTTTTTACATTGGCATCTTTCTGTAGCTGATCCTAATAATAGCTGAGTAACAGCTCCAAATTAGATGTGATGTATAAGAACATTTTGGCTTTAGATGCTGGAGTATCAGTATGCTTCCCCTATAAGTGCTAACACACTTTTTAAACCAAAAATATAGTGAGCTGTGTGGTTCAATGGCAGGTTCCCAATGCATCTTTTGAAAGGGCTGGTGTCCCACATATTGCAAAAGAGTCTGCTTGCTCCTGACTTCTCTTTGGGAGGCAGCTACTTCAGTTTTGCCTGGATTAAAATTAGCACATCACACTTGGCTGTGTTTTACTATTTACCTTCTAAAAACAGTGTCAGCTATGTATGGCCTTCTAACTTGGGACATCGGGGGTGAAGAAATAGAAACCTTAAAGTCAGTGGTGACACAAGCTGTTCTGAAGAGACAGAGATGCACCACAAGTAGATGGATAAATTTTAGCATGAATAGCACCTGAGGCACAACAGAACCAAACTCAACATTAATTTCTAGGAGGACTTCTGCCTGCTTTACAAATCTATAACCACTGACCTAATGCTCTCCCTGTGATGGCATCAGTACGTTGAACAGCCACGAGAAGAGTTAAAAATGAGTAATAGATTGTGGCTCTTCTCATTGTATGGGCATGGCATCTGCACTACAACTCTCCTTTCTTCAGGATGATATAGACCAAGGTTTCTCAGCACAAAGCAGTGACTAGATTTGTAGTTGTACATTCAGTAGGATGCAAGTATGAACACAATTTAAACAACCAAGTTTAAACATCTTTTTCAATTAGTTTGATTATCAAAGTACATTAAATGTTGGGAAGCAAATTTACTAAATTTACTAAATTGCATAATGTATCAAATAGTAAGAATAAATTTACAACTAATTTGGGGTCAAACTGTAAGTTGTAATGATAATGGCAATCAGGATGATGAACACTGCATTAACATTGGCTGCAACACAATTTCTTCTGTTAATATATATTGCATGTACTTCAGCAAGAAGCAGGTGAGAGACAATGAAGTTCTTCTGAGTTTAGAAATCTGCAAGAGATGAATCTCTCTTAGTCTTTCTTAAATTTAGATGCCACAAATTAAGGCAACTGGCAAATTCTCTTTAATCCACTCCCAAGCCTTTGACAAGCAAGCAGTTTACAAAAACCCTCCCCATTACTCAGGATGGAGATAGCAAATCCAGCAAATACATTAGAAGTAAATATTAAACTCATGTACCAAAAATGTTTGCACTTCTATGAAGCAGTCGCACAAGGCGGTTAAATTAGAAAATGCCCAAGTGACATTGCATCAGGAGAAACAGTCTTCAGAGAGACTGTCATGGGAATCTTCTGATAGCTTGTTGATTTTGTTTCTTGTGGGTTTTGGGGTTTCTTTTTTGTTCTTTTTCTTTTTTTTTTAAATGAATACTCAGTGAGATATTTTCTCTTTCTAATTTATGAATTCTGAAGATGAGTCATGTCTGGCAGAGACAATTTAGTAGTTTGCAGAGGAGGGATAAATTCCATCATGAGAGACAGAAATCAAACCAATTTTCCTTTGAGTTTTAATGAGAGTTGCAAGAATCCCAGGCAGACCCTTCCAGCATCCAGCTAATGCACAAGGCTGCTTATGTCTAGAGTACGGATTTATTCTTTGCATAAACACTTCAAAGCAAAGCTCATTAAAGTTACAGGGAAAGGTGTCAATGAACAGACTGGGTTAGAAGTATAGCTAAGTAAGTACAACTCTTTCATAAGTTATCAATCCAGCTCTTCTCTGTAGTGTTTTGTTATTTTGGAGGCTTAGAAAAGTAACAGGGAACCTCAGATGCATTTATGAATAAGAAATACATAGTTTAGGATAAAAAGTGAGACATTAAAATTGCTGTTGGAATTTTCTTTTACTATTTGTTACAAGAAAAGCAATGAAACATTCAACCGAAATGACCTTTTTTCTCCCTTGCTAGATTAAAGCTAAATGCTTAATCAGTGATCAGTTATTATTATCATGGATGTTGCTTACCCAGTTGTTTGACATGGTGTCAAGAACCAGTCACTAAATCCTAATTAGGACAGAACTAAAAGTTGTAGCATCAGTACTTTGATGTCAGTGGTGAAAATAAAGCAGCAAGATCACCTCAATCAGTAGAAACAAGCAAGGGGAGAGAGAGAAAAAAAGAAAGACAATCAAAAGTTTCAATCAAAAATGTAAATAACAGCTTATAAAATTGCTTTTGTGCCTAGTCTAAGAATCCAAGTTTGAGAATAAAATATTTTATAAGACTAAATAATATTTTACAATGGTATTTTGCTGGGACAGCATTCATGTCTCTATTGATAGCTTTTCAAACAAGAATATAAATTAGTAGCCAAGAAAGTACTTTCCAACTCAAGATATATCTTCAAAGCTAGAAATTTAATAATGGAGAGCATCAGACAAAAATAATACTGTGTGCTTAATCTGTATGTAACACTGCCCAGCTACAGAAATGGAATAGAAAATTCTCTCTCTGACCAGCATTCTACCAATCCATCCCTCGGGAATAAATATTTTCTTTTTCTGCAGGTGTCCAGCATTCCACTGCTTCAACACAAAAAACAAAGTCAACTTAAGACTTTCAGAAGTTTATTTACTTTTAAAGTCATTTCAAACTGCAACATTCTCCTTCCCCTGCCTAAAGCTTGCCAGTTCTTCACAATTTTTTGTGGTGCTTTGAGGTGCTTTCAAAGGTACTTTTTTATGTTTACTTCACTGGGTACCAGAACTATAAAAAAAAAACAAACAGCATTTCAATAGTTTTCAGCATTTTTTAAATTCTGCTTCTCATCATTTACATAGTTTAAGTTCCCTTGAGAATAACTATCCATTCCGAGAATATATTTGTTAAATCCCCCTCCCTCTTTTGTTCTCTTCACCAGCATTGCATCATATTTCTTTACCACTTTTTTATTTTTTAAATAACTTCCCATGAAACATTAACCAACTTTACATGCACTCTTATCTTTGAAATACACTGTAGAGAGAGACAAGGTAACTGGCCTTAATATCAACATGCTTGAAGGTACCTTCTTACTTTTGAAAGAGAGCTTTGGTGTGAAAGCTGTGATGTGTAAATCAGAGCAACAGCTTTTCTAAAGGATGATCGTGGTCACATCAGCCACTGTCATGAGCAAACAAGGAGCACGAGGTGGAGTGAGCAGACAGGGTAAAAAGAGCAATCTCTTGTTTTGCTTCAAAATGTAAGCCATGAAATTTTTTAACTTTCATCATATACAGTTCCCAAACTGGAAGTTTCAGCAGAAAAAAGCAGCTTTCTCATTAGAAAAGACAGGGAACTCTGTTGGAGTTATATTTTAAGGAGAATTTTCCACATCCAAGTGGCAGGCTCAAAACTAAGTGGGTTCAGTCCCTGTTCTCTGACCATTGCCCTTCATTCAGTCTCCTGAGATGTACTTTGACATATTTAAAGCTTGTTTTTACAAACTGTTCAATATATCACATCTTCAGCATCCACAAGGTCTTCCAGTATCTGTTTTCTAGCTTGTCTCCTTTCCTCCTCTGCTTCACAGACGATAAAGAAGTGCCATAAACATTTAACAGCTGAGATAAGCTAATAAATATAGTCCTAAATATTATCACCCCTACAAAGAAGAGTGAGAGAGTAATTTCCACTAAGAAAAAAACTCTTTAAACCAGAGAGCTTTTTATTAAGCTAGCAGGTGACAACACAAAAGGCACCTCAGCCAAACAATAGGACAAAAATAAGTGCATCAGGCTCAGAGAAGGACCTGCAAGACCCACTTAATAGTCAGTTAATTGGATTTACTTGCCAGTCTGGAGCCTGGTATGAGACCCCCACCATCTCAGGACATCTTCCACCCTTGTCCTGGTGAGGGCTGAATGCACTAAATTAAGATGTTTTGCTGCCTGAGCCAAGAGGGTCATATATCCCTTGGGTGGTGGTTAAATTAAAGACCCATATCAAGGATGAGGTTATTAATTATATCCCACATTTTAATTCATAGGTTGCTTCTCTATTCTTATTCTACATTCCTTTTCCTCTTTGTTACACTCATGAATGTGGCTGGGCTAACCCTTTCTCCTTATTCTCACACTGCCTTTTAATCCAATCTCCCTTTTATTGTTCACAATAAAGAAATTTTACAAGCTACTCCTACATTTTATTTATTTTTATACATTTAAAAATCTCTATATTTATGCCTGCATCATCCCATAGCATCTGCAGATGCATGCATACACTGCTCAAAATGTTTGTTGTCTACAAAGCCAACAGAATAAGACCCATTTGCAACTGACACATCAAGCCATTTTTAAGTAAAGAAAAATTAGAAATAGCAGAAAAAGGGAAAAATTAAACACTTCTTTTAACTCCTCTTCTTGCTTCAATCCAACATCCCTAAGCAGCTTTAACCTGAGATGAAATGTAGCAAGTGAATTTCAGAAAGATTAGCTTCTTTTGTGGGAATTTGGCTGTAAGGAGTGAAATCAGACTTCTGATTGAAATGTAACTTTGAATTCAACCCAGGAGAAGCTGCAGACAGTCCATCATAAAGTACATTATTATTCTAACTTTGAACAAGGCATGATCACACTTGCAGAGATAGGCAAATTCTTTTTAAGTGTCATGGGACACTTTTAATTTTGAAGGCCACTTAGATGCATTTACATTTTCAAACTCTCACCATAACTAAAGGGTTATTGTTCATTTCCAGCCTCTTAGATCTAGATTCTCCATGTCCCACATGGGCCATACTTTGAACATATTGTTCTTGTTTCCTCCTCTCAGTCATCACAAAAACTAGATGAGAATCATGCATTATTACTTCACAATATGAAAAGTAAATGCAGAGAGGGGTTAATTTATACCTTCCACAAGAGGTTTGGAAGTGTTATTGTGAAACATCTTGAATGTTAATAATGTTTTTCTTTTTATTTGCTTTGTTTCTCTGAGCATTGCTGTAGAAGGAATAAAAAATAACCTTGGGCATTGTAGGAAATACACTGCAATCCAAAAGTAATTCATAATGCAGTACCACTAAGGGCTCTGCAAATAGAGCATCTCAGCATATTTCAGGAACAGGAAAAAGAAAGCAAGCAACCTCCTTGATACAAAAATGTCAATACTTGCTGAGCCATAATTAGCAGGCTACTGCCTGTAGGGACAGGCTTGTCCCTCTCCAGCACAAGAGGGATATGTTCTTTCTACCAAATTAAAAGTGTTTTGTTATTAACCAGCTGTGTCAGTATTCATCTCAGTGGTCACAAGCATACTGAATCAGATTAAAAAATAGAGTTGTGCCTTATTCTTCTTTGTGCAGAACTTGTACAAACCGGCAGGACAATGTAAAGAATCTTTTTTTCCTGTGCGATTGAAAGTTACAGTGAAGCACTGAAGGGTGGCCATATACCTGTCTCTGTAGAAAGGATCACAGAATTGCCATCCCAGGGGCATCCAGCCAGAGCTGGTGGGCCAGGCAGTTTAACTGCAGGATGTAGTCAGCAGCTTTTACCTGAGGGAGAGGGAAGTGTCTTATCTCTATTCAGTAAAAGAAGAGATGCACACTGGGCATCATAAATGCTTCTGTTTTCTTCCTCCCACAGCACCCAACACACATTTAAAAGATAGCACAGCACAAAACTGCATGAATCTACAGCAGAATCACCCTTTCCTCCAAAGATGTTCTCTTTTGCAACTGGAAGTCCTCAAAGCACAGATAACCTGATAGAAATATTACAATACAAACATAAAATTTGAAGCCACTTTTATCTTCCAACTCCAGGTGGAAGATTAAATACGCTCCAATCTTAATCAGCCTTTGAATCTTTTTTCCCTCCCCATCTTTGCAAATCATTCTTTTCTCCTCCATCCCATGTGGCTACCTCAGCTGCAAAGAATTTGTATGGAAAAATACTATCCCATGAAAACTCAAGGCTTTACCAGCATATTTAGAAATGAAATCACTTGAAACTTCAAAGCATAAAGTATTTCAAGGATAACTTCTGTCTTCTTTCTTTCATGACATTTTCCTTCATTATAAAAGCTGATACTCCAACATCCTGTGTTTTGGTACTTCATCAGAATTACTTCCCAGCAAGTTAGGTGATGGCAGAAATAGTAATTAATGACTGTGTGTCAACAAGAGGTTTATTGGGTAAAGAGAAAAAAAATCTGTTACCTTCGAGCATACACCATGCAATCATTTATTAAACTGTCAGGAGGAAACCCTTAAGGTAAAAATGAGCTGACTCAGAATTCTCTGATTATTGAAAATGAATCCTTAATAGAAGTAAATGGACGAGAACAAAATTTCCTTCCTGTGTTCACCGTTCAAAATTAATTGGAAAGTGGCTGATTTGAGAATATTATATCCTCTAGTGAACTGAAAATGTGGTATTTCTTTTTCCTCTGAAACCAAGAGTGGAGAATTAAATTAACTCTGAGGTTTGTTTGCTCAGAGTGGGCCACCAAAATGGATTAATTAATCATCATTTGTGAATACTCTATAACATAGAGAAGTCAGCTCTTCATAAAACTGCTAGAATAGCAACATGACGATGGAATAGTTATAAAAACAAATGATATATTTCTTACATCTCCAGTCAACAACTTGCATTCTGGTGAAAACTCTTATTCACTGCTTATAAGAGGGCTCGGTTTAAAAGGGATGATTTACAACTGTTGTACAACTCTGTGTGTGGCACTGGGTCCAGTAATTTCCATGTCAGTATTGTTCAGACTTTACCCAGAGACTATAAAATCCCACATTAATGATAATAGACATAATTCATTCCATCATTCAGAACAGATTTTATTTAAGCTCATCTATAAAGAGAAATGTCAGAGAGTAATTTGTGGATGCTTATCCAAACTAATAATCATTTTGACCGTTATTTACCATTTGCGGATACATAAGCCTGTTTCTCCCAAAGGTCAAGCCATACAGAGTATTGTTTTAACTAATTGATTAGAAGGGTAAACCAACAGAGAAATTATTGAAGATCCAGTTAAAAAAAAATAAATAAATAAACCACTGTCACTTGATCCTGTTGAATCAAATATTGCAGTTCGCAACTTGTCCCTGTGAATTAAAATGTGGTCCGAAATATAAGGATTTCTTTCCAAAGGCATTAATGCCTCATTTCTTAAGGTACTCAATTCACCAACCTTAAAGTCCCTAGTAACTTCAATACTAGTTTCTTCCTGCCTAGACACATTGTTTTCCTTGGAATCTTCCCAAGAAGCCAGGGGACAACTTGAAGCTGTGAGATGATGACATTTAACCCCAGGTCATTGCAGGGGAAAGAAATTTGGCAGGGTGCTCCCAGTAGCCTGCAGTGCCTAAGCAGAGAAACTTGAATCAGGCACTCAGCTTGGCTCAGATGCATTGTTCATAAATATTTATTACCAGTGTGATTATCTATTTGGCAGCCTGGCCACTGTTGCCTCCCCTGGTTGAAAGCTGTCTAGCTGTTTTCCCAGATACCCGAGTGACATGCTCTCCTCCTCTTCCCCAAGAATTGCATCTTTGCAGGTACTACACAAATAGGGTGAACTACCTCTTAATTATAGTTCATGACATCCTCTGCAATCCACAACTAAGTGTTGCTTAAGACATAAGCACTATATTTGCATTTTCTTCAAAGTAATGAGAGCACTGTTTATTTCAATTAAGAGTTAAACCGGAAGAAATTTTCTGACTTACTTTCCACTCATTCAAATAAGAGACTCCATAAGATATTTCAGAAATTCTTAGAAAATAATTAGTTTTGCTGCAGGGATATTTAATCTGTGCTAAAAAGTGATCCCTCTTAGATTATCTGTAGTATTTGCATGCTTCTCAAACATGCCATTGTTTAATTAGACATTTATCAACAAGCGCAGACAAATAAGAAAGCAAAGCTGACCCAGAAATAAGGCCAAGCGGTAGGAAAACTTGGCAAGGGCAGACGCAACAGAGCCTGCAGTCTGAATGATGGCCATGACTCAAGCCTGAGCACTCAGATATCATCTGTCATCTCTCCATACACCTATGTGCAATGTGTCACATGTGATGGTGACTCCACCACTTCTCTGGGCAGCCTGTTCAATTGTTCAATGCTGCTTAACAACTCTTGGTGAGGGAATTCTTCTTAATATTGAATCTAAACTTCCCTTGGTACAACCTGAGGCTGTTTCCCTAATTCTGTGATTTGTTACCTGGGAGGCGAGACCAACACACACATATCTCTTTTCAGGTAGTTGTAGAGAGACATAAGATATCCCTCCCAGCCCCCTTTTTCTCCATGCTGAAGAACCCCTGCTTCACCGGCTGCTCCTCATAAGGCTTGTTCTCCAGACTCATCACCACCTTTGTTACCCTTCCCTGGGCCTTCAGCATCTCTCCTGTAGTGAGGGGCCCAAGTGATCGGTGTTGTCACCATTTCACTCTCACAGACAAAAATTTTATTTCACCTTCTTCTGCAGAGGAGGCACGGAGTATTATTTATAGTATCTTTTTAATTTCTTCATGCTGTGAGAAACGCAAGGCTTGTGAGATGGTGCTGCCACTGGGACACCGTTCAAAGGCACTGCAGGAGACCTTGGACTGGCGCTGGCCCCTAGTGGCCGTTCACTAGTCAGCTCAGCCTAGTCCTCCTGCTGTGATGGTAGTGCTGTCAGGACAATATTTGTGACATTAAAAACAGCAAGGGAGAATTATTATTTCAGTGCAGCAATAGAGAAAGCTCCATAATTTTCTACAGATGCAGCCAGAGCAGGATGTAATTTGGCATCATAAAATGATGCCAAGGAATACTCACATTATTCACAGGCACAAAATAATTGAAGATGAACTGATTGTTATCTGCAGAGGATTATGACTAAAGAGACCGGCAGCTTCCACCCGTAATCTGTAGTGTCTTGACAGAATTAACAAGGAACAAGCAATATATACTGCCAAGGAAAAGGGGTTATTGATAGCTATCTCCTTCCACAAATTCCCATGACCATCTTTGAAAATTGAAGATCAAAACCATCTGAGACTTCTCAGAGCTGTATCTTTGATGATACTTGTATTATTCTGTCAGAAATTATTAGTGCATGAATCTGACTTAAGACAGTAGGACCCAAATCCATTTTCTTCTGTTTCATTCATGTAATTTGAAGTTGGGTTCACTCTTGGGACTGAACTGAATAGGTTAATTGCATTTTTTGGAGGATGTTTATAGTGTAAGGAAGCCTTTTCAATGAGAAAAAAACCAAAAAACAAACAGATGACAACCAAATTCCTTAAAGTATTAATTTACCTTAAAGTATTAATTTAGATTTACTTATAACAGGAATTGCTCTGGACTTCTGAGAAGACTTTGTAGGACCCTCAGATTTAACCACATTTGCACATAACTCATTAAACTTTGGCCACAATTGGATGTACTGCTGATCACTTATATAAGTGTGACCAATCAACAGACATAAAAAAATCCATTTAGTTTTTCCACCCTAGTGCAGCTATGCACTTACAGCATAAAGTCATCAACAGCAGCAGTTATTTTTACACAGGCTTTGAAAGCATGCCCTGATAGTAAAAAATTTTTAAAATCCACTTTTTAATTGGCAGCTTTAAAAAAACCCAAAAAACTAATGGAGTGGAACTTCCCTAACTAGCTTTCTTCAGCAAAGACCTGCCTGACTCATCACGGGTATCTAAGATGTACATAATGTGGGTAACAGTTGCTATGTTAGAATATGGTCATGATTTAGCCTTTATTTTAGAAATGAGACTTGTATAGCTGTTAGAAAATAAAATGCACTTGATTCTCATAGGGAAAGGAACATAGGATTTTTCTGTCAATAATAAAGAATTCATTTAATCACATGAACTAAATAATGCAAAAGTAGAAAGTGTTCCTGGGTAAATAAGAAACAATTTTCATCTTTGAATAGAGAATGTTAAACCAACAGAAATACCCTACAGCATTTGCAGAGCTGTCCCAAGGCCATGTACCACCACTGATTGACAGCAGCTTCCCCTCCCAGAGATGGGAGCTCTTTGGGTGCAATACAGACACTGTAATGAATATGGACATGGGAAATAAAATACCACTCAACGATTTTGTTTCCCCTTCAATCAAAGGCAAAAAAGTGTCTTTCCAAACACTGCCTTTTGCTGCTTTCTTTAGAGATACCACGTTTGGAAAATATTTCATTATTCTGTCAAGAACACTAAAATATAGAAAGATGTGCAGAGTGGAAATAGAGTAAAAGTGAAAAAAAAATAGGAAGTGATTTTCAAGCATGTAAATTATTTTCCTTTGGTAGCAATAGGGTCACAAATATGAATAGGGCTGAATTCTAGAGAAACAATTTGTCATTATTAAAATTAGTGCATTGTCAACACAAAAAAAATCTCATTCCCAGCTTCCTTTTTATGTTGCTGCACAAACAGGGGCATTAAGGGCCCGAGAATTCTGGGATTCATTATCAGTGAATGGGGCTCTGGCTCATAAGGTACAAGAAAAGTCTGTAATCCATAATAGGAGGCTGTCTGGATGTGGAATACATTAAACACTACAAAATGAAAGAGTTATTTCTGTGGTCAGCCTAGCATAGAGCTACTTGGTATTAGTAAATGGACACTTGACAGTTTTGCATTTCTCAGCCATGACATCCCATTTACACATTCAGAAATACAACAAGCTGCCATCTAGATCCAATTATGAGAGTTTGCTCTTGGAACAGCCATACAGGGGTTTTTTGGAGCACAATGGAAATAGAATAGCAAAATTCTTTTTTTTTTTTTTCCTGGGTAACATTCATGCCAGAGAGGAGCAGAGAAGAGCAAAAAAATATGATGGCACATTTCTACAAAACAGGATGCCTGCACCATATATTTCCCTTCATGCCTTTGTTTTGTACGAGGTTGAGCTATACCCTCAGTTTATTTTGCATGCATTAATTCCTCCCTTGTAGCAAATTTTATTTAACAAGTGCAGAAGTAAGGGAATAAGTTGTGAAAGGCATTAAACAATTTCCTCACAGGAACTAGATTCAAAGACCTATCTCTGTTCCCAGGCTTTCCAGCCATGGAGCAAGGCCAAGGGATGAGCAGGAGGAAAGTATCTAAAAGGGAATGTCTATCCCTTTTCATTCTGGAATGGCTAAGAGGATGAGATGGAGCACATGAATTTTGTGATGGATGTTTTCATTACAAGTGCTAAATCGATAGACATCCAGAGTTTCAAATATCAACATAAAGGATATCAACAAATATCAACATAAAGCAAATATTTCTGTTTTCTACCTACATATTTACCATTCTTTTACCTCCATACCTCTCAAATCATGAGCAATCAAATTGCCAAAGCTTATAAGGTACTGCATCGACACAAACAGCATCATCATTTGAACACTGCCATCTTGCAAAGTATCCCGCCTTGATTTCCTTGACATGCTAGATTTAGGTTATATGGCCACAGCAAGAGATTTTACAGTGTCCCTCTGCTCATCTCTGTAACACACATTGCTTGTGCTAGTTTAATGTTAAGACCAATGCAACAACCAAAGCTCTTTCCTCAAGCCCAGAAATCTGAAAACAGCTGTTGCCTTTGTGCCACTCCATTGCACAGAATGGCATCCTGCCTCCCTCCCAAAAGTATTATCAGCACCTTGATGAAGTGCTGCCTGTAGGTGAGCCTCATTCTATGTGTTGTAGCTTACTTTTTGTTGCAGGAAGTGAGAGAGCAGCATCCTCTTTAATTTACCAGCTTTGCTTAGAGTGCTGCAAGAGGGAATAGTCCTTTGTTTTCACTGGTTTGCTCACTCTCACCCTTGAAGCTTGTTCTGAAGCTTTTCTAAGTCTATCAAATCAGCAACATGACAAAGCTGTGCATCCCAGCACCAGTATTGTGCTATATCAGCGTATTTCTAAACTATTGGATTTTCTATGGATTGATTCATCAGTATGAAAACAAACATCTCTGTCCATCCATGCTGAGCATGAACAGTTAACACCCATCTCCTTTAGTATCAACAATATGAAGATAAAGCAAAGAAACAGATATGGTGTTACCCCATGCATAATGCATAGTATTTGGGGGTTTTCCTATTTCAGAAAAGATCAATGTAGCAAAAGGAGTCAAGAGAGATGTCCAAGATCTTTTGACTCTATGAGGGGTGATCAACTGGATCTTTGGGGTTGGACTGCAGCCCAGTGAAAGCCTTAGAACAGCTAATATCCACCTCCCATAAGTACCTTTTTATATTTAAAAAAAACTCATTCAAATTGAAATGTACAAAAAGTGCAAGAGAATTTATTTGCATACTTTATTTGCTACAATAATACTAAATTGCTGCAATAATATTAAATGTCATTGACAGACCCTTTAGTACTTATCAAAAAAAACACTTCAGAGATAATATTCACAATCATCATTTCCTACAAGTGTTTTCAATAATTTAAACTAATTTACAGGAAGCACATGTCACATTTTGAGGAGCTGAACTCTTAACTGAAAAGGATATGTTTACGCTGGGGTTTCTAGAGGGGGATGAGAAGGTCGGTAGACTGGAAACCCAAAGAAGATGATTCACTTTACTGTTAAGCTTCCAAACTACTACACATGGAGAAAGACAAAGATCAAGTTAATTTTTTTGTTCTGTGCAGTTATGTCATAACTCATAAAATCCAAGAGCAATGAAATCCAAAGTAAAGCCAACGGAAAAAAGACCTTGTACAGTTGCCAGTCTTTACTCAACAGAGGCTCAGAGCAGAATAAAAGCAAAGAATAAATTACCTTTTGTGAAATGAAGTGGGCACAGTGCAAACACCCTGCAGATGGGCCATAAGGTTTACTTTCTCATAAGCTTAATCCATCTTCACCTTATAGAGGTACTAAAAGCTGCATCAATAGTTTAACAAACTAATGGATGCATTTTTAAACACTGATGCTTAAAGAAACACCACATTTGCAGAACAAGATGGTGAAAGTGGAAAGCTTGTGGCTTTTCCTTCTGTGGCCAACTTGTAAATCAGACCAGCATGGTGTGCTACAGCCATTGTATTATTGTCAGCGGCACTGTTTCTACTAGAGCTGGAGCCTGGGACCACAAAGCAGCAATGTGCTGAAGGGCAAGCTGGTAAACTTCTTCTCCTCATGGAAGCAGTGGTTTGTTTTGGGCAGCTTTTCACAGTCATCAGGACTGAGACACAAAAAACAGTGACAACCTTCTTAAGACACACCTGGACATTTTACAGCCCTTTTTGACTTGCAGGTCTCAAGTTTTGAGTCTCAACACTTTCCACCATAGAATCAGTGGATTTTCTGTTTCTACCTCAGCCGTGACCCATCTACCCATCTTTTAAATACCTCCAGGGATGATGATTCCACCACTCCACTGGAAAGCATATTCCAATGTTTGATAATTATTTTAGCAAATATTTTTCCCCTGATATCCATCCTAAACATCCCCTCAAGCAACTTCAGACCATTTCCTCTTGTCCTATCACTTGGAGAATAAACTAATCCCTATCTCACTACAGCCTCCTTACAGATAGTTATAGAGAACAGTAATGTCTCCCTTCAGGCCAAGTGCAATGTCCTGCAGCTGGGCTGGAGCAACCCGAAGGACAGATACAGGCTGGATGGAGAGTGGCTTGAGTGCAGACCTGAAGAGAAGGATTTGAGGGTGTCAGTGGATTGAAAAACTCAACATGAGCCAGCAGTGTGCACTTGCAGCCCAGAAGGCCAACTGAATCCTGGACTGCATCAAGAAAAGTATGACCAGCAGGTCAAGGGAGGTGATTTTGCCCCTCTTCTTGGCCCTGGTGAGGCCCCACCTGGAGTGTCCAGTTCTGGAGCCCTCAGCATAAGGACATTGAGCTGTGGGAGCAGATGTAGAGGAGGGCCATGAAGATCATCAGAGGGCTAGAGCACCTCCCTTATGAGTGGCTGAAGGAGCTGGGGTTGGGTTTGTTCAGCCTAGAGTAGTCAAGGTGGACCTCAGAGTAGCTTATCAAAAACCTGAAGGGTGCTACGGAAAGGCTGGGGTAGGATATGTGATGGCAGCAGGAGTAGGAGTAATGGATATAAATTGGAAGGGGAGATTCAGGCTAGATATAAGAAAGAAGTGCTTTAAGGTGAGAAGTGCTTTAAGGTGGTGAGACACTGGAACAGGATGCCCAGAGAGGCTGTGGATGCCCCCTCTCTGGAGGTGTTTAGGGCTGGACAAGGCACTGCGAAATCTGATCTAGTGGGAGGTGTCCCTGCCCATGGCAGGGGGTTTGGAACTAGATGATCTGTAAGGTGCCTTCCAACCCAAACTATTCCATGATTCCGCCTCCTACTCTATGACACCTCCAGGCTTCAAAGGACCACAACATAAACTTTGTTTTCCCATGTCTGGGTTGCACAAGGCATCACTTGAACTAAATCAACTTTCCATGATAGACAGGAAGGGTTACAAAAAGAAAGCTCAACCTGAGCAACTGGAAACACAGCTCTGCAGCTGGCAAAGAAGGTACCTATGTTGCCTCCTTTCTGCTCTCTGCAGATCACATTAAAAGCTCACACCTGTGCTGGCAGTCCCACTTCCCAATCATCCAAAAAGAGATCACCTACATGTAGGTATCTCTCTGCAGAGCAAGCAATTTACCCATGAATCAAACTGTTGAACTTCCTATCACCATATTGTGAAGGTCACTGCAATCAGCATTGTCTCTCAATTTTTACTTTGTGTCTAGGCCTCCTCAAGGCATGATGCCATTCCTGACAAGTGCTTGATGTGCTCTTCTGTTTAATGGCTGTGGTCAAGTTATTTACTTTGCACTTTTCGTGATCTGCTGCGTTTTATTGATTGTCAGCTTCTGAGGTGGTGCTGAAAAAGTTAAAAAATACACACTGTTCAGCTACCTCTATGACATGACATTGTTTCTTGGTAATATGATAATTAAATTCCACTGTCATTGCCTGTGCTACCTTAGGCCAATGTACTGAGAAAAACAGCCGTATCATAACACTCAATTTAATACCTCATAGATATTTGATAGATGCATACATGTGGTGCTGAGGGACATAGTTTAGTGGTGTTTTTGGTAGTGTTAGGTTGATGGTTGGACTTGATGATCTCAAATGTCTCTTCCAACCTAAGCAATTGTATGGTATATGATTCTATTCTTCATATTATTCTATGATTTGTCCCTCACAGAGAGGCTAGGATGTGTTGCTGGTTTAACTTTATCATCAGAGTCTTTTGGTTTTGGATAGGAGGAAGATTGTTTGGCAAAGCTGCTGGGAGACTCCATGCCTTCCCTTCCAGCCAGATCTGTCATCTTATGATGTCCTGCCACTGAAAGTCTTCTCTGTTTTCCCAGATCAGCATCTTCATGACCCATTTGTCTAATTATGGGAATGACCGCCTAGGCTTATACACCTTTGTGAACCTGGCCAACTTTGTTAAGAGCTCGACCAACCTGAAACTGCACACACTACCACCAGTTCAGCTGGCTCAGAAGTACTTTGAGCTCTTTCCAGAGCAGATAGACCCTCTTTGGCAGGTAATGTCACATCCTCTTCTGACTCATTAAAATACAGTCATTGAAATAAGACATTTTTTTTCTGTTAAAATAAGAAATCCCACCTCACATTCAGATGTGTTTTTTCTTCCTGCATGCTGATTTACATTATTTAAGTTTTCTTGAGGGACTATTGCTTTTAACTAGAAATGGATCAGATTGTGCTCACCCCAGATTAGAGGTGCTAACAGCAACTAGTGCCGTTTATGTGAGATAAAGCTTCCCTTGTCATCAGTCTTGCTTATAATTTTGCTGATGTATCTTTGTCTTAACTGATAATGGTAAGATGCTTGCAGCCAGCCAGTAGCAAGAGCTACCTCATGCAAACGATGCAGGTTAGTTGTACCCTTTAATAAGGAATCACTGATGTTGGGCCACTGCAAGTACAGGGAAGATTTCCCACCATTTGAACCCCCTTCAATGAAACAGCAAGGAAAAGGGAAACCATGAATGCTGTGAATGCAGTAAACACAGAATAGGCAGAGATTTTGAGAATGCAAACAGGTTTCTGCACAGACTTGACTATTTTCTGCCTCTATTTTAAATGCTTTTTGTAATTTCCTAATACTGTAATTTCCTAATAATTGATACACATATCTGGCTCTTCTCTTATTCAGAATATGATATGCCGTGCTGTGGCTTTTAGCTATGCAGGCATAAAACCAGAGTGACACCACAGAAATCTGTGCAATTATTTTGGGCTTATACTAGCGCAAAGGAGCAGGAAATTGCCCCTTTATTTTTGGGCTAGATGCAGAAGTAGTACAAATCTATCATATTTCCACTGGTTTAGTAGACCTTAAGTGATTCACATCAATGATTTTGTTCATTATATTTTGTTAACTTTATTCACTAGCAAACTTTATCTTCTATTACCAGATAAATACTATGCAAAAGCAGGATCTATATGATAATCACTTTAAAGAGCATTCAATCCTAACCCTTGCTGTCTTTTGTTCCAACATTATATTTTTTTGCATTCATATGTAGCAGAAAGATAAGGAGATGAATAATATCCCACATTTCTATTCTGTACTCTATTGAGTTCTTACATAAATTAAAATTGGCACTAAGTCCTGTGCATCTGAAACCATTTTGTCACCCAAGAAAGTAATGCCTTGAAGCTATTCAAACAGCAATTCCATTTTAGCTCAAATGAAAACTTGATTAAATCAATGTTTTAATCTTTTTTTCCGTTTTTTTTCCTTCTCTTTTTTTCCTAATGGCTGAACTTAATCCTCAGTCATGCAAAACCACTCTTTACACATTGAATTTTAGTCAAAGGAACAACATATGTGCCTGCCTATGTGCCTGTGTTTATTAAATGTCTAATGGAGAAAAAGAAATGCAGTAGTCACACAGGATGTGGATTTTGACACCAGTCCTTCTAGGATTTGTACAACTGTGTAGTGTTACTAGCTTCACTGGGACCTCTGGGAGGATTGGTCCAGAAGGATAACCAGTTTCAAGAGTAAATTCTAATGAGGAAATGTGACCTTTTACTACGTAGTGTAAGGCTGTGGCATTAGTACATAACATTTAGATACTGCAAAGACTCACATGCTTCTACACAGTTATGATACCTCCAGTGTGCTGTTCACAACTATCTTTCCTTCTTCAGAATCCATGTGATGATAAACGACATCGAGATATTTGGTCCAGAGACAAAACTTGTGACCATTTACCCAAATTTCTTGTGATAGGACCCCAGAAAACAGGTAAGAAGTCATGAATTTGTAACAGAAGCTAACCATCCCAATTTGTACCTGAATACTTGTGTCCTTTAAACTAAAGCCGACCCATCCCCATCAGACAGTAGCTCCTTAACTTTACAGAAAGGGACAACTGTTTCTATAGGAAAATTATATTCATTCACTGTAAAATTCCCCATGCTGTCAAGCTGCCCTGTGTTATGATTTCATACAAAGTTCTTTGACAAATTATTTCAACATCATTTGAGACACTAATTGACAGTAAATATATTTACCATCTTCCTGGCCTCTGAGGGTCTTAGGGTGTTATTTGAATTAAGCCACACACTTCCCACTCCCAAGATAGCTATTGCTGTTGTGGCCATATTGCAGAAAGTGGGTGCTGAGGCAGCAAAACGAATGACTAATCCAAGATCTTATAGAAATTCTGTGACAGTGACAAAGAGATGGCAAATATTGATTCATAGTCCATTGATAGCTTACATAGCATGAAATAATTGAAGAGCAAGTTTAAAGATGCATTCTCAATAATTTAATTTACCACCGTATGTCATTTCCAGTTGTTTTTAAACAAATTACAAAAATATACTTATCACCTACAGGATTATTAGCATTGAAATAGACAATTTATTCCTCAGTAGCAGACCCCCAGAAAAAACATGCAGAGAACAAAAGTGCAGTCCTGGGAGCAACAAAGGCATAATACCACAATTAGAGCTTTCATAAAGTTCTGTGTGACATAAATACTTTAAAAACAAACATGTTCAGGTCAAATTCCCTCACAGACCTTTCATCAACAGGCAGTTTTCTTAAAAAAGCAAACCTAATTTTCCTATATATCTCAACAGGCGTCAATTTTAAATACTTCTTTGAATTAATAAAGTCAAAGGAGTTTTTGTTCTGTTTCTGAATGGCATCTCTTGTTGTTGTAGGAACAACAGCTCTTTATTTATTTCTTCTGATGCATCCATCCATTATCAGTAACCTCCCTAGTCCCAAAACTTTTGAAGAAGTTCAGTTCTTCAACGGAAATAACTACCACAAGGGAATTGACTGGTAAGAAGAATAAATAAAAAAGAAGTGTGCATTATTAATACACGGTAAATCACAATGGAACAATTACAGCAGCGTGTACAACATCACCAGAACCACTGCTTGAATTTGTTTATGCTTGGCATTATCAGACATAAAGAGAAACTAATCAGGTCGTTAGTTTTTGTGCTGATTAACCATTTTCATATTTTTTTGCAAATTAATACAATAGCCAGCTCTGCTAAGATGTCTGTCTACATGCTTTATAGTAAATGCCTTTTCATAACGATATCAATACTGAATTATAATTTTTATTCAAAAGTGGTTTTTTGTGAAGGAAGATTCTATTTTTTCCTCTTCATGAGGAAAAATCCCACTCTAAAGCATTTCAGCTGCTATTTCTATCACAGCCTTTTGCATAAGAAAAGCATTTTTGTAGGACTTCTTTTCCACGGGGAAAAGTGGTTCTCCTTCTTGTGTGAAAACTGAAATATAAGACAAACATCACACAACATAAAAAAAAATTATCTTGAGTGGTTTCTCTTACCTGTGTATGGCCTGGAGAGCATGTAAAGCAAACAAGTTGAAAGATAAAAGCAGGGTCTCCCCGCAACTACAAGACCAGCTTCTCCATTCAAGGTGTCATGAAAAATAAAGGGAAAGAAAGGGATGGAATTTTTCTTCACTGAAAAATGCCTCCAAAACAAGTTCACCTTTTGCTTTGCTTGAGTTCTTCGCTCTTTCAGTTGAACCTTCTGTTTTGCTTATTTTTGATTCAAATCAATTTTAAGTGGAAAAGACCATTCAAAGACAAATTAAAATCTTGCATTCTGAAAACATAAAAATTTATTAGTTCCAAAATGAAAAATCTCAACGATGTTAAAATTAAATGGTGGACATTTTGAAACTTTTCCCACTTTCTTCTGCAGCTAAAACTGAACTCACTCTAAGCTGGTGAAAGATAGTCCCTTGACATTGAACTTATAATCAAAAACCCCATCCATCAAAGGAAAAATAAAACTTTATTGTCTGACTTCATGGAAGCTTTACCTATTACCAGTACCATGTAAGAGCCAAGATGTGTTCCCTCTATTCCAGTTCTGGAGCAAGCGGAGAAATTAAATTTTCCTTTTTGCAAATTATATCTAAAAAATTCACCTTTTCATCTGCTGTGAAATGGGAAGCACAGGCATCTGACCCTTTTGTGATCCTGCTAATTCTAACAAGTTTCTTCACCTCCCAGGTACATGGATTTCTTCCCAACTCCTTCCAACATCACCACTGACCTACTCTTTGAGAAAAGTGCCAACTATTTTCATTCCGAGGAGGCTCCTAAACGAGCTGCTTTCCTCATCCCCAAGGCCAAGATTATCACCATCCTCATAGACCCATCTGATCGGGCGTATTCCTGGTACCAGGTATGGACCTTGCCTTTGAGAAACAGACAGTGAAATTGATGTTGGTGGATGATGGCCAACATCAGTGGGAATTTGTGTCCTGGAGCAAAAATAGGATATATTGCAAAAACATTTGCAGAAGTGAAAGGCTGCTGAATGCCAGCTTTTGCAGTTGGCACCTGTGACACCAGTGTCACAAATGATGAAACTTCTCAGCACAGAGCTGCCACCAGTTGTAAACAAACAGTTTAATCTCAATTATAGCTGACACAGCATAGAGGAAAAGCAGCACTCCCCACTCAGGGAGATACACAGGGGAAAATAAGCATGGCTTAGCTAGAAAATCAGAGCTCTTGATGCTGAGAAACTGGCATCTCATCCCATCCTTCAGCGTGCAAGCTGAGTAATATGCAGTTGTGTGCAAAGATTTGCATTGTCTTCTAATGTTTCCAAGGAGTTAAAAAGAGCTGTGTCTGGAGAGCTGGGGATCTTTTTCTCTCCTTGGAAACAAAAAAAAGTCTGTTGCTTTTCTGAGGAAAAAACGGGATACTAGTTTTTTTCCTTTCACTGAGCCCACACCTTTCCATAACTAAGTCTGCTCTATTTAAAAGAACCACCTACATTTAAAGAGATTTTTAAGTATGTGTGTAAAATTTAGGATCATAGAATGGTTTGGGTTGGAAGGAACTTAAAGATCATTGAGTTCCAAACCCCCTACTATAGGCAGGGACACCTTGCACTAGATAGCCTTGTCCAGACTGGCCTTAAAACATATCCAGAGGGGGGGGCATCCACAACCTCTCTGGGCAACTTGTTCCAGTGTTTCACCACCCTCACTGTAAAGAATTTCTTCCTTATATCTAGCCTGAATCTCCCCTCTTCCAATTTACATCCATTATTCCTACTTCTGCCATCACATATCCTATTAAAAAATTCCTATCCCTGCCTTTCTGTAGGCCCCCTTCAGGTATTGGTAAGCTACTATGAGGTCTTCCCTGCACCTTCTCTTCTCCAGGATGAACACCACCTCCTTCAGCCTGTCCTCATAAAGGAGGTGCTCTAGCCCTCTGATCATCTTTGTGGTATGGTGTAGTCATACAGATCAAGAGAATATTAAAAGAAATGTTTACAGATACAAAGTAATAATGTTGCAATAAGCATAAAATACACCATTTCTGATACTGTTTTTATAAATTCTGTGAGAAATAAAACATAGCCTGGAGCAGCAGTTTGTCCCTTTTTAATATCTTATTTGCACCTCTACAACTGCTGATATGAGATGCAATGTGAAAAAAAAAAAAAGATGTAGTATTGCAGTAAAAAAAATTGTGCCTACTTTGATGGAATTTAGGTCCTCATCTTCCCTACTACCTGTTACAGGAGGGCTCTTGCCTGAATGGTGGCCCCATTGTGCTTCCTTGTTCCCCCTTGTCCCCTGCCTGGCAGAAGTGGCACTGGTAGAGACTCAAGGGGCTGTTCAGGCTGTCATGGAGCTCAGCCCTCCCAACAGCTCTTAGGGTGTTTACAGCTTAATCTTCAGCATCCTTGTGATATATGTCTAAATATCTCCCATTAGCATCAGCGATCCCATGAGGACCCCGCTGCCCTGAAATTCAATTTTTATGAAGTCATAACGTCCAACCATTGGGCACCGTCAGAGATAAGGACTCTCCAGAAGAGATGCCTGATCCCTGGATGGTATGCTGTCCACATTGAAAGGTGGTTAACTCATTACCCTGCTTCACAGGTAATTTCCAACAATTTTTTTCACCAAGCATATTAATCCTCATGAAGTCTACAAATGATTATGACCTCATCATTAGAGGTGATGGAATATTTCCCAGTGGAACTCTTAGCTGTTAAAAAATGCAGATTTGACAAAATCAGGGTATTTGGCAGAAATGTATTGTTTTTTCTGTCATCTGATGGAAAAGATGTAACAGGAGAATGCTATGAACTGTGGCTGCATGGTCTTTATAGGGGAATTTGGGTATTTCTCCAGGATCAGCTAAGGTTACCAAGGCTTCTGGATCCCAAAAAACAAGCAGATGCAACATGAGACACTGTGGGAAGCTTTGACAAATTCATTTAGAAAATACCAAGGCTTTTTCTAAAATGAAAATGTCATTCCACTTCCCACTCACTACTTTTCATAGAAAATTTCACATTTGTTTGATCCTGTTACCGAATTAGCCTTTCTCAGTGTTAGAGCAGGAACTCTTTCTTTTGCTCCATCTTCCTTCAGATGTTTTCTTTTGTAATCTTTCCCATGAAAAATCTACATATAGGCCTAAAAAATACTCCTAAATAATACTCCAATTACTAAAGATAATTGATTACAGATATAAAGCTAAAGCATCCACTGTAGTATTTTGCCTGTGGATCTAGTCCGTAGCTCAATTTATATGTCTCTCTACTATAAGAAAAAGTTGTTAAAGGGTTTTTAATGAGCAAAAATTATGAAAAGTATCTCCAGATATTGGTCTCTCTGGTCAGAATTTTGCTGAAAGGAGGTAGAACTGAGGGCTGCCTGGAAAAACAGAAAAGAAACAGAGGCTCTGTCCTTATCATAATCCTCACTTCTCTTTTTATACAGTCTCAGTTGTACAACAAAGAGGAGAAGCTGGTCAATCCTGTTTCCAGGAGAAAGTCTCAGTCATTTACTTTCTCCTTTCATCTCTGGCCTTTCTCCTCTTTCAAAAATGGGGAAGGAGTACTGTCACAAGCAGCTGAGCTTGCAGCAAGGGCATTGCCAGGAAGTATTGCCCTAGGAGGACACAGGGCATGTCTCCTCTTAACCCATCACATCCTAACTTACTCCTTCAAAGAGAAGAGATTGTCTCAGTAAATTCAGGGCATGCAAAGGGTGCCCACCATCCTGTGTCCTGTAACCTGTGCTTCTTCCCTGCCCTCACCCAGGGCTGCTGTGCCCTCCCCTGCACCGGGGAAAAGATATTAGGAACATTTTCTTCATCTGAAAGGTTGTTAAGCTTTGGAACAAGCTGCCTAGGTAAGTGACAGAGACACCATCCTTGGAGATTTTTAAAAGATGCACAGAAATGGTGATGAGGGACATGGTTTAGTGGTGGTTTTGTCAGTGCTGGGTTAATGGTTGGACTTTGTGACCTTAAATGTCCCTTACAACCTAGACAATTCTATGATTCTCCTGATGTAGAGAAGAGTAAGTGCAACCCTCTCACTAAACATTCAGGGGCACATTGACATATTTCTTGTAAAACCTCTAATGACTCGTATTTCCTTGTTATGGTGATTAATTTTACAAGATACACAACAAAATGCACTCATTCTTAATAAGGTGCACACAGAGAGTGCACCATGAGCACTAATAGGCACTCAGTAGTGTGCATTCACTCATCCTGTGCACTCAAAAACTTAATAATTCATAATAAGCCATCACAATAAATATAAACCATGTCTGCCCAGAGTATTTATTAGTAATACTGCTTGATACTCCACAAGAGTTTTGATACATTGTCTTGACATTAGCTTGTGGAGATCAATGTCCCTTTACATCACATTGATCTTTAATTAAAAAGAAAACAAAAAAAAACCCTTTGCTTATCATTTTGCAAGCCTACTTGGTTGATAGGCTGCTGGTGATGAATTTCAAATTAATTACCATGATATCCCTTAAAAAATGGCATATTTATTCCAACAGTTGCTGATTATTGATGGACAGCAGCTAAGAAGTGACCCAGCTACTGTGATGGATGAAGTACAGAAGTTTCTTGGAGTCTCTCCTCATTATAATTACTCTGAAGCTCTAACGTGAGTCTGTTTCTTTATTATTTGTCCTATGGGATCACAGTGTGCCTCCCCATCTACTAAGACTACTTGCTCATTAATTACACACAAAGAAAAAACACATTACAACAGTGGTATTTCCACATACAAACTCTATATGGACATAAAGAACAAATGACTTTGCACTGTTTTTATTAGATGCAGAACAAAGGTCCAGACTCATGTAAAAAAACCTGCCTGCTAAGGTTGATCAGAGATTCCCAGGATCCGTTTGTCAGGATAACACATTTACTTTCATTGCTGCACTATTAGAAATGCAATTATAGCTGACTTGAGTTGTGCATGTCAGAGCTCAGCAGGCTGTTGGACCTTATCACAATCTCTAGGAGCTGAAAACCACTTAGGTGTTAAAAGCTTGGCTTAAATATTTTTATCACAATGATATAGGAGTCTAATGACAGAGATTGGATTAGGAACACTCAGTGCAGTAAGATTTATCTGGTCACATGGACCTTTCTCTAATCCTGTTTTCATACATGGTTGAGCCAATTCTGCAGAGCTTTTACCCAATAATAGCTGGACACAGAGAAAAATCTAAATGTACATTTAAAGTCTGGTAAAATTATAAACTCCTAATAGTTGATGCCTAATCTGGAAGTGGCAAGCTCAACTGCAGCACCTGGATCATGAGCAGAAGTTTGTATTTTCCTGTAAAGCACTAAAGCCTCAGACTGAGCAGCCTGTCTGTCCCTGGCCTGGGGTGTCCATGCTAAAACTGACACTGTTCTGCATGAGATCAAATCAAGGTCCCCTGAATTTAGGGAAAGCCCTATGATCGATTACCCACAGCCTTTGGTTGAGATCTAGCAAAGGCAGAAGTGAAAGTGACGAGACCAGATCGCATTTTTCACCCTCACTTCCCCAGAGGGCAACGCTTTCCCTGTCAGAGGGTATTAATGGCCTGTGTGATATTTTCTCTCTGCCATTTCTCAATTCCTGGCAGGAACACAGACTCCTTGCAGAGACAGGAGTGGGCTGAATTTCTCTCTCCCCTCTTAGTCCAGCATAAATTTGTAAGATTTTTGTACTAAGCCTCTCCATATGAGGAGCATCATCTCATCACAGACAGAAGTGCCAGGCTGGGAGAGCCCTGGGAAAACTGTTGGCTGAGAAGGTGGGTTTTTTTCCAAGTCAATGTACAATCACAAGCCTGCACATGGAAGAGGAAGTAGAAAAGCCCAAACCTCACCTTCCCTGTGGGCTGGTATCAGGAAAACCACAAGAACATAAGACCACAGACTTTTGACCTATCCCACACTGCCTCCTCCCTGCTTATGATTATTGTGGAATGTTTTCTCTGCTGGGAGGATTATGGTTATTTATATAAGTATAAAATGAGAGTTGAGTGCTTTGTCTCTTTGGGCCTTAAGAATGTTGCCCTGCCAAAATATTTTTCTAATTCTAATCTGAAATTTTAGAATGCAATTTTTAAGTCATTGGTTTCCAAACTGGATGAAATGCAAGAGGAGTGTGAATGCACAGCTGAACTACTGATGTTTGAACAATTGCAGCCATGCATCTGCAGTGCCTTCTGCTAGGTTTTTAAAAATACACACCCACATACATAGATCTTCCTTTGTGTGACTAAATTAAAGTCAGTGGAGTCACACACTAGGAAAATATTTGGCCGCTTATACACACTTGGACAGGGAAACAAGATTGTAAACAAATCTATAAAACCACTGTTTAGAGGCATCAAGAATGCAAATGTGCTGGAAACACACACTTCTATATGGATTTAGGTTGTAAGAGAAAAATTCATTAAACAACATAGTTGCTTTATGATAGGACTGTCAAAGTAAAAAAGATTGCATGGGATCGGTCCTAGATATTGCTGCCTAATAACTGTATGCTGCACATTTTTAAAGTTGTCACAAAGCAGCCTAAGGACCCAGTCCTGCAAACACTAGCAAGCAACAAGTCCACCAACCTGAGTAATTATGTGAATGTCTTATGGGAGAGTAAAATCGACTCAGGCACAAGGAAGGTAATGATCAGAGCCATGGAAAGAGAGCAGAGGGGAGACAGGGGAAGGGTTCAGGCATCTGAAGAAAGGTGCACACCACAACGGGTTAGAAAGAGCCAGGGCTGAGATGGGCAACTTGGTCATCACTTCTTACACACACTGTTAAACAAGACCTAGATTCATAATAGATACAGGGAAAACATATAAAGTCAGAAATATTATTTGTGGCATAGTTTGCAATTTTCCTTTTACCCAGATCACCATCTATATTGCTGCTTCTCCTGGGAAATTAGTGCAAACTGCCTAAAATGCTTCACCACATAGAAAACAGATGGAAAAGGCCAAAGTAGGAATAAATCTATCATCAATTTAGTAAATTTTTTTTTTTTAATTGACACAGCTACTGAGACAATTCAGGAAACAAGGGTAGTAATAGGCTGGACATGGAAATAAAACCAAAACATAAAGAAGGTTCACCCTCCTCTGGAAATTAATTTGCTCATGTATAGCAGCAAATTGCAGGTGCACCTATGTCGTATGAAGAGAGACCCAGGGCAAAACAGGTAGTCTGTAATTAACTCCCTCTTTCAGCCAATTATATTTCATCCTTTTCAAACATCTGCTGAATAGCAGAAATGCAAAGCTTTTCAATGTTTTATGCATGCTGCAATTCCCATAGCAATAAATTCTAAACTTAACGCTGTGTGTTGTTCATTCCTCAGCAAGTATGTGTTTTAAAGCCTTAATCTAAAATTCCTCTGTCTGGGAAATTTTAGACATCAAAATCAAATTGTGTATTTCAGATAAGACTGCAAAGGTAGTATTTATGCTATAATGCCATCTCTGGAATGAAAATTGTATTTAGATTTAATGATACGGAGCAACCAACTTCTCAGGTGCAGTTAAATCATCAACAACCAACCAGCCGTTCTTTCAATAGACCTGAACGCTGCATATTTCATTCAAAAATAAACATCAAACATTCTAGTGTTACATTTCTCATAGTTTTGGAGTTGTGCAACCATCACACTTCCCTGTATGAATCAAGTTGCTGCCTGTGGGAGCCAGCAAATAGATCCACTTGCCCTTTTTAACCCCTCTCACCTTGGCAGTGTTGACTACAATAAGATCAGCTCTGACTGGCCACATGGAGAACTTCTCTTCAGCACAGCTGACAACATCCTTGATAATACAGTGCATCCAATTCCCAGAGCTGGTTCGTAACTTTTTTCATCAAAAGGTTCTTTGAATGTAAATCGATCAAAACATTAGGATCCTTCAGAGGTACATGGAACAGCTTGATGTGAATAAAATCTGTGACCAAAATCAGACACTAAATGTGAGTCACAGTCTGGAGTGGAGTTGCATCAGATCCTTGAGACTCAGGACTTTGACTGATATCCTGTTTAATTTTGTACCCTAAATGCAGGACAAGTAGAATAAAAATTACCTTGTGTAGGTAAAGCACAGTGTAAAAAACTTCTTGCCTTCATCAGGAAGCATCCCTGTGGCAAATTTTTCAAAAAAATAATTCCAGAAGAGCAGAAAGCTGTTTCCCAATCAATATTTCAGTCATCTAGAAAGATGTGTGCAGCAGTAATTGTTGGCTAACAATGATGTCCTTGTAGCTAGGAGAGTATTTAGCAAGGTCTTTCAAAAAATGTAATCTTCTATAGGTTTGATCCTCATAAAGGCTTTTGGTGCCAATTACTGGAAGGAGGGAAAACAAAGTGCCTGGGAAAAAGCAAAGGTCGAAAATACCCACCAATGGATCAAGAGGTAAGGGCTTTCTAGGGAAATAACATTTTTTAATGTTGACCCTATGCTTGACACCTAAATAAACATACTTCTTATTTTTGTTGTTATCATTACTATTTTCACTGGCTTGATATTTTTAAAAATCAGAAACTTTTAGTGACCTTTGAATGACAGCAGATTGCCAACGAAATCTGCTGTTGGATGGGTTCCTGCTTTAACTATTTTTTGTTTGTTTTCTCACCCTTCTCAGTCTCGAGTATTTCTGTCAAGCTACTACAGAGACCACAATGTGGAGTTGTCCAAGCTGCTGCACAGGCTGGGGCAGCCCCTGCCCTCCTGGCTGAGACAGGAGCTGCAGAAGGTCAGGTAGCACCTGAGGGTGGGGACCCACTGAAGGACAATTTCCTTCACCCTCAACTTCCCTTCTTCTCCGACTCACTTGTGATTGTCAGTAGAGGACTTAATGAATACTACTTTTTCTATTAAAAAAAAAAGGAAAAAAATACAAAACAGAATCAAAAAACCCCAAACCCGACAACTGTTATGATGCACGCGCTGACAGTTATGAGCGTCGCCCCCTTTTGTCAGCTTCCAGAAAATAATTCGGAGTTATATAGCATTACTCTTTGTCAAGATGGGGATTCGTGCATAGCCCAGTTCTTCTATTCATCAGGAAGTACCGGAAACTGTGTGTAGGATGGATTGACTTCAGTGTACATGATGAATTACAGTCTGTCAGGACATGGGCAAAGGATGGGAACGTCTCTCTCTGGACCATGAGGTTGGTTACCCCCTGGTGTTTTTCCACTCTGATTTTCACAGGTTTTTTTCCCTGCAAGTTTTCCTGTCATTTTATAGGGAATATTCAGCATTTTGCAGTCAGGCTGCATAACAGTTGAGTTATATGAAGTATTAGATATTACTATAGATAATGGGTTTTAGAAGATCTCATTGCCTGTCTATTGGACATGGGCATTTTGCCAGCTTGATAAAGTTTTTCACTTCATCTTTTAGGTTCCTACAGCGACTGAGACACAACTCAGAGATGTGAAATCCTATCAAATATTTTGCTGTAATGCCATAAGATTCCTTAACACACCATCAAAACCTTTTAAAATTTAAGCAGGCCTGTTATCGACAATTTGGTTTTGATATGGAAAACAATGCTTTTGTTCTGAAGCTTTCAAAGTAAGAGAATGGATTCAGTCATTTAGGGTCTCAGACTGTGAGCTATTACAGAAAAAAAGCTTTAATAACCAAAGATATTAAGTATTTGTTAAGGTTTTGGGGGAAAAAACCCTATTTTGCTGAAGGATAAATGTTTTGTATATATTTAAATGGAGCTGAAAGGACAAACATTTCCACTGTATATCACAAACCCAGATGTGATATATATTTTTTTTAATGCCTTTATATCTACCTACTAGATCAAACATAATTTTAAACATCTGCCTTTTGTATCCACAGGTAGATGAAAGGGTGGTTTACCAAAAAAACTTTATTATGAACCGTGCTTAATCCTCCCATTTTTTGTACAAGGTTAACAAGACCTGGCTGAAACTGACTATCACTTAGTCATTTTAGCCTGGTAACTTTTGTTCTCAAGAGAACAAAAGCATTGCTACATTTTCTTTATGAAGCAGAAAATTAAAAGGGTTTTAGTTTTCAAACTTTCCCACCTTAGTCCCCAGGCACAAGCCATTTCAGGTGCTGCAGGGGCTTTGTGTTTTCTCCTCCCTAGGAATTTGGTCTGTACATCCAAGCTCAGAAAACAGAACTGGAGATTGGGGTCACATCATGAGTTCAAACTAGCAAGAGGAAGCTGTGGGGAACACAAATTAGAGCATGTCATGGATTGTGGTATTCAAAACAAATTAATTTAGGCTTCCAGCCAGTTGATATGTGAAGATATCTGTCAGCATTTTCAGACTCTTAAATCACAAGCCTGTCTACAAAGATCATGACACTACCTTCTTTTGGATTGATGGGATTAGGGCTTCCCAAAGCTCTCTTGGTGCCACTCATCCTGCTCACAGCTTATGAGCAGTGGTATTGGCTGGTCCTCTGGCACCACCCGGCCTCCTCCACTTTCCCCCATTGTTGCACGTCTAAATGTGCCTGATCGCTTCTTTTCTCTGGACTGTTCCAACCCTTTTCTCATTCCCAGCACTGCCCTTGTCCAGACCCATCATCCTTACGAGGAGCCAGAACTGGCCACGTAGCCCCACATACAGAGCTCATATTGTTGCACAGAGGAGAGGCTTAGATGCCACCAGCACCAAGTGCTTGCATGGCCCCCGGTACTCCTGCTCTCCCCTTAAGACCGTGCCCCTTCTGCAGGAGGTCCCACAGCAGGGGTGGGAGCAGGACGTGGACTCTCCATGAGATGCCCAACCCTGCAAGTGCTGCACTAACCTGTGAACACAAAGGTGTACAAAGGTGTACATGAATACACAGGGACATCAAAAAGACAAGCATTGCCCTGTGTTTGCTTGTAAATATTGAAATGGGAGTTATCTGACAAAAGTGAGGCATTTATTTTATAGATGGTGAAGGGAAATAGTGCTTCTAGGACCCCATTCATCTCATCACAAAGCAGACTTCTTATATAAGTGAGATTAATCTTGCCTCACCCTCTGTATTGATTGTAAAAGCACAATAGACAAGTCATTCAGAAGAAATGCTCAGCAGCGCAGGTCTAAAATTAGGTGAGCTGAAAATGAGATGGGATTTTACCCCTCAGCTATCGGTGCTGAAGATGAGAGGGAGGTGAAAGCATCTGAGGGAAGGTTCTGATTTTGGTTTGTTTCCATAAAGTAATTTTTCTACTTATATTTTGATCAAGAGGACACTTCAAAATGAGCCCAAAGCAAATAATAATGCCAAGTAAAAGGAACCTTATGTAAGGACCTTTGGGGGCTAGGAGGAGGAAAGTCAGTAGATACCTCATTGCAAATTCACATGCTTTTAACTTTTAGAACAGATAATCCCTAATACTTTCTGAAAAGAGTTTGCGATAAGTAAAGCTTGGTCAGAGAAAAATAGAAAATCAGCCATTTGATAAAATTTTAGCTGTCAAAATGCATTAGAATTGCCTCGGCATTAATTAAAAGTTTACTTCATAAATTCTTGATTAAAAACTAAGTAGATGTGAAAATTGATTTCAGGAGGTTTTTGAGCAAATGAGACAAATATATTGAATGTGGAAAAATATTCCTTCCTCTTTGCTTTTCCTTTAGAAACAAAAAGAATTATGTCTTTCCAGCTCTCAGCTCTGTAATAGCATCATGTCCTTAAAACACATTTGGTATTTTTATGCCTCATTTTTTATTTCTGAAGTTTGAATGGGCATCGCGTTTCCAAGAGATCTCATGTTCCATTGAAAACTGACATTTGAACTGACTTCATTATGTCTCATATAAAGATGAAATAACAGTATTTCAAAGTTTCATTCCTTCCACTTGTAATAGGATGCATCAACCCAGAATTTCTCTGAACCACAGTGTTATATAGAGGGGGCTTTGTAAACCTTCTGTAAATGATCTCTGTTTCTTTTATGCCTTTCATATCACTGACCACATAATTGTTGGGATCCTTACAGACTGGCAAAACAAATGCCATAAAAATGAAACATTTATTCACTGCAAAGGGGCTGTAGCTGGGAAAGATAATTCTGGCCGTTCTTTTCCTATTCATAAGCGACACCTCTGTGTGGTGCAGGCTGTAAATCAATAAGGGTTTTACATAGCAGAGGGCTGCAGTTCACTCCCATTCCTCTGGAAATACAGAGATCTGGAGGAGCCATCCTGAGGTATGCCCCTGGAGACCAGTGGAAGTCCTCCTATTAATTCTGTGGTTGACCCCCAAGAGCTGGTTTTGTAAGATAAAATCTGTGTGGTTCAAGCATCACTGCAGGAAATCCATCACCGGTTGGATTTCTATTGCTTAGTGGTGATTTTTTCTCCCCCTTGCTTCTCTAGGTCAGTACTCTGCCATGGTTAGAGTTATATGCTGTCCCTGCCACCACCACCCCATGGGGCCACAGAAATTCTGGTCTCCTTGTACTACATGTGATCCTCTCCACTCCTTGCTGGCTATGAGAAATAGAAAACCCTATAGGCCAGATGCAGGCATCACTATCTATGATAACATAATTGATGATTAAAGGACTTGGGAACTCAGAAAACCAAGCTTGTATTATGAAGGTTGTATTCAAGCAAGAAGCAATCAGAATGGAATCAAACCCTACTAAATTATGCATTGACCTCTCAAGGTCTGAAATAAAGTTGCTGGATTAACTGCTCACAGATGTTTTCTAATAACACACATTTTCTCCCTGATAGGGAATCAGGCTGCTGAGTGTCCCCAAAACAAATTAAGATGGTGGAATTATAAATTCTTGAGGGAGGAAAATGTTGCGTAATGGACGTACTGATGGGTCCAGACTCTCTGATGTGATAATAAGGCAGGAGGGACATGCCCTGAATATGAAAGGAGAAGCTTGACAGTTTTCTCCTCTTCTTTCCCCTTCCTTCCTATTCCTGTTAAAGTTTGTGCCAGTGTAAGGTGTCTGAAAAGCATGCAACATGCAGAGACGGAGGAATATTATTTACATCCAGAACTATCAACCAAGAATCAATTGGGTGCAGGGTGCTCATTTCCCTAAAGTGGGCCACCTTAAAAGCAGACAAGTCCAAACTAGTTGTTTAGTTTCCATCCATAGCAAATTATGTTTACAATAGCTTTCAAATTGATGGGTACAACAGTTGAGTGAGAGTGTGACAGCTGTGTAAAACAAGTACAACACAGGTTTATAAATCAGCAGAGACCAAGTGTCTAATTTTATTGTAATTAAGTAAGATTAAGCTGGCCACTGGTGTCAGGAGCAGCTCTCTCTTTGCAGATGCAGTTTAGCTCACAGGTTGTAGTGCCATCTCTCTCTTACCAGCACATATTGTCTTTCTCAAAGAGCTGAAATCTCATATGATCATCTCACTGCATTTGTCCTCATCAGTATCAGAACAGGAAGCTCAGCTTTAAGAGGCAGACTGTCCATCATTACACGTCTGCATAAATCTGCCAGGAATTGCTGCTTCAAAGACTTTTTTCTATTAAAGTGTATGGTTTTGGGATAGGAATTTCAGACGTTACTTATTTACTCTTCTTTCCTTCCAGTTCATCCTTTCAGCTTGACTGCAGAGGTGTGGATCTGTCGGTGGATTCAATTCCTCCATCACTATCCTATCGAGAAAAGCTGCCAGGAATATAAAGTAGGATTTGCAAGCAACACAGATTCTGAAATTATCAGTGCTCCAGTGACTGGAAAACTTTTATAAGACTTATAGTACTTTAATACAAAAGATAGAGCAAAGGAAAATCTTCACTGTCTTGCCCAAGATCTTTTTAAACTTTTTCTCCTTTTTTCCCCTCCTATGTGACGACAGTAAATCCAGTTGAACAAAACATTTGATGGTGAAGAAAAAGAAATCAAAATAAATTTTGATCACTCAAAAGTATTTTTACTGGGGGGGGGCTGGTGAGGGAGGTCAGAGTCCTTATTTGCTGGAACTGATTTAAATCATTGATGTGTACACACCTTATTATTGATTCTTCTCACTGCCACAGAATAAACACTTCTGCTGGTATATTTTACAGTGCTTTACTTTTTTCCTTAAATCCTCTTTCCTGTTTTCTGAGCCAAAATCTGACCTTGAATAACCTCTGTCATATATTTCAAGTTGTGCCTGACTCAGCTTCTTCTGCTTCAGCAACTACTTGAGGCTTTCACGCATTCTCAATGCACTGTGGGATTTACGGCACCAGCACCATTGACCTCCTCCTCTGCTTCCCTCCCTCTGGGCAGGGAACATTAATTCAGGCAAGTCTGACACTTGCATGTTGTTTATGCCTTGTAATGTTCATTTATGGGCCTGCCTTTCAAAAGTATCACTCTCCTGCACTCAAGGAAAAGTGTGGATATTCAGACAACCTTATGCAAGTCCTTATTTAATTCTCTGCTCTGTTTTAAGAAAGTTAAAAGGATCTAATTTCAGCGGCTGCAAATTGCCTTGAAGGTTGCTCAAGCTGTGCACTCAGAATTATGAGGTACTGATTTCTTTTTCCCACTAAAATATCATAATGCTTCTTCTTTTTATTATAAAATATTGATTTTTTTTTTTTTACAGATCTATGTCAGAATGAGGTTAAATCATGTCAGAGTCAATGATTCCTATTACATGCCTTACAGAATAGCAAATTACACCTTACTAGAGCTTTTATTGTTAAGCAAATTAGAAGTGACATTACAGACATCTTAATACTGGTTTTGGCTTCTTTCCAGATCTGCCTGATGTTTTCTTTCAAGGGAGACATAGCAAGTAAAATTATCAAAATATTTTAGAACTTTACATCTGCTCTTTTTTTGGGGGAAAAAAAAAAGACTTGTAGGATCTTAAAAACCCCAAAGCAATTGGTTTCTTATCATAATTATCAAAGGAGTCAGATAGTTAGGCACTTATAAAAGCCCTCCGAGACATTGGCCTGTCTGCTGCTTTGGATCCCAAAGCTACATCTAAATGAAGAGTTTACTGGAAAAAAAAACAAAAAAACAAACCACAAAGACAGGTTTTTCCTGTCACTCACAGATCCTTGTTCTTTTTTGCCTACTTCTCATATTTCTTTCTTATTCCCCAGGTGGGGGAGGAAGCCATGTGGAAATTGTGGCTGCAACCTGCCAATGAACCTTGAATGATTTTTACCTGAAACAAAAATCTTACTAGGCTCAGGCAAGTTTCCTGATTTGGTAAAATGACAAGGGAGTTCTTCCAAAAGTTTCCACTTCTATTAAATTCATTAAGGTTTGGATTTTCTCTTTTAGCATCTGGAAATTGACTCTTTTCCCCCAGACCACTGGAAACATGGAGAACTAAATAAACTCTGATCCCACTCATTTGTGGAAAGGGCTTTTTGTGCCTGCAGTTAGTGAGAGGAGAAAACCACTTATTCATGCAAGTAAATGTCCAAGTTCCAGTTAGAAATAGAATTACAGAAATTAATTCTACATGTAATTTATACTCACATTTCCACTAGTTAAGAACTAAAGACTTTGCAGAGACACCAGATTGATATTTGCATTTCACTCAGCTGCAGCTGTTGGGGGCGAGAAAAAAAATATAAAATACCTAAATAAACCCACATCTGCCACTTTGAGTTTACAAAGCCATTTGTCCTGAACCTGCTAACTCTAACCAAATCCAGGCTAGTTTTACAATTTCTTTGGAAATTGGAATGTGACATGTTAATGTATGCATCTCTTTTCATCACAGAAGGTCAACTCACTTTATGAGCTGGTAGTGAGAGTTATCCTGTTGGGTTTTCTTTCTGAGGTTATTTGCAGCCAGAGGAAGGTTAGTAGTGAGTGGAATGGGATTCCTTAATCTAACTTGCAATTCCAGAAAATGCTATGAGGAGTTGAAAAATGTACTTTGTAATTTGGGAGATAATTGCGAGTCATTTCATTGACTTTGTACTTGCTGCTTTTCTAATTCTGACATATGCTCTGCTGTCTTGCAGAACTTAATCTGTGAGTCACATTCCCTGTTGGGCAATTTAACTTCCCTTCATGGTACGATCTGAACTTATAAGGAAGAGTTGGATATATAAGAGGATGAGGTTTTACAGGACTTGCTGCAAGGCAGATATTTATTTACAGAATTTTTAGTTTATAATTATTTGTTTTGCTATTTGTGTAGGCTAGGGAATCATCTCACTACTAATCTGCATGCCCTCCAAAGACACACAATTCCCATTAGGCAGCAACAACAATTAAATAGCTTTATGGAGGAAAGAACAAACCCACCGACAGAAAATGTTATTTAATCCCATTGTTGTTAACAGCACATCTTCCTGCAGAGCTTTGTGTAATCACACCAAGTAAGCAAAGAAAACTCGTTTTGCAACGTGAAGCATTTAAAATTTCATAAGCAATCTACCTTAAAAAAAAAAAATCACCTTTCAGCTATTCCATCATGACTGGGAACTGAAGTAATGCAGTCATTTTGTTGATACAAATCCCCGATGTGCTATGATGCTAGAGAGATAGTCAGATTGAGATCCAAAGCCAAAGTCACAACTGCACAGGTTCCTTAGTAGCTTCCAGCAGCCCTTCTTAAACAGCCCATCACAAACCCATGGCCTAAGAGGTCCTACATTTAGCATCCCCATCTATATTCACCAGTTTGTGTCTTTCTTGTCAAGTGATTATCCCCTATACAGTACCCAGCTTTGCTCCCCAGCCCCAGAGCAAAGGCAGATACTCCTCACATTTCCATAGGAAAGTTCTCCAGAAGGAGCCTCTGGTCTGCTCCATGGGACTGGGAGGAGACAAAAAGCCTCCCAAGAGTTACCACAACCACAACTCTGTGAGATTCCTGTGCTGCATCTGGGAATGAAAGGCAATATTAACTGAAGCAAAGACTTTTCATATAGCAAAATAAAAATATATACTGAAATAGTCTTCACTTATATCTTTTTATTATACAGATATACAGGGATCATGAATTTTTTATTTAAGGAGAAAGATTTCTACCTTAGATATTTCTTATTTTCCCTCCTAAAAAAGGCTGCCTTCCTTGCACCACCGCAGCCTCCTTCCCCTCTGCTTCTTCTTACTTCCCCATCCTCCTTGGGGCTACTCCTCATTATTGAGATCTGTTATTTTACCTGCTATTGAAATTATAAATTTCAATACCAACAGAATTTCTTTCTGAACTCATTTCCTGTGCTCTGGCTTTCCTAGAGGTAATACACAAACCTCCCTAATAAGCATCACCCTTCACTTCCTAAACCACACCTGCTTTTATTACTTTTAAATATCCTAGTTACTTAAGACAATGTGTACTAGGAGTATACCGAGGGTTTCTTTCATGTTGGTAGGTTTTCCACATTATTTCTCAATGTTTCCTATTGCCCAGTACCAATTCAAGGAAGCTGCTGGGTTACAAAGCAAGGAAGGGCTAGATGGCACCACATGTGAACTTGCCGGCATTAAGTTGGGAACTGCAATTAAATTATAAATTGTCATCTTAAGTAGGAGGAACACTTTTATAGATCACAGCTCCTCCTCTGTGGACTTCAGCTATTTTCAGTAACTGCCACACAAAACACACTAAAATTTACTCACCACTTGGAAAAGGAGAGAGTTGAGCCCAGAGACTTAATTCCCTTCAATCTTCTTAAAAGGTATGATTCAATACCTCAAAGATAAAAACGTTGCCAGTTTAAGAAGAGACAGGGAGGCAAACCAAAGCAAGCAGGACAATCAGAATTTACAAAGCCTCATTTTTATAAAGGTTGGGTGTGTGGCCAGGAAGCTCCCTCTTTCCCTGTGTGTTAGATCTTACAGCAGAAGTATTTCCCTGGACCACCACAGGAAGTTCAATGTGAGTGCTATAAGAGAGACCATGTTGTCACAGTCTTTCTAAAGCCCATTTCATGAGAAGCAATTTTGTTTTTCCTTCCCACCAGCTGAGACACTAAATTTTGACAGATGCATTTTATATTGGTGACATCTTGCAACACCATTTTTGCTCTGGCATGGAAAACATCTGTATAATGGAGAATTTTTATAGCCACAGGAACCTGCTCGACAGCTGAAGTTTTTATTGCAGGACCTAAATCGCCATTTCTGTAGGGCTGCAGATTTTTTTTTTTCAAAATAACTCTGTACTTTCATAAATGCCACTTACATTTATTTAAGTCTTAGCACAGTTGTGTAATGGAGCCAACCATAGAGGCAATGAGGTGAGTTGTGTAATGAGAGAAATTGTCCAAAACCAGAGAATTACATACTAAGAGCCACACACTAAGTACACAGCAAACCAGTGGGAGAAAGAAACATATTTACAACCACGGATTGGCACAGAGGACAGCCCTCCTACTGTGGGATTATTAAGGATTATGAAAATGCTTGTAAAGGGAAATCCTTACATTTGCTAATGGTGTGCCTTCTTAGAAATTTCACCTGCCTTTGTAAAATTTTACTGATTTTACAGCTCTGACTGGTCTGAAAACTAGAGTTATTAAAAATTGTCAGAAAACTACACACTGTGAAATGTATGACCCTCCTCTGGGCAGTCGGTCACCGATCCACCTGCACATGGACCTGTCAGTGCACTTTTCACAGCAGTTATTAATGCTGTTTCTTTGTCAATGAGAAATTAAATTTTGTCCCCCTTCAGAACGACAACCCCAGGAGGATTAAGCTCTGAGGAGAATGGTGTGAAGCATTTACCAACAGCCTGCTCATTGCTCTCTGTTTCCACGTCTTCCATAAAGCAGCATTTGGCAAAATACTGAGTCTTTCCCATGGATGCATTTAATACTTGCACATTAAACTCATTTTTATTTTACTCATGTCCTGGTTTGAGGTAAAATAGGGTAAATTTTCTAGTTTGTAACTTCACTTTTCAGCTAGGCCTCTTCTGTCTGACTAAACTCTGAAATTAACTGCACATTGTTCAGACACTGTTCGCTCCCAGACTGATAAGACCAGGGAATGGTATGCAAGAAGCTCTTATTTTCATTATTCACTATGGTCAGAAAGTTCATCATCCACCCTACCAGGGCGCTGGAAACAGAAAGAAGTAGAGAAGTCCCACCTGCAAGGAGGAGCGGACAGGGCAGGTGACCCAAAATTGACCAACAGGAGTATTCCATCCCATCTGCCCCATGCTCAGTATAAAAGCTGAGGGATTGAAGGGTCAGGCCTCTTGCTCTTGCCCTTCCCTTCTTCTTTCTTTGATGGCCGACATCTAGGAAAGACTCTGCCTTTG
>VZTY01003617.1:547556-634013 GCA_013400935.1 Turnix velox
GAATGTCGATCTACTATTTTGGGAGAGGAGGGGGGGCCATCTGTCATTTGGGGGTCCTTCTGGGCCTAAACCAGGACAACTCATTAAACAGGAAGAATTCTGGGCACTTAACAGTGATGCAATGAAGACATAAAATCTGGTAATGTGCAATAAAACTCCTTTCATAAATGCCCAACCTTAAGAACTTCCACCTCTGGTTTTCCTTTCAGTGATGAGTCTTGAACTCCTGCTCATTCAATTACAAAGCTTAAACCCAATTTAAAATTACTCACATTTGTCCACAGACAATTCCATTTCATTTTGGCTGCCTTCTTCATCTACCTCCTGTTGATTAATCACAATCATAATTTATTCCTTCAAAGCTTGGTTGTTTTTCCAATAAAAGATGAATTCTGGGGCAGAGACACACCCTTCTTCAGGGTTATAAAAGTGCAAATGAAAACACTACAGGATTACAGAAATCTTTGCCATGTCCTGCAGAGGCCAAGCAAGCCCTGCAGGAGAGTGTTCTTGTCACACCTGCAGGAGATCCAGTTTGGACTAGACCTTTGCTGGATTGCAAAGGGCTAGTTGTTGGAGATGTGTTAATGAAGAGGAGACCATAAGACCAGCAACAAGTCTGTGAGAACCATAATGAATAGGAAACAATCAACACCACCTGGAACAGAATTTTCTCTGCAATGAAGACTTGAGTCCTAGCAAACCATCTCAGTAACACCAAGCCCCACAATGGCCATGTTAAAGTCAGGATGGGATGTGATATGTGTTGCATTTCCCAAATGAAAAAAAAAAAACATACTTGAATCTATCCTGGTAGCAAACAGCCTTTCTGAACTTTGTTAGAGGGTTACACTTGGTAATTTTCAGAGGTGAGGGCAATGCACTATTTCTGTAGGAGAAAACTGGTGGCAGCATAAGGTGCAAGTCTTCAGCAAAGGGAATTCAGTGGAAGCTAAGTGAGATGTCCTGCCTTAAGAGGTACTTTGACAGGGACTTGCAATTGCATGTTTAAGTACTCCATATTATTAAATGTTTTAGAGCAGAAGCCAGTCAAATTATGTGAAGCCCTTTGGGTTTCCAATCACCACCTAGGACAAATCTGTAAGGAACCTCATCCAACTTTTCCATGCTGCAGGTCGGACTGTTTTCTCATCAGATTTCCTAATATTAGAATAAAAGTTCACCTGCCAGGAGCCCCTTAAGGTGCTGAGCTCTAGAGGTTAAATATAAGATTCCTGCCAAGTTGCATGCTGTGTGTCAGCCTTCCAGCCCAGGAGCAAAGGAGGCACTTTTAATGAAGTACAAGACAAGTACAGAAAGCTGAGTTTGAGAAACGAGGAGGAATAGGATTATTATAATCCAATGAGACATAATTAAATGCAGAAATCAAAGGCTCTTAGTGGCACAGAACTTGTTAGAGCCTTGAAGTGGGTATTTACACTTTAATCTGACATGCTGCAGTTTCTGCAAAAAACAAAGCTTTTGCAGAGGGAATGAAATGATGACAGAAGCATTTGTAAATCATTTAGAAAAAAGGCAAAGTTAGCAAAAAAAAAATAAATAAATCCATAAACCAATGTTATAGCAAAATCCTGTTCCTAGGAAAAAAAAAAAGCCACCAAAAACATAAACCAGCCAAAGCCTGGCAACACTGATGATAACATTATTTTGAAAGAGCAAGATTTCACAATGGGAATGGCAATGATAAGGTTTCAAGGGGGTCTATGATGGGAGCGAATGTAATTCCAAGTGAGCTGCTCTGTAGCTCAGAAACCTGCTGGGATTAAACTGTCTTTTTAGAGGGGAGGTTGAGACTTAAACTGGATTTCTGGTCATGTCCCACCAAAATCCATCCATTACTCGGGGCACAAAGCAAAGGAGAGCCACTTCTTTCAGGTGTATGGGAAAGATTCTCCCAGCAGACATACGTCCTTCTACAGGCTTAAACAAAGCTTTAATGTTTAATAGCTGTGTTGTCACCTGAATTGGAATGGCTTGAATCCCCCTTTCTCTCATGGCCACAATAACCTGGACATTGTTACTTACATAACTTTGTAAATGTGCTTTCTCCCCTGAACCAGTGATTCCACCATCCTCTGTTTCTCTGCCTTGCACAAAGTCCTGGGCAGAGATAGGGCAACCAAGAGCTCTGATCCTGAAAAGATATTTCAAGGTCCTGCTGGGAAGCAAAGAGTTTGGAACATAAAGCGATAGGAAATCACACTCAGAGATTTTTGTGTCCAAACTACAACTTTCATTGTTTCATTTTCTTCAGCAGGATGATCTTAAATCACTTATTTACCTTCTCTGGGATATCCCTCTCCCACGCAGAGGCTGTTAACCCAGGATAGTACTACCTCTCCTTCCCCCAGACCCCAAAGGGATGATCAAGTAGCCCTCACTCCCTCTCATTCCTCACATGTCCCCTTCTCCTGGCTCTTTAATAGATATACTTTTTCTCTTCTTTTTAAAATAATTGTATTTCCAGCTGGCAACCAGTTGTGTCACACAAGGCTGGAGGCTGATTTAAAGCAGGGCTGCTGTGTTCCTGGCTCCGTCCGTGGGGAGAAAGGTTGAAATGAACATGAGAAGAGTAATCAACCGTAATTCTTCAGGAGTCCATCATTAAATTTGTCATTAAACAGATTCTGCAGCTACCTGCCTGCCCAGCCACCAGCAAGCCATGCAGACCCTGTAATGGCATTTTGATAGAGTGTCTTTCCTGCAGCCTCCCTGAGATTGAACTGCATAATTTACACCTCCAGCACAGCGCTGCCTTGCTGTGATTTGACTAGTGGGACCCTTGTCCTGACGTGATCAGACTGGGATAAATTGGGATGCCCAACCAGGGAGTCAGAATACACCAAGGGGGCCAATTGCCAAGTACCCAGTATGCAGAGTGGAGCTCACCGTCCCCCAGCTCTACAGCCTGAGGGTCTGCACTGCTTCATCCCACCTCACCTACAGCATCACAAACCAGCCTCCCTTTTTATTTTGTATTTACATCATGGAAAGAAGCACGGAAATTAAAATTTTAAAATGGCACTAAAATGAACACAGGGCTTTATTCAGAGCACACCCTAAAAGGGTTTTTAGCCAGGTGGTAACCCATCGACATGCATAGGCTCAATACTGACACACAACAGATTCACTACATTTCAAAGATTAGAACCAACCTGGGGAAGGCTTTTTAGGTTTTGGTTGATGGCAGACCATCTCCTGCAGGGGTGACGATTTTGGCTGACACTTCGTCAAAAAGCTTCCAGCTTTTTCTTTTAATCCTGAGTTCAACTCAGTCAAACAAAATGACTCATTCAACTTCAGCAGCTTCTCATTCACCCAGATTTCTAAATTCTTCCTGATGCTTCACCTATTTCAGCATGTAAAAACCAAAATGAGACAATTTCACCAGGTATTAGAAACCCATGTGTGTGACAGACAGATCTGTTATTAGAGACTCCCAGAAAACACTGCAACACTGCTGGCAGCTCCTACTTACAACCTATGGAAATTTCTTTTTTCCAGTAGACATTTTTCTTTAACCAATGCCTTTTTCCCCACACCCTCCCACCACATGTGACCCTGCTGGCAGGAATTCATAGCTCATTGAGGCTTCTTTTTTTCCATACTGAACTAGTGACCAGCAGAAAAGGACACGGACCTGTCAGAGCAGGCCAAGGAATCTGGACCCAAAGCTTTGGCTTTGAAAGTGAGGGAACATTAAGGACCTGACACCATACACACGGGCTATTCCTATTACTGCCTTCCCCTCCAAACATCTTCCCCAGAAGCAAGTGCCCAACACAGGTGGGAGCAGCACCAAGATTTCAGGATGCTCCATTTGCGTGGAGCAATGAGATTCTTCAGCATCAACCTTAGCCCCACACTCCCTTTGGCAATTAACCATAACAACTAAGTTTTATTAAATATATCAAGCTTGGAATATTCCACCTCTTTCATTTGCATCCTTTGCTTACTGCAGAGCTTCTCCAAAAGGTGAGAGGCATCTGCTGATGGAAACAATTCACGTTTACGCAGTGCAATTCAAGAGATAAATCAGAGAGAAATGTCCTTGAGTGGGTGGCGACCTTCCCACCAGTTGAATTCAGCAATATGCTGAGCCAGCCCATGCCCCCATGGCCTCTGCATTTTGAGTGGGGAAAATAGTGTCAAAGAAAGGTCCTGAGCAAAAATAATATTAGATCCTGGCACTACAGAAATCTGCACCTCCCACTTTCCAGTGCAGTGAAAAAGTATTTTAATTCCTTTTTTCAATAATTCAATACTGAAACAAATAGAGATCAGATGAGGATTTCAAGGCTTGTCTTTTTAAAGTTTGAGTTGTTGGGGTTTTTCTCACTTTTGGCATTCTTTCCCTTTTTAGCTGTTAAACTTCTTTTCTCTCAAGACAGAAAACACGAGAAAAAGCCAAATAAGAAATAAATTAGATCCTCCCACTCTCTAAAAAAAAAGACACTCCCATGCTCTGTCACCCTTTCTTACACCTCTTTAGAAGGGAGAAATAGGAAAGAAAAACAGTGAATTTCTTTCCTTTTAACAGGCTCAGACAGAAAGGGGCATATACAAAAATTTATTGTCACTCCCTCTGCAGCAGCAAGTAATCAATGCAGCCAAAGAAGTGTTTCCTATTGATTTCTAAGCTCCTGTACCCTTGGACTGGCATCCACACTAGATATGAGGATCCTGGGTGGTGTATAAACAGAAAATAAAAGGCAATATATCTGTTGGGATATATCGATTAACCAGCTATAAAACCATTTTGGGAGAGTTATCTGTAGGTACCTATCTTTTATCAGTGGTGAAGGCAGGGTACTTTAGGTGGAAGCACCTTTGATACTTACAGAGATCTAATATTTTGGGAAGATGGAATAAATATTCTGGGAATAAACACTCTGGGAATAAATACCGTGGCTCAATTTAGCTGACAGAATATTGAACAGATTTTTCCTTTGCAAGCTTTGTTTGGCTGTGAGATATAGTCCGTCTCCTGTCATGGAAAATCACCTCTCTCCATCAAATAACACTGACAGGTTTGCACAGAAGCACTTGACTGATCTGTGACTGTAGGTGTGCACTGGGGTTTTATTTTTTGTCTTTAAGATATACAGGGCTGCTCCTTCCACAGGGCTGGTCAGAAACCTTTCCCATTAAAAATGAGAAAAGACTAGCAGGGAAAAAATAAATAAGAGAAAAAAATATCCACAAAAAGGAAATTTTCCTCCATTCCCTTTGCCTGAGAGTGAATCTTTCTGAAGCCAGCCTGGCTTGCTAACCAGTAGCCCTCTTCTTGTACAGGAGGGTCTCAACTCTTCTCTCCTCACCTTTAAACACTCTCAATAGCACATTATTGTGCCTTCTTTCTTAACTGAACTTATTTATTGAACACAATATATACTATAATTATCATACTTTTTTGATACAATTTTTAATGAGCTAAATATTTTAGATCTATTTAATGTAAGACAAATGAGGTAGCAGTCAGTAAAGCAGAGCTTAAAAGTCCCCAGATGCCTTCTACTCTCACCAAGACTCTCAGGCATCCAGGACAGAAAGCTCCACAGTACCACCTTGCCTATTTCTATTGCAGCTGCAGAAAACTGAACCAGTTTCCTCCAAAGCACACTGTTCTTATATTATTGTTGTCTTAATATTGTTCTTGTTAAATCCCTGCTATGATTTCTCCTGGGTGACACGCCCCAGTTCCCTCATAAGCACAAATTAAGGCTCCTAACTTCTAAAAGTTCTAAAACTAGCCAATGTATCCTCCAGAACAGCCTTCCCTTCCAAATGAGAGCACACTCTTCTTTAGGGACAAACTTTCTAGGACAACTGTTGTGACAGGACAAGGGGTAATGATTCTGAAATAAGGAAAGTAGCTTTAAACTAGGTATTAGGAAGACATTTTATGCCACAGGGGAGTGAAACCCTGGCCCAGGTTGCCCTAAGAGAGATGGTGGATGCCCCATCCTTGGAAACATTCAAGAGCAAGTTGGATGGGGCCTGATCTAGTTCAAGACATCCTTGCTCATTGTAAGGAATGGAATAAATAGCCTTCGACAGTCTTTACAACCCAAAATATTGTGTGATTTCATTCCCCACACTATACATACAAATAAATTTAGATTCTCCTCAACTGAAAAAGGAAAACACATTTACCTTCCCACCAGACAGAAAACTTTCCCCTTTCAGGCCAAGGAATGCTATCAGCTACATTTTTCCTGTTCTAAGCACATGTGTTCCATCAGCTGTGTTGACCTGTGAGATAAGTGGGGCAAAATTACTCAAGGAACTCTCAGAAAACTACTGAATATGGTATCTGTATATACCTATTTCAAGGAAGCAGGGAGAGCAGCTGTGGGAACAGTTTATGACCTGTAGTCTTGCTATGGGCAGGCTCTATGTTTTCTCCAGGTATGAAATGTGATGTTTTATGGACTCTCCAAAAACTTGCACTGCTCTCTTCATTGAAAGCTGCTGCTGTGCAGTTACATATCATCAGTATGCAAATCTGGGAAGCTGAAAGCACACACTAGTTTAACATTAAAACCCAGCAAAGGAACACAAGGCATTTAAATAATTACAGGTCAGGAGCTATTATTTGTTCTCATAAAGAACAGAGAAAACTAAGAAATTTTTTCCAATGTGTGGCATGAGAGAGACAGGGTTTAGGTCCAGCCTGGACCTAAAGTGCAAGGAGAGGCACAGGAGAAGGTCTCCAAGCAGCATGGGCAACCACTGATGTATAATTCATCAGAGCTCTGAGCATGTAATCAGCATGGCGCTGATGGGAGGAAACAGCACAGTGGAGCTCACTGGATTTATTGAGTACAGCAGCACTTATCCTATGCATTGAATTTCCTGGTTTTATTTATACTGGACTCCTTGGAACAATTTCATTCCAGCCCTTACATATTAACATACCTAGCAGTGCCTGCCCTGGGTTTTGGGTGCTACAGAGATGCAAAGGACACACCACTTACATTTTGAGTGGCACAGAGGAAAATGCCAATACTGATAATTACAGCTTAATGGGGAAGAGATATCCAGCAAAGAGCAAAAAAGCTCCTCATATTAAAATGCTGCCAAATCTCCTCAAATTTAATCAAAGAATCATTAACCCAGCACTGAACGGGTCCTCTGTAGCTTACCAGGCACCAGTCAGAGGCCACAGCAGCATTGGCTACATAGAGGTTTCCACCTGCCCAACCCTACTTCTCTAAGCCCTCTGCCAAGGATAGCTATCAGCATTCCCAGATAGCCTATTCTCTGTCTTGTTACTCCCCAGCCAAGTTCTCTAAAAGATCCTACTGGGAAACTGGTGAAGTGACTGGAAGGTGGGCATCAAGAAGCTGGAAAACAGTTCTTCCTTTTTTTAAAAGTCTTTTACCCAAAATTACCCCTTCCAGGTTTTCTCTCCCTGCCTGCACTTTCCTCCTTCCCTGATAAAAAATAACTGATTTTCTTCAGCCTTTCCTTCCAAAGTTTGATTTGCCAGCCATCCCACACTAAGGGCAAACCGATGGGACAACCAATGAATACCAGACCCAGGCTTCATTTTCTGTGAGAGCAACCTCCATCCTCCAAGGCTGCATGCTTGTGCAATCACTGGCCCCAGCACTCTAGAATTTTTAATTTATTTTACAGATATCGACACCACACCCCTTGCCAACAATGTTGTTTGTGGCCAGCAATAATGTAATTTAGTGCTGACAGGCGGCCCAGACATTGAGCTAAAGCTGGGAAGAATTTATCACAGGCCATTATGTTAACCAGAGCGTGATGCCCTGTAGAAATAGCCTGGTCTAGTGAACAGGTGTAGCAAAGACAAGAAAACCAGCCCAGCATAAGGTTCCAACTCACATCATATTTTGCCCCTCTCACTGAGGATGTGCTCAATCCTGCTGTCGATGTCATTGATGAAGATCTTCTGGGTTTACAGGATATCGAATTATGGATCTCTATCCTTTCCTCTTACTATAAACAGCATTTCTGCAGCCCTGCTGCGACCTTCAGGCTGTGCTCTCAGCCACTATGGTGGCTACCACTAGCATCTAGTGGACAACAAATCACAGAATTCAGGGATTGGAAAGGACCTTGAAAGATCTTCTAGTCTAATCCCCCTGCTGGAGCAGGAACACCTAGACCAAGTCACACAAGAATGTGTCCAGGTGGGTTTTGAATGTCTCCAGAGAAGGAGACCCCACAACCTCTCTGAGCAGCCTCTGCTACTGTTCAATTACCCTCACCCTGAAAAAGTTTTTTCCTATATTTATATGGAAGCTCCTGTGTTCCAGCTTGCATCTGTTGCCCTTTGTCCTATTATTGGATGTTACTGAGAAGAGCCTGGCTTCACACTCACCCTTTACATATTCATAAACATTAATGAGGTCACCCCTCAGTGTCTTCTTCTTCAAGCTAAAGAGACCCAGGTCTGGATAAATCCAGCTCCTCTTCAATGTACACAGTTATAGCACTCACAAAAAAAAAATAAAATTGAAGAATATCAGCAATTGAAGCAAATATCAGGACCAGCAACTCCGTGACTAGGCAGGGCAGCAATTCCATCCTATACTCTGCATCCACACCTTTGCAGCTCTCACTTCCTTTACTTTCTCCTCCATCAAAACCAGGACAAACAGGCAAGTGTTATGCCCACTATGCTGTTTATGGCCTACAGTACAGAAAGAACCAGCAGATCATCAGCAAGTTTTAAATGACTGATAGTTTGGTGTGTCAAATAAGGTCAAAAAGGTGATCAAAGGGCAGCTAACATCTCATCCTACCATTCAGAAGCAATCGCCTCCACAGAATGTGCATACATTGCAGGCAGCTGTAGAATTACAACATCTGTTAATCATTTATATACTACTTACACACATGTTAATATCAAATTTCATCATAAGGTTAATAGCAACAATCTGTTGTTGCTTTGAGACCATGTGGATGTGCTCAGAAAAATCAACCTGAAGGGCAGGAAAGATGCACCCAAATGTTCCCTACTGCAAGATTGCTCTCTTTGTAGGAAGGACAATATTCCAGGGCTGTACCCTTATTCCACAAGTAAAAAGACCATCAAATATCAGAAGTTCTTTAACAAAAGCTATTCCTGGATGAACTTCATTCTGAGGACTACAAATATACCCAGATATGTATTATCTACCCACAAATAAACCAGCAAAATCTTGCCTTTTTGTCACTGTGGTTTGTGGTTAGAGGTAAATATGTAACTCAGAATGCTTTAGAGAGTAAAAACTAGCTCTTATCTCAAAATATTTGAACAGGGAATCCCGTACCACAAGTTCAATGTGCTCATTTCCAGAAGCAGCTGAAAATTCCAGATTGTTTCCAGCATTCCCAATTAGTATAAGAGAAATCCCTTTGTGTTTAATTCTGGTTTACTACAAGTTTGGGCTTGGGTTAATTTGGAAGATCACATCCATTTGTAAAAAAAAACAGCTAAAACACAGTCTTTGGATTGGGCCCATGTGAAAGTGTTGCCCTTTCCTGTGAATATACAGAGAGAATGGGCAGCAAATCCTGGGATCTTCTTTCTTACCTCCATCACTGCATGAAGCTTCCTGGGCTACAGATTTCTGCTCTAGAAACTGGAAATTTGACTTCAAAGCACTTGGGGAAAAAAAAATCTGTAAGAAATTTGGGGAATTATTGTGGATATGAGCTGCAATCTAAAACAGAGTCTTAGATAACAGGCAACACAGACTCTTCCCTCCCCACATAACTAACAGTGCCTAGATGGTGACCAGTTCAGGAAAACTTGGGAGAACAGTTTATTTTCATCAGTACTTCTGGCTGCAGGTGTGATTGGCTGCCCAGATCACAACCAAGGGCATGGAAGAGTCAGGACTCTCCATGCCTGCTCTAAACCTCCACCAAATTGCTTGTCCAAGAACTGGAGGAAAAAAATCCCCAGTCCCTCAATATTTAAGGCATAAATAAAAGTTAAAATTAAGCCATACTTATTTGCTGAGTCACAACAGACTCCTGAGTGTGTGCCTGGCCTGGCCTGTCACTGATGAGCAGCTAAAGGTCAAGCAACTGATAGACCATTTTCCCTGGCAAAAAAGAGATTGCACAAGGTCACTACAGGGCTTCTCCTGGGAACTTTCCAGCACCAGTTTGGGAAGTCACTGAACAAGGAAGTCTGCTGGTGTTTAGATCATTGTCAGGAGCAGAATACTGATGAGCAGCTCCAGAAGCTCTTCTCTCATAGGGTGCCATCTCGTTGGGTCACATAAAGTTGCAGAAGTGGTACCTTCTGGTCTTCCCTTGACCTGGCTTGATCCCTCGTGTAAAAGCTACTTTACTTTTTGTAGAAGCTTACACCAATTAATTTGAAATTGGAATCAGGACCCATGTTAGGGGGTGGCACTTCCCAGGCAGCAAACACCGTTCTGCTGAATGGGCGGCCACTGAGACACCACACAAGGTGCAAGGCAGCAGAAAATCTCACCCAGGGAGTTTATCATCTCTAAATTATTTAAGTTCTTGAATATGGATACTTTTCATTATTATCATTCCTTAAGCCTAAAGCTGTCATAAAGTATGGGGCATTGCAATACCTAGAATACTTACAAGCTGCCAAAAAGGAAATGTGACTTCATGCTTTTACATATTAATTGCATGCTGCCAGGTAGATGGCTTTGCTCTTGTAGGATCACCTGCCAGTTGCATTACAAAATGCCTTGTACCAAGTCAAAAAATGTGATAAATGATCCAGTGACCCCATAAAGGCGTCTAGAGAGTGTTTTAAATGGGTGATGTCAGGATGATGGGATCCTCATTCTGCTCTCTTTGCTCACCTCTGTGACAGGCCATGATTAGCAGTTCATCAGTATGAAAATATTGCGATTTTAAACATATGCTATTCTCAGCAATCACAAACTTATCAGATGCCATTTCCAATACCTGCAATCTGGGTGCCACAGAGCCTGTGTTTGTTGCCTGTATTCCTGCCCCTGTGGTGGCATCACCCTCACCACTTCAACTTCTGGCATCTGCACAGCACCTGCTACTAAAGATCCTCTTTTGTCTTCCAGTAGAGTTAGTTATAACTAAAATAAGCATTTAAAAGACTTCCCTTCTGAAAATTGCCCAGTGAGAAGTTAATTTGGTTTATTTGCTCTCTGCTCAAGTACAAGCTTAAGACTGGCTCTAAAAACAAAGTTACCTTTGTGGCACTTGTCAACAGCTTTATTGCTGTTTCAATCCCAATGGCTGTTTAGATAAAAGGAAGAGGTCTTCCAAATCATGCAAGGATGTAATTTTATACACGGTCAACCAAACTTTCATGAGCAAAGAAATCCCATTTTTTCTTTTTATTTCCCTTTACAGCATGATTCAAGTTCCAGTCTTATATCACTCTTAACTCCCTGTAATATTTCTCATCTGCAATGATCATGCCCTCAGAACAACACAGGGAGACTGGGGAGATGCCATCTCTCCCTTGTCCCCTGCTGCTGCCACAGTTGCCACGAGATGAGGGTCTTCTGTCCTTGCAATTCCATTGAAGCTTCCTATACCAAACACTTAATGGGGAGAAAAGTTTCCAGCGGGCCCATTTTCCCTTGAGGATGGCTGAGTCTTCAACCCAAGCAGACTGACGTTGGTCACACTTTCAAACTGACCTTTTTCTTTCCTAAGCAGTCAACCATATAAGTTCGATATCCATTTACTGAGGTACTTAGTTTTTCAAGGACATGCTTAGCATAAAGCAAAAGAGTATGTGACAATGGAGTATTCTCGACCTTACATTTTGGGCAGATGGTTAAATATGTACCTGAACCATGATCTATTCGGGAAAGTAAAGATGATTTTCTCAAAAAAAATTGGGTTTTACACATTTATTTTGCTTATAATTAATTCTCTCTCTTCCTTCATGTACCTTTTAATATAAAATTACAACTTCTAGCATCCTTCTCTGAGATAAACATCATGACCTTTTTTTTTTGCATCATCTGAAATCTTCTGTCCTCAGAAATGAAAAATAAAACCCCTTTTAGGTTTCTTATTAAGAGGGAGAAATGTGCTGACAGCCTAGCAGTACATGTGAATTATAAAAGTGAAAGTATAAAGAGAAGCACCGAGAGATTTATAGCTGGAACAGAACCTTCCACACAGCCCTGGGGCTCCCCTTTTCGATCCCAATCCAAACACCATCTGCCTTTCCTTGGGAGAACAGTTTAGCATTAGCTGTAAGTGCTCTGCCATCTCATAAAACACTTCCTTTAAAACAAGAGGTTTCTGAATTTCTGAGTTTCCTTATTTTGGGGGATTTCGTAATCCTGACTTCAATTATTCAGAGCTCCTTTTTTCCCCTCTAAACTCTCATCCAAGCTCAGGAAAGCACCATAAGTGTTTCATAGTAACACCTCAGCAGAGGAAAAGTGAAAAAGGTCTGAAGATCACTATGTTCCAAATCAATCAACAACTAAAAGAAAAAACCTAAACTCTTAAGGACTTAACTTGTGATGGATAACTGCCAGCCATAACTCTTTAAAGGTAACAGCAGAAGACCCTCACATCCACGCAGCACAGGTGCTGGATGCTGAAGTATTATAAGAGATAGATAAATAGTTTGCTGACTAAAGCTAATTACCTTGGCTTGTGGTAAACAGACCTATTATTGTCACTTTCACTGACCAATGCTTTGAGGTTTATTGATTTTGTCACATCCAGCTTGTCAAACAACCTTTCTCTGAGTGACACATCTATCCACAACATCGCTCTGAAGCATTCCCAGGTAAACCAGTACTCCAGCACACACAGGAGAGAAGAAATGCCACCTTTAATAGAATTGGCTTAAAAGTCACCTGAAAATCACCAAAAAAATCAACGTTGATGAGGGAAAGGCTGAGCAGGACCCATTTTCTCACATTTTGGCTGGCTCTACAGAAAGGCTGGGGTAGGACTTCTCATAGGGTACAGGATAGCAAGGACTAGGAGTAATGAATGCAAATTGGAAGAGAGGAGATTTAGGCTGGATATAAGAAAGAAATTCTTTACTGTGAAGGTGGTGAGACAATGGAATGGGCTGCCTGGAGAGGTTGTGGGTGGCCCCTCCCTGGAGGTGTTTAAGGCCAGGCTGGATGAGGCACTGAGCAACCTGGTCTAGTGGGAGGTGTCCTTGCCCATGGCAGGGCGTTTGTAACTAGATGACCTCTAAGGTCCCTTCCAACCCAAACCATTCTACTGCAGTCATTAGCAGGCATTCCAGCAATGAGGGGCTCAGGGCGGGTCTAACAGCCACTGAGGGCTTTCAGATGGCAGCTGATGTTACAATTCCTCTTCCCCATCAGCCCCCACATCCCCAAGGCTCCCCCTCCTGCAGCTCTGCTGACTGCAGGAAATGCTAATTGCATCCTGTTGGGCCCCCTGATGAACATCTTTGCATGTAATTTTAAAATTGGCCTAGCTATAAATTATTTTGGGAACTCTAATACTTGGTTCTGTAAATGTTTACGCACCAGATATCAGATGTGTTAGTTTCCCTGCCCCTCTGCTTATGAATGAAAGGGAAGTAAATACAGCTTCTGGTATACAGATGCAAACAAAATTGCAAAAGTTTTGTATCCGGGCACTTGGAAGACATGATGTCATTTCTCTGATTTATCCTGTGTTGTTCTAGCTGTAGAAAAATAAAGCCTTAAATAACTGCATAATTTTTTATGTCCAGCTTATATGAATTTCAAGGAACATTTGTGGGAGTTTCCCACTCAGCTTCTAATTTGATGGAGGTTAATGTGAAACATCTTGAATGTTTTTCCCCTTTACAGATCAAACAGCCCCTCCAACTGGACATGGAAGCAAACAGCAAGGGAGGGAGCCAAATACGAAAACTCCAGTCTCTAGGTGAAAATTAATATATGAAATTTTTTTTTTTTTTTAAACACACTACAATGTTTCTCTGCGGCAGAGAAGTGCGTGAGAAATACAAAAGCACATGTTTACATATTTTATGGAAGGGGTTTTAGTGCCACCACTGACAAAACTGCTCTTCCGCTAGAGAGCGTCCTTACCCTGAAGCAGATAGTTAGCTGGGTAATGAGACAAGTCACTCAATCCTTGCTTGCCTACTCCATTTATTTGATACATCATGAACTTCTTTTGGAGGAGAAGCATGGTGTCCTTTGCCTCCTTTGCTCTTGCAGCTTTTGTTTTCCATCTTTATTAAGGTGATTCATGTCAAGGGATGAGCTGGAACTAAACTGAGGCCAGCTGCAGGACAACTGAAGGCTTTACAGAGCCACGAAAACCCAAAGGGAGCAGCACCAGGTGCTCACAGTTACAGGCCAGCAGATTTGAAACACTTTGCTCCATCACTACATTTATAAAGAAAATACCAGCAGGTACAAAACTGGGGCCTTGCCAGGTCCCAGCTGTCCTGAGGATTGTTTGAGCTTCAGCCAGAACAAAGCAGGAGAGTCCCCCAAGCAGACAAAGCGCTACTCAGTTTTACTTATTAGTACAGAGGCAATTTCAAACCTATTATCTCAAAAAGAGAGGGCTCCTCCTGTCCTGTGTCCATAGGAAAAGAAGTACTCTAAAGGAGAAAGATAGACTTGGGGCAAGCACCTCCCTCAGCCAGAAATGGGAGAATCAGGCTTTCAGCACAAGATTTATCTTATTTAGGGCTGAGGGACTTTTTGTCATGCGTGACTGTCATTCGCGAAAGAGCTTCATTCCCCACATTCTCACAAATTACTTGATGACAAGGGGATTTGCTTCCCTAAGCACATCTATAGTCAGCTGACAGCAAGGTTTCTGCAGACACCCAAGGGTGCTGATACCCATCTCTGCTAGCATCGCACCACTGCTTCCCCCATTCAAAGATTGACATCACTCCTTGGTGACTCTGAGATTGACAAACTTCATAGTGATAGCAAGAATTTAAACATAGCATAGCTATCAGTCTGATTTATTTTAATGGCTTGTGTCGTGAGAATGTGCTTTGGACAATGAATAAACATGGTTATTTGTTCTTTCCAAAGTTAGGCAATTTGGCCAAAATGTGTCATTTCAAGAACGTTTTCTCTAGTGCAAACCTTAGCTTTATACTCCTTTGGGATTACATTCAAATGTAGAAACTGGTTCTGATTTAATCTTTATAGCTCACAAGCAAAGTAAAGAAAAAAAAGATTAACTCAAGTTAAGCTTTATCTCTCAGTTTGAAGACTTTATCTAGTGAGCAATGAAGGAACATTTTAACTGAAATTTTTGCATCTGTTATGCTGGCAGCTAACAGCAATTTATTTTGCAAATATTTATACATTTTCTTTTGGCAACTACTAGGCATTTTGTAAGTATTTGTAAACTAATACTTTCTGTAAATATTTATTTATAGGGGCAGTGATCTGGCTATACATTAAGGAAAAAATATGTTACTTCTCTCCATTTGTGCAGCCAGTCTCACAAAAGATAACGGCATCTTTCTTCAGAGTTGGAATAACTGAGGCAGCTGCTTCCTCATGTGTTTTTGTCAGGATTCTCAGCCTTGGGACTGGTCAGGCCATGTCCTGTACGCTCAGTGTCAATAAGACAGCACTCTTCAGTTGTTAAATTCAGGGGTTCACCACTCTCTTGCTTCTCCTCTCAGAAATATGAAAGAAGGGAAAAGCCTCACATTTGCTTTTTGGAGTCATTTGCCATCTTCTGGTAGCCTCAAGAAAGACATCAAGAATTTAGATTGTGAGCTGGTGGTGAGTGTCCTTAACTACTTCAGATGGATGAACCCCCCTGGTTAATTACATGTTTTTAAGAAAAGGAATATTTAAGATATCATAGTCATCAGGTATTCACACCAGGAGATATGGTAGCCCTGCGGCTACTTGGTGTTCACCGAGTTGCTCTGAGCACTTCTGCAGGCAGCAGGCAGGGTTTTGCCACCGGAAGAGATTTTTTTGCATCAGGGCAGTCTCACTTCCACCTCCCAAGTTTACTGCAGCATAATAATTTGACAGGGTTTCATTATACTGCCCTGTGGGACTCTTGACAAGTGAGCATACCATAAAGCGAATGCGGTAGGAAGTGTCCTGCAGACTCCATCTCTTGTTCAGTTTGCATTTTTCAGTTCCCTGGCACGCTGCGCAGCAGCAGCCCTTTGCAGTAAGGAAGACTGTCATCTTTCTGTCACTATTCTGTCAGCTGCCTCCGGGGGATCAAGAATCAGCCAGAACGTACACCTTTCACTAGCCAGTATTGGCATTGCCCTCCTTTTGTCTGACAGCAAATCCCCAGATCTTCTATGTGGGTTTATTATCCGTATCAGAAGTGTCTCAGTTTTGCAAGGGAGGAGGATGCATGCACTGACACTCATGAAGACACTGTCATGCTGGGGAAATGAACCGTGAAGCACCAGTAGATGCACTTAGAAACTTTGTCCTCGTTTATATAAAAAGTTTTGACTCATGTTTTTGTACACTTAATTTCTCTCTGCAATAAAGTCACTGACAGAACTCACTCACCAGATGTCAATCCCTAATGTCAATCCGCTGCTCCACAGTACAAATCCCAGCAGTGGCCAATTCTACATTTTTTGGAGAAAAAGAAATTAAGAACACAGGTAAATTGGAGTCCTGAGGAAGCTTCCCCCCATCCTGCAATTTTTAAATGTTCTCTTCACCACTCCATCCAGGACTCCTCCTCTTTCCATCCTATCTTCCCTCACCACTGGATCCCCAGATGCTCATGTGGCTCACTGGCTCAAGTGCCCATATGCTTTCCTCATGTTTTCCTCCAAAACACAATGTAAGATGGAATTATCCAGGAAGCACCACTCTAAGGTTGCCAAAAATAAAGTTTCTATTATGCTTATGACTGATCAAAACCACAAACATTCAGCTTGTGCCATCCAACTGCTCCCTTTCCATAGTCTATCACCAAGATCCAGACTGACAACAATTCAACTCCAGTGGCCCTCTCAATGGAAAACATGCCAGGCTCTTTCTCATCACTGAACAGCTTAAACACAATGGGCAAGCTGCAGTGTCTGAACTTCCTTCAGTCGGGTCTTGATCCTACAAGAACAAGTGTTTACACACTATTCTAGGGAAAAGAACAGCAAGTGTGAGCTCAGGCATGTAGATATTCCCAGTAAAGGCCATAAGGCTACTGGTGTGCTGGAAGGCAAGCCCATGCTGGAGTTCAGAAATAATTTTCTCAACTCTTTTCTAATTGATGCTGATTTCTGTCATCCTTGAGTAGTGCCAGGAGTATAAAGGAAGAGACAGAACAGGAGAACAGAAATACGCGTCTCCCCTTATTTTTCTCTATCCACACACTAAAACCATCAGGCAAACTGTCCCAAACAGACAGTGAGGCCAGCAGAGCCCTGAAGCACATCTTCAAATGAACAGATCCTTTCACAGCAGCTGTAAGATGTGCTAAAGCACAGAGAAAAATATTTGCAGTAAGTGAAATTCTGGTCATCTTGGGAGACCTGCAAAATTGCTTAGGCTCAGAGCTGCAGATTCATCCATCGTGAAGACCTTGTCTACAGAAGGTAGCTTCTGTGTCAGATAAAAATCTATCTGATAACATTTTATTTTAGAAAGCACCATCCATCCAGAGTAAATGAACCTTTTCTTTATAATCTATTTGGTCCATCTCCAGGATACGTCAAAACACATTTGTAAATAGGGAAGCTACCAAGAACATTTTCTATGTTGAAACTTTTCTATTTCCTCATACGCATTGGCAGTGAACACCACAGGCTTCCATTTCACAAGCAACATGAAATTTCTGGTTTACATTTGGATTTAGTGATATGTGAGCTGTCTTTCTGAGCACCTCTTTTAGAGGAGAAGAGTGATTGAAACAACTCCTGTAACTGACGAGTGCAGTCTATTCCAGTTCTTTTTTACAATCAGGAATTTGATGTAATATTTTTCTTGAAGCCTTTGTCCAGTAAAATTATTTAATTCATCAAGATTTCAGTCAAGAAGCATAAGAAAGGCTATTTTCCCAGCCTAGAGTAATGATCAGCAATACATCTCTATACTGCTGTTTATTATTTGCCTCATTTACTCTGATGTAATGCTAATACTAAACCAGAGTTAAAAGGATGGGAAAGTCACATTTTCACACGAAGAAAAAGCAAATTTTGCTGGAGGCATCTGAGAAGGAACACTATAACTCTGGCAAGAATAGACTAGATTGTTTTAACATAAGAACATATTTTAGAAAAGACTTGAAACTCACCTGTGCAAAAGAAAGCTACAGACATGCAGCCCCTTGCAGTCAAGAGGCCTGGTGACATTATTTGATATTGGGATGAGCAACAACCTCTAGGAAGAGTCCAGAAAAGTTCCTCACTCTTATCATCAAGGAACTGGAGAAAGAAATGGAATGTGAGAGGTCACTTAATTCATCCTTTAGTCCCCATGGCATTACAGAGAAGTGCTGGACCAATCTGCCTTGAATAATCAAATATGGTTCCCAACATCTCCCCGTGAGCTCTCACCTCTTTTGCCTTGCCAGGGTTTTTGACATCTCTCACTCCCAACCAGAACCTCTCTCTGCAAATCAAGCCTGTTATTTATGGTCTGCTCCTCAGTTTGAAAGTACCCTTGATCACACCTCCAAGTACCTGGGCAAGAGAGGAAGAGCCCACATTGTGTAAGATTTTCTGCCTTGTACTGAAGAGCGGAATATTTTATGCATTTACCCATCCTGAAGATGCGGTAAAAAGATGTACTATCCTACGTGTCACCTGGATAAGATATGAATTTCTCAAGGGCTTTACTAAAGCTGTACCAGACTTTCACAAGCTTTAACATCCTTCCTACAGCTTCTACCTTCATTTGTTTGCTTTTGTCTTTGTCACAGGGTGACAGAGTCTTATCTCTTCGGTTGTCTTCATAAATTGAACATGTGCACAGCAATGGAACTCTAAGAAATGAAATTCAAAATAACAAGGTTGCAAAACTGTGCTTAATTTCACAGTCCAGTTCCTCAATATGGAAGACTGAAATGTCTCTCCTGCATCCTCCAGCTTTACAGGCCTATATTGTTCAACAATTTATACTCATCAACCACTTGACACACATTTTCACAGATTAAACTTTCAGCCCAGAGCCCAATAAAATGCCAAGTGACAAGGTAAAATTTATTAAAACTTTTTTTAAAAAAAACCAAAACCACTATATCACCAATTACCTGTCCCCATTCAGTTTCACCTCAGGTAAACATTCAGTACCCATCATTTAACACACAGATAGTACTACACCTAAAAACGTTTGAATTTGTGTTAGAAGGGCATGGATTTCACTCATGTCATGCAGTAATACCTGCACTGAGGTCAACAGAACAACTATATGGCAAGAGAATTAGGCTCTGTGGCTTTTTAAGCCTTTCTATCTTTGTCTAAATGGTAGCGATGGACTCACCTATGCAGCTTTGGCCTTTGCACTGCAGCTTTTCTAATGGACTACATCTTTCTTCAGAAGCTTTTTTAGAAGTTCACCTCTGGAACTTCCGGCTATACCTAGGAGTGCTTTAATCTTCTTAGTAGTCACTTTTCCTAAAGGGGAAGTCAAATGGGTAAATATTTCACTGTACTAATGAAACCTGAAATAAAATGCACCCCTAGAAAAAACATATTTACAAACAAAAGGTGAAGGAAACAGGTCCTGTAGGGAATCCTATCTGGCACATGAATTAATTCACAATAAAATGCACTGTTATGACAGGGTAGTTTTTATATGGGTTAAAAAAAAATAATAAGTTGGATTGGATCATCTCTGCTGAGAAAGCCCTGAGGTGCTGCTTATGCTAATAAAACCTGTAGGAAGTTCCTCTTACTCTGGGGTTTTAAATGCATTTGAAATTTCAGAAAAATGGTTAATAATGCTTTGTCTCAAAAAGAGTACCTCACAAAAAATCCTGGCTGTTGAGATCCAGACCTGGAGAAAACTCAGTCCATGTATTACCAACTTAATTTGGTTTTACAAAAGATATACTAAACTATTTGCCTTCGTGTAGAACAGCAGCTCTTTAAGTGGGCATCTCAAAACAAACAAAACATTCACTTTGCAGCAAGCAATATCCAGTCAGATTTCCTCTCAAGCCTTTAAAAAGTTTTAGCTCACTTTATTTGTATTTTTTAAGCTACTGTGGAACCCATTTGGGATGAAGATGAATGCTATAGAAAAGCAATTCAACAATGCCACCCATGCTTTGGAACAACCTTCAAAGTTGCCTTGAGGAAGTCTGTATGTTAATTTATAAGGTATATTTATAATATTTGGTGACTTCCATTACAGGACTCATTTGCATCTTTCCTGAGGAAGGGCAGAAGAAAGGATTACACCAAAATCTTGAAATGGCACCTATCCTTCAGTTCTTTATACCAGATTATACTAATTACTTGACACCATCCATGCTACTTGCAGATTCTAACAGCAAGGGAAAATACACTGAGAAAAAGTGCTCATTTCTCACCCAGGAATTCCTCAATAAATTTCCATAAGAAAAAGAGAAAAGGATGGCCATACAGTTTAAAACCATGTACACCCCATTCTAAGGAATGAAGCATAATTAAGGATTAAGACAACCTTAAAGTTGACCCTGACAAAGGGAACAGCACCACACATCACCTTCATTTTTTAAAGCTGACTTCTCTGATGGATTAAAGACACTGGTAAGGTGGGTTTGTGCTAGCACTCGTGGACATGACTCCCTCCAAAATAAATCTTTGCCTGTACATCCTGGCTATATTTTTATATCACATTTCTTTGCCATCAATAATTCATTTCACAGCTGCATTTCCATACAGATTTTCTTTTCTTCAGATCTAAAACTGAAAAGGCTGCAGAGCTGCTGTAGATTAGCAAAACAAGGCCCCATCCTCAGCACAATACAAGGGCTGCAATGTCATCCTTGAAATTTTGGCTGCTCCCCTTGAATTGCGCTTTTGTGTTTTATGGCATCAACAGAAACATCCCACTGAATCGCCGCCTTGTATTGGGTTACAGACAGCGCTCAGTATTATCTGGTTAATGCAAAACAGCATCTCTAAGCATATCCTCATTGCACTGGGAGGAAAAGCCTGGACAGGGATGGAGGAGGGAGGAACGCTTTTTCTTTTTATTTCTGCAGAGCAGGAGCCAATGTAATTTAGTCCCCCTAAATTTCATTTCAGCAGTGGACGCATCTCATCCCACACCACAATGGGGTATGGTGCAAGACAGCAGTGGGTATCACCACCTGTCTGATGGTGAATTATTTAGGGTAAAGCAGACTGGAAATGCGAGTGACAGTATTAGTATGTGCTTCAAAAAGATGGTTGCGATTCATCATGCTTGTCCTGGAAGTTCACCCTAAACAATGAAAGTTCAGGAGCAAGGCTCTGCAAGGATTTAGGACAAGAAAACCTCAGTCACTCTTTGGAGGTGCCGCACCATCCCACAAAACATCAAGACCATCCAGCATCTGCCAAGCACATTTCATGTCAAAGAGAGTTATTCCATATTGTACCAAGATAAAAAAAAAAAACAAACCAAAAAACAACCCAAACACTATCCTTGCACAAACCTTCAAAGACCTTAAAAGTCCCTTTTCAACTCAGAAGATTCTATCTGACTCCAAATTCAGGTATATTAATGGCCTCAGACTTCAAAAAAGACCTAGTCCTGCTCTCAGAGACAGCACAACTTGATCTAAATATATGAAATTAGCAAGAAAGCAAATCCTCTGTATCACAGTGATCCTTTGGAAAAAAGGGAACATACGGGCACTTCGTAAGACACAGAAATCATTCACGTTGTCTGCATCAAATTTAGGGTAGGTTTCAGAAGCATGTTAATTCTCTAATAGCCTGCCCAAAGCAGGAGAGTGACGCTCTGCTCTGACGCTGCCGCAGCACCGAATGGGCAGCAGAACGAAGGAGCCATCAGAGACCTCAAATCTGGCCTCCTCCCAAGCCCTGCAGTGCCCGCCTCTGCGACAGCAGGTGGCAGCGCAGCCCCGGCCAAGGACAGCACCATAGCTAATAGAAGAATGGATTATTTCAATACATTTCCAAACTGAGAAATACCCAAAAATCGAGGTGAAAGGGTTTTTACATCTGTGGGTGCTCCAGCAGGTGCAGGTTGGAAGTTCATCAAGCTCCAGGGTGAAACAAAGATGCTTTCTCCTTCTGTGACTCCATTTAAGACTGCTCTGGTCCTACACAATAAAAATCGCAAAGTTACAAATCAAACTATTCTCCTGGACAACTTCTACCTATCTGTTTTTGTCTCAGTATCATTGCTTTAGATGAAATACCTTCCTGTGTCCTTTTTCTGTTATGTAACTGTGTGTTCTCATCTCCTCCCACCTTTGTCTTCTGTTTAGACTGAAGAAGCTGGGGACTGGTCTCTCCTTTCCTGAAGCCAGTATCTTCTGCAACAACAAATTAATTTTTTCCCTTTCACGAAGTGTTCAGTTCCAAGTTCCCAGCCAGTGCCTTCCTCACGTGCTCCTGAACCCAGGAACAGCCCAATATCTCCTATGGCTTGTTCCAACCCTGCCTAAGCTGGGGCTATCCTTCTTTTAAAGCATACCAGGATGAGGGTATTGCTACTCCTTGCTCAGCTACTCATCAGCCAACACCTTCGAGTCCTTCTCCTCATGGCTGCTCTCAATCAATTCCCTATCCAGTTTGTCCTTGTGCTTGGCATTGCCCCAAGCCAGGTGCTGAGACCTTGCACTCATCCTTCTTTAACCTCATGCGATTTACAAGGGCCCGTCTCTTAAGCCTATCCAGGTTCTTCTGGATGGTACCCCTTCCCCTCCAGTGTATCAACTGAAACATACAGCTTGGTGTCATCAGCACCTTTGCTAAGGGTGCTCAGTTCCACTGTCTATGTCATGTCAAGAGCGACCTGCCATGATGTCTCAGCCAGGAACAGCCTCTTCAGTTTTAAAAGCAGCTATCTTGCAGCTCAATAAAAGCTTCCTTGGGACCTCAGCAACCTTAACTCCTATAAATACTTAAGACACTGTAAATCCCCAGCCACTGCCACTGGACCATGTGGCCACTTGCACCACTATTCACTGAAGAGTTTGGGGCTCATTTCCTGAGTGTCTTCCTCCTGTAATTCCAGCAAATATGAAGATTTTACCTGGTGCACCTGTTCTAGACCTGCTTGTAGAGTTGGCTATTTGTCAAGTACTTCCTTGGCTACTTCTGCAGTCTTAAATCTGTTAAGCAGAGCCAAGCATATGCTGCAATGTGACCATGAAACCCAAGCAGCAGCAGAAAAGGCAGGCTTAAGTATTCAATGCTTCATTTCACAGCCAAAAGAGATGAAGGCAGTACCTTCCCCCCTTCTCTACACCCATAACCTCACTGCCTGCTCTTATCCACATTTGTATTTCATGGCACTGGTGCTGGGGAGGCGGAGGTGAACTCCTACTGAGCAGAGACATTTCTGGGAGGTCCTCACGGCAGCACATTTCTCCTGGAGTGCTGCCAAGCAAAAGGAGGAAAACACAGATAAAGACAGCAAGGAGAGGGCAGCAATTCTTGAGTATTTGTAGGAATATTGGTATTTAGCTCAACTGAAAAGTACTAAACACACACACAAAAATTGTAAATTAAAAGTGTAAATAAAACGTGCTTCTCTTTGCGTGACTGGCATCCAGGCATGGGCAGCAATCTTCAGCAACAGACAACATACCTGCTTGTGGTCCTATGTCTGCCAGGTTCTTCCCAACCTCCCGGCCTGAGAACCAGTTGTTCTGCATTGAGAAATTTCTGAGGTGCACAAACAGGAGACTTAAAGTCCTCTCTCATCACATCCAGATCTCCAACAAACACTGAAGGTTGACCAGCAACTTTGCTTTCAGTTTGCAAAGATCACAGTGATTCAGGTAACTTGGTCTAGAATACAGTTGAAATTTAGAGATTACAGTCAGAGGGCTAAAGGGTTTTACACAATTTAACAGAGGTGGGACTGCAAGATAGTAAGTTGTAGGTAAGTATATTAAAAAAAGATGCTGTACAGAATGGTACAAGTCTAAAACTCATTAAACTCAAACATGGGATGTTTCCTGAGGATCAGAAACATCTGTTGCAATATCTTACCACATCCAAGAGCACAAGGGAGTAATACCCACAACAGAGAGGACATGAGGTAGATCCATGGGGACTTCCCTACACAGAACCTAACATCACCCAAGATCAGTCAGGCCAGGATAGAAAGTCTCTTCTGTCCTGGAACAGAATAGGAAAAAATCTGCTTGCTGCTCAAGATTGTGTCTTGAAATTGCTTGAGAAGGGCCTCAGAGTGTCTCGGAGGACAAAGACCTGAAAAAGGGGTCAAGGACACAGAGGGACCAAGTCCCAGTCTTGAAGTCCTATGAGCTTTCACAAACCTGATTCTCATACCACACGATGGAAAAACAACAAAAGTAAAAGTTCTGATGCTTGCTCTTCTTTCGTCACCCCTCAAGAACTATTACATTTTCTCTCTAACAGCAGCATTGCACATACATCAAGGCATGTCCACAAAATGAGAAGCCACACAGCTAGACACATGCTGGCTCATATTACACAGCTAGAAGCATCAAACTTTTCCAACAGTCCTTTCCTCGCACGCTTCCCAGAAGCTGTCCATATGAACAGATCTGAAGTCTCTATTTAGGTCAATATCCAAAGGAGACACATGTCTCATAGAAGAGGATCCAGTATTAAGTCTTTGCCTTCACAGTTGATTCTCAGAGGGGACACTTGCTTAGGAGTCCCCATCTACCTCCTGCCACCAGCAGACCCATCTCACCTCTAAAGCCCCTGCATAACTTCCAGAACAGGTTACATCCACTCAAATGAGTTTCCCAATAGGCAAAGATGGAGAGGGTGAACTGTGATCATGATCCAGCTGCACCATTCTCTTCACGGACTACAAACCTCGAGTTCATTCTCCAGAAGGGGCTTTTGATCTCTGGGCTGAAAGAGCAGTATTTCTGAGGACGAGCTGCTCTTGTCTGCAGACACTCTACAAATTTTCTCAGGATTCTGTAAGCCAAGAACAGGATGCTTCCTGTGGGTCAGGTAACATCTGAACAAGCTAACGTCAAACAAGTTGGCCACAGGCCGGGGAATAACCTGTCCTAAAAACAGTTGCATTTATCTCACATGAGTGATGACAATTTGTTTATGACAAAGAAATATGACTTTCCCATAACGTTACTTCAACTCTCTTAACTAAAAGCTTTCTTTCTTTCTTCACACGCTTTGAAACTTTACACAGCAATCTCACCAGTGGTCTCACGGATACGCTGGAATGTTGTTGGCTTCAGGTACTCTCCTCTTTATTATCACTAAATACAGAGTTACAAATATCAAATGACTAAAAGGTTAATAGGAAGCTGATGAGTCATTCAAGAATCTTAAGTGTTATAAAAAGGTATGGATTAATTTGCCTTTCCAGCAGAAGCATGGAGCTGTACAATCCCTGCCTCTCATTCAAGTGCCATTCCTTACCCATCACTTTCTTCACTGTTCCAAATGCTTTAGCAAGGTGTCTCTGAACGAAACAAAAAATACAGAGAGCAAACTTAATTTTATTTTTAATCTCAGCCTACTCACTGGCTTTGTTTATGGTGCAGCTCCATAAAAAAAGATGCATCTGCAAAAATAAGGAGGCAGTAAGCTGGAGTTCAGGGCAAACCAAGCATCCAGGAGCAAGCCCTTAAGAAAGAACATTAAAAGCTTTTGTACCTCATTAACAAGCCATGGGATCCAGGAAACAAACTGTTGCTACCGGTGGCTTTGCTGTTTCCTGTGATTAATCACACCACAAATTTTGTATAATTTTATCCAAAAAGAACCTGTAACTTTTTTTTCTAGTAAAGTAATACAGATTTTTAATTTATGTTTCTTTCCCTTGCCATGGTGTTTTCAGCATCATCTTAAGACTCAACATCACACCCTCTTCTGGACCATCAGACAGAAACTGCAGAGCCAAAGAAAACAGAGGAAAAGTCAAATTAACATGTCTTTCATCGAGGCTCATGGTGTTGAAATGTTTTGTCTGCAATGAAATCAACTGATGAAAGTTATGGACAGGTCCAAGCTTGAAAACGTTCCCTAGGGTTACAGTCCCACTTCAACTTATATCCTAGCTGAGCTCCATCGGCTTTCTGGAACTTGCCATACAAGAAAAACTGTGAGGGAGCTATTTGAGTTGCCAGTTCTGGTGCCACAAGATATGTTCTCCAAGAAAGCCAAGGGCTTTGGACGAGAAGCAAATCAATACTTGATACACACAAGCACTTTGCAGAGTAAATTTCTCTTCACAAAGCTTCCTGCACTTTGAAGACACAGAAATATGGAAAGAGGGATAAAGTTTAAGGTTATAAGAGCATGACACAGAAAAAAGAACCTGGTTTTCTTTTTTCTAAAACTCAGGAGTTAATAAGACAATTAATTCAAAGCTTGTAGCTGAGATTGTCACCTACCTGTTGCTTAGTTACATAAACAAGTTGTTTGTGTTTTGAATGCAAACATTTTCTTCCTATGAAGCTGCAGAGGAAATAATGCATTTTTCTTCCACAAGCTTAGTACAAGTCGATATAATTCTTCACCAGCCTACAAGAAGTATAAATAATACAAAAAAACCCATCCACAAACTACACAAGCTTCCAAAGTGGAGATCTAGCACCTCTTACCTCACTTCATCGTGAGTTAATACTCAGTTCAAACTTACCATGCAAATTCTGATCACGGATCTTTAAAGTCCAACACAATACCACTGCAGATTCAGCACATAATTGGAACTTAAAAACCAAGGTTAGCAATTTGTCTCCAAGCAAGTGATACCTGAGATAACAGAGAAAAGGACACAGCTTCCCAGTTCTGGTAAGCTGTTTCTTTTCTCACATCTGAAGCAAATTGGAAGGTCTTCAACTTCTTAAACTCATCCAGAACATAATATTGCATATTCATTAAATATCCGCAAAATACAAGAAAGCCTCATCCTTTCCAACCTAAAGCATTCTATAGGTGTTCAGGACCAGGCTGGATGGGTTCTGGGTAACCTGGTGTAGTGGGAGGTGTCCCTGCCAATGGCAGGGGAACTGGGAAAAGATGATCTTTAACTTCTTTTCTGACCAAAACCATTCTGTGATTCTTGACTATTGCTGAAGCCATGTGTTAAATCACAGAATAGTTTGGGCTGAAAGGGACTTTTAAGGTCATCTAGTTCAACTCCTCAGCAGCAAGCAGGGACTTCACCTACATCAGGTTGCTCAGAGCCCTGTCCAACCTGGCCTTGAAAGTTTCTAGGAATAGGGCATCCACCATCTCTCTAGGCAAAAAAAAAAAAAAAAAAAGTCACAATAAGGTCTCCCCCAGAGACCTTCTCCAGGCTGAACCCCCTCAACTCTCTCAGACTGTCCTCATGTTCTCTATCGGATTCATTCCAACAGGTCCATGTCTTTACTGTGCTGCAGACTCCAGGACATATGCAATTGATCTGAACCATAGTCACATTATGCAATACAGTATTTCATTTCTATGAATCTGTTTTAAATGTGCTGCTCTACATTTTTTTCCTGAGTTCACTGGGAAAGGCATGTAGGTTAGCTGCATTTTGCTATTATTTTAGATTATTTAATCCAGTTTACCATGTTATAGTTCTGCTGAGGCTGTGGCTACTCCAGCACTACACATCTTTCTTTCCTCCCTCATTATTCCTCAGGTTGAACAGTTTCCACCCCTTTCCTTATCTATTTCTGAAACTCTTTTGCCCACTTTATCTGTTGAGTGGGCAAAAGCCAAGGAATCAGAGAAACTTGGTATCAATCTACTTGCATTGGTTTATCCCTGGTCACTGGGTTATATATGTATTAGGGTATCCAAGAGGATACTTAATCTTTATACAGTGATTGCTTGCAACCAGCAAGCAATCTCAAACCAGCCATTTAAAAATTTCCCCTCTCTCCCTTCACCTCCATGCCCAAGTTGCTGAGTGGGGTCAGCAATTCCTCCCTTACCTTCACCCCTTTTGGTTTTGAATAACTCACCTAATTCTGCATTTTCTTATAACACCAGCATGGACAAACACACCAAAAGCCACTCGGGTCTCTCCCAAGTTCATCATTGTGGTGCACAATCCAGTAAGTGCAACTTTGTTGGCGAAGTGGGATAAGGTATTTTTCTGTATTTCAAAATAAACATTCTATTTTCACCCCCATCTCTCCATGCTTTCCTAATCTCGGCTTTTTTCTATGGTGAGCAAATTTTATACAAAGCAGGATAATACATCTAAGTATTTATATCACCACACAGTCCTAAGAAGTAACTTCACAGCTCTACCAAGTCCAGGCAAGATTTTTTTTTCTCATAACAAAGACTAGAAACACAGACAATAAATTAAAATTTTGACTTTTCATTACTCCTCGATTATTAAGTATGCACCAATGAAGCAAAATTAAAAATGTAAGGCAGATAAGCTTTGGTCTTGTCATGCATGAACTAACCACAAGCAGAGCAAGACAAATGAACACAAACTGGAGTTACTCCATCTCTATTGTCTTCACTATTGGTACAGTGATGTATTGGTTGTGAGATGTATCTCAGACTCATAGTCTATATGCAGACTTACTTTGCTATTGTAACATATAATGAATTTTGACAGAGTTCTATCTTCCCATCCAGAAAAGAAAGAATAGAGACAACAGGAATCCTATGTCTGCAATTAACAACTCCTTTGGGGCTCAGACATCCGCTCCCAAGGGTTTGCCTGCATAGGTGGTATTATCAAGGCTTTTCAAACTGCTTCAGTAACAAGCAAACTACAAGAAGCAACATCAAAGCAAATTGAAACAGTATCTGCATAAGAACCAAAACTTGCCAAAGCAGATGATCAAACATCTGCATGTGTTAACTGGTGTCAGTACCCTTAAGCAAAAATGGGCTGATGGACCAGCATCTGAAATGATTTCTTCTCTATCAATCACCACATCAATACTCAATAGAGCATCTGACTACAAAAAAATCTTCATGCCCATCTGCAAAAAATTCATTCCTTACTTCAGCAATCACTCCTCACTGGAATCAATTCTTACATACAATTATTTCATTAACATATAATCACAATAGTATTAAAAAGGCAAAGCTTGATGAAGCTCTGAGCAACCCAATTTATTACAAGATACCCATTTACTACTCCAGGGGGGTTGGACTAGATGACCTTTGAAGGTACCTTCCAACTCAACTTGTTCTATGATTATATTTATCAAGGCATCAAAAAACCACAAAATTTTATTAAAACTTTAAAACTGCCAATGTCTTTTGAAAAATCAGCAATGAAACTCCACTCAGCTTCGTAAGTAATTAGATGGTCACCTTTTCTTACTAACACAGATGCATATATTAGATTCCACTTACAATTAAACCCACCTTAAAATACATACAGAATCAAGGGGGGAGGGGAAATGAAGTACCTGGAAATAACAGGGCTAAAATTTTGCTTAAAAGGTACATATGAGTATACCAGCATTTTAATTATGCCTCCACTACTGGTGTGTCAATCAGACAACACCACGAAAAACTGCATACTTACCAACATGCTCAACTTCATGAAAAGCATCATCTTTCAAGAACACAACAAAGGACGCCTGGCTGGACACCTCCAGAGAGGGGGCATCCACAACCTCTCTGGGTAACCTGTTCCAGTGTTTCATCCCCTCTATCACAGCAGGGGGATGAAATAAAAAGACAAATATCACATGTTTGAACAAAAGTAACTCTGAACCCAAAGATTAGGTGGATCACACACACCTAGGAGTTTGGCAATGTAGTAATTAACAGAGCAACTTCCCCTTTTTGCAAATGAATTACAGCTTGCTCGCATCTAGAGACTATTCATAAATCAATCATTTCATCTAATATTGCTTTCAAAGAAATGTGTACAACTGAACACATACACTTTACCACGAACATTCATGTAAGCTTTAAAAAAAAAAAAAGTGGCTTAAAAAAAAAAAAGACAGCAAGTATTCCCATTTTCCAATTGACTCAACACTCCTACAGGAAATAGATCTACATTCACAAAATGTAATAACTTTTCACTTCAACTATGCATTGTGCATCATGATATATACTGAGAAGAATTTGTGTAATCCTTGTAACCATCCACATTTACACACACTCAGACACAATGGGAACTTTAAATAAAGCATTCTTTTGAACAAAAACATACTTCCAACAACAGAATTTCTCTATTAAATCCATGTTTATTGCTTAAGTTTTATCACAGTGGAGATTAAATTATGCTTAATCATCCGGTCAGTGCTTTTGTACCTTCTTCAATGACAAAAAACCCACCATTTAAACCAAGTCATTCATACACTCGAAGTCTTACTACCATGCCACCATTCATCGCCTCTGTGTGCATCTCTAGTCACCACAAACTGCAAGATTGTAAAAAGGTATAGCTAATAGACTTATTTATAATCCCATTTTCTTCAAGTATTCAAGAAAGCAGTACAATTAGCTGTACTGTGTATTAGAAACATATCTGTACTGTTATTTATTGCTATAGGATAGAGGCTCCTGATGGAATGATAGTGAAATATTGCATCACTGTGTATGAAGATGATCTCAGCATCTTGTACTCATCACAACTCTTACACTGTTAGTGAACACCATCAGGTAAAAATAGGTTTCCTTTCTCTTTCAGGCATGGGATTTTCAAAACTACAAATAAATAAAGCATACACTCACAACATGTGTAGTGCAAATTCCAAGTAAACAGAATGACATGGAAATGAACTCATAGTTGCCAACTCTGGTTGAGCAAGGTGGCTGTGACTTTTTACACCTGGTGCCCTGCATCCCTGCCCTCAGTGCACACCACTGCCAGCATCCCATGTCAGCGACAATGATTGAAAGAGATTGTTTCAGGGAGGGAAAACAACAGGGGAAGGAAGAGTGCGGGGGGGACAACAATCACCTCCACAAATCTCCTGCTTGGGAGGACAGGCTTCACCCACACCTCCCATGGGACCTGGGAAAGCAAAACTGGTCCCCCAATGCAAAAGCAGCCTCCCATCTCCCATCTGAAAATTCATATTGGCAACTATGTGAAACATGGATTGCGTGGCCCAGACTAAGAGAAGGTAATATTTTTTTCTTCCAGTAATAACCATTGAAAGAGAACATCTACAACACTGCGATTTAGAAAGAACTTAATAATGAGAATTAATAGGAAAGACATTCAACTTTGCGGTGTGGGGGTACGTTTGTATAGTATTGTTTTGTTTGGTTTTGTTTGTTTGTTTTTTTTTTTTTAAACAATCCCGAAGTACTGGGTTGATTCTGCATAGCTCTGGGCCATTACAGAACCTTCTGCATTAAGCACACAGCTAGATTTCCTTTTTTCAGTTGATGTTTGTTTCACTTATTTTCCTTAATTATGCAAATCTACTTCCCACACAGCCACATTTTAAACTGAAATAGAAGTCCCTAATATTTTCATGGTATAAATTACATACACAGAGAAAGGCAAAAAAAAAATTCTTTAAAAATTCAGACATATTGTAGACTTGCTCAGGACCCTTTTCTCTAAAATACTGGTAGTGAGCAGAAGAGTCATGCAGCTCATCAGGGATATTTTTACCGTTTTTCTTCAGTGCTTATTTTAAGATAATTTTTAAAAAATGTCTGTGTTCTCTGTCCATAGCTTGCTATTTCTTACACAAAGACTGGGAATAATTGTTACTGTTTTTTAAAAAGCATTCTTACACAACATGTTGAACCTTCAAAAAAGGAAGCACAGAACTAGCAGTAAAGTTCTCTCAGCTAGAAGAAGGATGTAGGTATTAAAATAATAAAAAAATAAAAGGAAAACACCTCTGCAAATAAAAAGAAACCTATTCTCATTTGGGACACCCAAATTTAGCTTTTAAAAAACTGAAAATTCATAAATATGGACATAGAATAACTTTACAGAATTAAGGCTTCTAAAAACTTCAGTGCCAAAATAACCTCTCTGCATCAGTATTAAGAATGAAGTATTTTTCATTTTAGGTTGTGCTTGCCCTTTTTTTTTTTTTTTAAGACTTCTTAGTTTGGTAGAATTTTTGTCACATAATATTACACACTGAAGGGGAGTGTTAGAACTGCTTATTGAGGTTNTTTTAGTTTTGTCTTGCCCTTTTTTTTTTTTTTAAGACTTCTTAGTTTGGTAGAATTTTTGTCACATAATATTACACACTGAAGGGGAGTGTTAGAACTGCTTATTGAGGTTTTTAAGTAGTTGTTAGACTAAGTTACAGCGATAAAATTTGATTACTGATCTGATTCATTACTACTCTACATGGGGTGGTTGGCTCATTTCACCTTTTTTTCATGCTTAATGTGACCATTTCTTTTATATTTGCCATTCGGTATCCCATTCTGGTAATGTCCATTAACAGCGCTATGTTCATCACTTGACCAAAGATGTTTGCTTTGTTTGTGGAGAAATTTTGTAATCCTGGCCAAAATATAATAAAGTAAGGCAGTACCTACTAGTACAACAAAGGCAATATCAAGTAAGAAATACTGATAAAAAGAGATGCTGTAAACAGCAGCACGTAGATGCTGGGCTCCATTGTGACGGAGGATGTAATTAATCCAGTATACAGTCCGGTTAACAGGATGACCAGGTTGGTCTCTGTGAATCTCAGACAGCCTCAGGGCCCGCTGACGGTAGCTGCAGGGAAGAAAAAGAAGGCAAAGGGAAAAAAGGAAAAGTTGTCATCATCACTCTGAGCATTGCAAGGCTGCAAACACAAATATACTGAAGCCTCTTCAGATCAAACCGTGTGCTACCACAGATTTAAACGTATCAAGGATTATAAGGGGCAGACAATCCGTCTTCACATCAGCTCTTACAGCTCCTTAATGAAGGATGAGTAGAAGATGAGACTTGTGTGTGACTCAGGGCAGAAATCAACCCTCCAGCAAAGCAAGAAAAGAGCCAAGCTAACCTGCTGCCAGAAGCCAATCTTATCTAATACAAAATGAATCCTATTGAGTGAGACGAGATGCATTTGCCTTTTCCAGTGAAGAGAAGCAACATACCCTGTCTAACACACCACTCTTATGTTATTGTGCAACTGAATTACTAGAGGAAAAAAAAATTAGAGAAACTGGGTTTTCACTGTGCAATAGGCTATTTCCGCTTGGGTCCAGAGATCAGCCTAAAGCTTCTTATTTTTTCAACAGGCCCCTCAGCAGCCAATCACATAAAATTTCTTCTCTCTTCCCTTACCAGAGCATAGGGTCAACAGGTTATTTATTCAGGACTTGCCTTTCTTGTAAGGGTAATTACATAAGGGAAAGGTGATGCAACTCATGTTATCAAGATCTCATAAGCGACATTCCTCTTTCACTCTTTACAAGCTTCTCCTTTCCCAGGGCAAGCACTGCTGTAACCAACTTTGCTCCCATGATAGCAAGAAGCACAGTCAGCACTATGTGCCAAAACTATCATTAATACCTGTTCATGCATCATTATTTTTAAACTGAAGACGGTCTGAAGATCACAGATGTTTCAAATTGATTCAAAGTTCTAAAGTGACTCTCCTCGCACTTTAATATCCCTGAGAAAATTTGCTCAATGGAATTAAAATCATAGGATTTTACTTTTTCCATCCAAGTAAAAAAATAATACAAAGAACCAACTGGAGTCCTCACATACATAGTAATTTTTTAGTTTATTGTCATTGCAACAAAACCAAAAGACTTTCTTGACCTTAAGTGAGGTGAGAACAGGAAAAATAATTTTATTTTCTTTTTAAATCAACAGAATGGACTTCATAAAAGGGTCACTCCTTTTGAATGCATCTGTATTTTTAGCTACAATCCAAACATATCACAGTGCAATTGCATAGGTGTATTCTGCTTCAGGCCCGTAGAGAGCACAACAGGCAGGCTGCTAAATAGAGTAATCAAGAAACACAAAGAGAAACACGTTCTGCAACAAGAAATAAGTCAGAGCAAGTTTGTTTCTAAAACCTTTCTGTCCTTCACACCAATTGTCACAAAAAGCAAATAAGACAACTGAGTTTTGGTATGCTGAGCCATAAGCCTTGCACCTACACAGGAACCTGATCAATTGAGAAACCTTGCGAAATGAGACAAGACTTGCCTCAACTGCACACATAAGTAAATCTCAACATGCATTTGCTTCCCTTTCACAAAGTTGCTGTATGCTCAAATTTATCTCACAACAATAACTTAAAATAAAACCAGGAAATAATAATGCATTCCATACCTAGGATCATTAATTACTTTTACCAAAGCCTCATACAATTCGTTTTCAGTGATGGTCTTCCAGTTCAACAATATTCCCATGCCTTTAGCCTGCACACGAGTCATAGTGTCGTAATGGTCTCCAAAAAGTGGAATCCCCACCACTGGCACCCCATGGTACATGGTTTCAAAAATGCTGTTCAGACCTCCATGACTAAGAAAAGCTTTAATGTTAGAGTGACCTGAAAAGAGAAGAGATGTGCAGATGAAAAAAAAAAACAAAACTAAAAAAATACAAAACGTTTCCATCTCTTTAAGGTAAACTTACTAAAGCAACTGACTGGGTATAAAACATTAATAATCATGTTTCTATGGCTACAATTCAGGAAGAGACAAAAATTAACACAATTTGATTCAAAGTTTTCCTCTTTAAATCCACTCTGCTGAAATTTCATGTGCATTAGGTGATTTCCTTAGACACCGAGAGGGAACAATCAATGCAAAAAAACTCCTATGCATACAAGTTGTGTAAAATTTTTAATGGAGTAAATAATATATATAATTAATGTATAGCTGGAAGCAGTGACTAACCCAGTTTAGCAGAACAAATGAATTGGAAGCAGTGACTAACCCAGCTTAGCAGAACAAATGAATCATGGAGAGATCATTATTCCCTATTATTCATATGAAATAAAACCTATTTAATGACTGAACAACTGAGGTTTATTCTAATGCTTCACATGCCTTACTGTAAACTAGCAAGATCTGATAATAATTATAGTCTTGTGTAATTGATAAATGAGACTGCCTCTGAGCAACTTAGTACCCAAAGCAAATCTACCTACTTTAAAATTTGCCTAATCACTACAGTATGATAAATACTCCAGCTGACATGTACACACAGACACATACACATGCTTAACACAGTTATTGCCACCGTAGCACTGGGGCTGTTTTGCATATAAAGATGAAAGAATATCAAGTTTCATCTCTGTACCTGAGAATACAGAGTAACTTGGGTTAAAGAAGTTTATTACCAGCTTGTAACACATGCTCAAGCTCTGGTAGAGCTTGCTTTGGAGAAAAATAAATGTGTATGTATACAGCAGTTTTGAAGCAATGTAAACAAATTTTATATGCTTAGTTTTATGCTTCTACTATGAATAGACCAAATAATACCATACCACACTTTTTCATAACAGTGAAATTAAGCTACAGTCACCAGCAACCCAAAACAGCAGATTCAACAACATCCCAACTTATCTTCAATAATTTTTTTTTTTCAAACTGCACAGCTCCCATGATATATAAGACACTCGACAAAAAGTTTTCCCATTTATTAAGCCAAATAGTCTTTGGAACTGCTAATTCATTAGAATAAGATTGGAAAAGCAACCTCAATTCAAGTGCAAATACTGAATACATGATCAAAATGGATACTCACCAAGGAGGTCATTTTGTGGTAACCACTCTATAAGCTTTGTATTATTGCCTAAGTTCCTTGGTTTGTTCCCTGAAAACCTAAAACAATAACATCAAATTGAAGCAGAGTTATCATGACACCGAAATATCAGCAGTAAGATCAAACCAGATGGATGATTCATGAGCCCTAGCCAGAAGTCTGGTTACACAGCGATCCTATTTATTCACTGTCACAAAACAACAAAACAGGCTCAACCAAAATGCTGTAAATATCTAACAGCTTCCATCGTTCTATCTCCTTGCAATGTAGCTTGAAACACAATGCTTCATACTAACATGGCAACACAGTCTCTTCTCATAGCACGAATAACTTCCCACTATGACAAAAAGGAGGTTTTATAACCTCTCTATCGCTCTGAGTCCATTGCTATACTGAAAACTCTGGTTGGTTTTAGCTAAGTAACTCCACTGAGGACATCCCATCAACACACAAATAATGATCACTCCCACCAACATGAGTCTGACAGCTCAGCTTATGAGGCAAAAAGCTACTAATAAAGAGCCTGGGATCAGACTGAGATGAGGGGATTTTTTTTTTTTTTACTTGTTCAACTGCCTGAGCAGTATCCTGCTCATACAAGGTTGCTGGAGAAGTTTGGTCCATAAAATAGACACTGAAATTACAAAATTATTCATATACTAACTTGATATGTTATTAATATGAGAAGTTAACCATTCTTTAAACAGAAAAGAAAGGGGAAATTACTAGTGACTACAAGATACAACGGTTTTTTGATAGTTGCAAACAACTCAGTTTGCAAACAAAATGGAGATGTATGATAAGAACTGTAACTTCATAAAGAACGACTTACATATTCCATTTTAGCAAGTCATACATCTTTACAATGACCAAAATTTCTATGCCAGGGCCTGAAGAATTTCTGGTTTCCTGTTCATTAGCAGGGTTCACTCTCCCAGTTACATACAGCATGAAAGCAGTCCCTAAGAGCTGTCAGGGAATAGGAGACCGCTGACAACTCCAAACATGCAGAAATGACAGCAGTCAAATTCTAAGACACTGATTATTTGGAAACCTGATGTCTCACATTAGCTCCACTTAAATATATTTGAGTAATGCTCCATGTGAAGCAGAGCTGATAGTTCTTGTATTTTTTCAGCAAGCTGCAAGCACCACTCAAGATGGTTTTAGAGCTGTGAAAGCTTATTACTTATTTTCACTCCTACAGATTTCATTTTCTAGGACTTCTCAGAGACAAGCAAGAAGAACAATTATCTAAGTCTGTGTCCACAGATAAAAGAGAAGAAGCCCAAAAAAAGCAAGGATAAAGAAAAAAAGGAAGTAATTCTTGCTTTCCAGGGTGACTTCTTTATCAGAAATTATAGCCGTAAGTCACAAATCTTACAACCTCAAGGCTATTTTCACCATCTCCAATCCTTCTAGGATATAAACTCAACACAGGAGTGCAACCTATGACTTAACATGCCACAAAATCATTGCTTCTTCATATTAACAGGGGACTGTGACATTTCCACAAAGCACATCTGTCTAAAGAGCCAGGTCTTATGTGCCACCCCGACTGTCTCAATTTCATCTTCTGCAATTCTAGATGAAGAAATGAGGAATAGGAATTGAGTGTGCTCCAAATCAGCCCGAGCACATCCATCATTGCACTTACCTCCAAATAACTCTCTGAGGCAGCCTTGCCAAAGCGTGGGCCAATTTATTAGCTATATCTTCTGAGAGGTATTTCACTCCAGCTCCAAATGAGACCAGGACAAAACCATTTTCATTAGCACCATTCACCCATGTTTGAAGATCCTGTTAAAATAACAATTTGCACTCAGCACTGTACAAGTAAAGGTAAGCCATAGAAAAAGATTAAATAAGCACTGCTTAGGAAGAACAGTTGCTGTTCCTTCTGCTGCTTCACAAGTCAAATTTCAAAGGTTATAAGGCATTTTCAAAATCACTATGTATAATGACATGATGATTCAAAATCCATAGTACAAAGCCATGAATAGAAAAATTCTGTTTGACTTAATTTCTGTATTAACCATCATTTTCATAAGACAATTTGTCCTTTCCTACCTGATCAGTTGACATGCATTCACAAGTTAACATACAAAATTTTAACTGTGCAAAATACAAATAGTTCTGTCTCGTAGTATCAGTATCAGAAATTAATGCACAAGTCTGCCCAACACCAGCACAGTGAAAGTAAAAGAATAATTAAGAGCCCTTCCCACAATATGCTTCTTGTCCTGGTAGTAAATGCAGTCCAGAAAATAGAGTCATGAAGTGCAATCATACCACAGCACAACCACTAAGGCTACCAAAAAAACCAGCAGGTGTAACAAAAAATGGAGGGGGTGGAGGGGTGCTTTACATTACATTCTGCTATACAGTGAAAATGGGTTTCCTGACTTCTCTGCAATATACACTTTTTCATTTGTCATCATAATTTCCTAGTCCATCATAATTTCCTTCCTCCACATTTGTAGAGGAAGTGGGTAAGAAGTGAAAGGAGGGGAAAAGTCTGTGACCTGCCTTGAAGATGAATCATTTATTATGGGCTGAACTTCTGACATGGAAGTTTCCGAGTGGTTTTTTTTTCTTCATTTATTTAAGATTTGTCCTTGAATTTTATTTAAGGACCTAAGGCATGCTGCAAATGTAATTATATTATAGTCACTTTTACTTAGTAGTTCAACTAAGTTACATCTCAAACTATTTCCTGTCCACTCTTCATAGCTAAACAGAAAATAACCTTTCACAGGCTCTTGGACAAATCATTCTGAAAAGCAATCAAGTACCATGGTAAAAAAGACAGCTCTCTGCCCATTTGTGACACATGATCAAATTATACTCTAAGAGCTGAAGTAACCTTTTAAAAGGTAGTTTTCTTCTGACAGCTGGAAGCAGCATTTACAAGCTCTGGTCTTCATTTGGCACTTATCCACTCCAATATCTGCTGGAGTGGCTGAAGCCTGGAGTTTTCTGGAGTACCTTCTTGATGACATTCCCATAACACAGGTGCTTGAGAAGCCAACAAGGGGAGACACTGGTGGACTTCATACACACAAACAAGAAAGACCTTTCCTGGGATGTAAAGCCCTGGCTGCAGTGACCGTGAGATGGAGGAGTTTAGGATACTGAGAGGACAAGGAAGTAAATAACAGCAGCATCTTCCAATGGAGATGTATTTAATGGTTTATCTCAGTCTTTAGAGATAAGACTGCCCTTCCAAAATTCCAGGTCCCTCAGAGCAGAGGTATAGACTGAAACAAGGAAGACCTATCCTCAGTGGAAGATTAGGCTAAGCTACTTTTAAACAAACTGAAAATAAGTATGTTCATAAGACCTGATAGGAAGCACTCTGAAGTGTTAGCAAGCCACTGGCTTGTGTCACTGCAAGGCCATGCTTGATTATTTTTGAAAGGTCATGGCAATTGAAGACATTGTCAAGCACCAAGGGGCAAAAAAAGAAAAAAATTAGCAAAAACAAGTTTTGCTTGCATTTTCATAAAGAAGGATCCAGGGAATATGCTGCACAACCTCACCTTGATCAAGCAAATAATCCTGGAAGCAATCCCTTTCCAGTCTACTGTCCCAAAAGGATACTGAAGATCAGGACTGTGCATGGACTGCATAAAATCAACTTAGACTTGTCAGGACAAAGGTTATTCTTGCATGTATCTATGCCATTCCTGTCATAACAGCCTCCATTGAGTTGGGTCAGTAAACATTATTAAAAATATAATGGTTTGTTAAAAAAATGAAGAGACAAATAATGTGGGACTTCCTCCTTGCAATGCTCCCCAAGTTAGACCTGGAAAAGTCCATTATTCTCAGCTTCCTTTAAAAACATATAACACAAGAAGGATATCGAGCTATTGGAGTGGGTCCAGAGAAGGGCCACGAAGATGGTCAAAGGGCTGGAGCAACGGCCCTATGAAGACAGGATGAAGGAGTTGGGGTTGTTCAGCCTGGAGAAGGCTCAGAGGGGACCTCATAGTAACTTATCAGTACCTGAGGGGGTCCTACAGAAAGGCAGGGGAAGGAATTTTTAACATAATATTGGATGGGAGGACTAGAAACAATGGATATAAATTGGAGGGGGGTAGATTTAGACTAGACATAAGAAAGAAATTCTTTACAGTGAGGGTGGTGAAGCACTGGAAGAGGTTGCCCAGAGAGGTTGTGGATGCCCCCTCTCTGGAGGTGTTCAAGACTAGGCTGGACAAGGCACTGGGCAGCCTGGTCTAGTGGGAGGTGTCCCTGCCTATGGCAGGGGGGTTGGAACTCGATGATCTTTAAGGTCCCTTCCAACCCAAACTATTCTATGATTCTATGATTCTTCTTACACAAGTACAGACTTTCCAATCTTAAGATCTCATGAAATCAAATTCATTCAAAGTGGCACTCTTTGGTCTTTACTTCCAAGATAGAACTGCATGTCCTGCTACAATTAGCTAGGCCACAGCACAAAGGTTCTGTATTTCCTTGTGCTTTCCTGGTCTTCACTTGTCATACATGGTATAAAAAGGATACTCACAACAGATAAGCAGCTACGATACAGGCACATAGAAGACTAAACACATCAGATCATAAAGGGTTATGTGCATCACTTAATTCATGCATATATTCCTAATGTGTACTTGAAGTAGACTGCAGTGACCGTAATGCAGTGCAAAACAAAAGCTTTGAACACCTCTCAGCAGTATCAGAATTGTCAAAGAGAACACGCTGATGTCAGAAGACACATTTTTGTCTACAATTTCAATGTATCTAGTGAGTATAGACTTTGTCTCCTTCCTTCATTACAGTTGTATTAGCCCTAATACCAGACTCAATGAAACCACCACTCCAACATCCTACACAGTTTTACTGTCACCTAGACTCCTCCTCTACAAATTCACCCCTTTTTCTTAATGTAGTTACACTTTTGACCTCCAGCACATTCTGTCCTGCTGATCTAATTACGCTGCGTATGAAAACACACTGACTCAGGATGAGTCATTAGAGCTGCCTTCCCTGTTTGGGCACCATTTTACAGCTCCTCAGCAGGAAAGTGACCTCCTTTTTCATGGTTTAAATGATCTGCATGTTCACTGAAACATTGTGACTTTTTTATTCTTAATGTTAAGGAAAGGACACTCAACATTTAAACTTTTGAGGTCTAAACCCACAATAAACCTTCAGGGAAGGAGATTATTACACGATGAGCTGTGTTACTGAACATCACTTAAATCCTTTTTTCAAACCTCAACTGAAACTTCTTTTGCAGTCAATTCAAACTTCAGATATATGTTTTAAAGATAGGTACCTCTTTAAATAGTTCTCTTTCAGTGACAAATAGAGCACCTGATTTCCCCCCAAATTTTAAGACATACAGAGTTGAAAAGCCTGAGACTGGAGAGGCACTAATAAAAATGGCTTCAGTGAGGGAGACCGTTTCCTCCAGACTCTCAACAGCAAGAGGGGAAGCTCACATAGAGAATTAATTCGAATACCTACAGGTGGACACATCACATTCTTCCTACACTCCTCACCAGGCAGGGTATGATCATGGATGAAAGACAAACTGACAAGTTTACAGCACCACATTCAGTTTCTGAAGTACAGTTTCTAAATTAATTTTTGTTCAGTTCCTATTACAAACCAATTATAGCATTTTTTGAGAGGCATACAGGACTACCTGCTACATACGTTAACTAATTTTTACTGTCATTTAAGTGATTTAAAAGCTAAGGTATATGCTTAAAGGAGTCCCAAATACAGCACTGTGCCAAAGTCTAAAAGGCCTCTGCCTATTTTCATGTTGATTTCCTATGAAATTGCACATTCTTCAGGCAAAATAGTGGAAGAGCAGAATAGTGAAATGAGAAATTTTGTTTTGAAGTTCCTTATCTGTTCATTCAAATGTTTAGTTCCACTTATGTTGGCTTACCTATCCTAGCACACTGAGATCCAGAGGAGGTACCAATTAATCTCTGGCCACATTCCATACTAGATGTGTTTCTAAACATTTTCAATACGAAACAAACACCACCTTCACAGGTCTCAGAGGGAGACACATCACTTGCACAGACCAGGAAGACATGGTCAGATGGCTCCCATTTCCTTTACCTCAGCAAGGAGCTTCCATGTGAAAGGAGACTGGCCTAATGGCCATCTCACCCTTCTTGGAAGTTGCAGTTTTTCTTTAAGAACACTACCCTGAGTTTGCCATATACCGTTTACAGGCTGTCCAAGTAGGCTTCTCCTTTGTCAATGTGGCCAAAGCTTTGCACAGGAGCAGATGTTACAACCATGCCTTACTCTCTTTTTCCAAGTTTGGCTGCCTATGAACAACACTATACTAGTGAAAAGTGAAGGTTTTTGAGCATATAACTGATCTTTTCCTCAAGTTCTCCCTAAGCCTGCACAGGAAAAAAAGCACTTATTGATCTATGCTGTACTATAGACACAAGGGTAGGAATAAAAATAAAATAAATCTTTTTACCATTCTCAGACAGGAATGCTATTGTGCTGACCCTACTATGTGAGCTTTGTTCTGTTTGATTTTCTAATTAGCTGTTCATAGCAGGCTTAGATGCTAAATGCACAGCTGTGACTATAGAGTAAAGACCCAGCTGGCAGTAACCAGTGGTGCCTAATACTGAGCTTTGTTTCAGATAAACAAAGTACACGAATACAAACATAACCGGGTTCAATATCTGAAGCTTTCCCTGTTCAGCTGCTCAATTCAAATGTGTAGCCTGTTCTTTGAATATGGTTGCAAACCATCATCCCCCAGTAGAGAGTACAGGCATACTATGCAACTGCTACGACAAAATGCTGCTTAGAGGAGACAAAAATAGATTTATTTCAAAATAAATAAATATTAAGCCATCTTTAGAAAGGAGACACACATTGATAAATTAACAGAAAGGTACACAGATCATTTTCATTTGCACCCTAACTCTTCTGGCATATTTTGCTTTAGGCCAAGTATGTTGCTTATACTTAACTACCATGAAATTGTAAGTTAGTTTTAAAAAAACTGGAGGGTTTTTATTTGCCCTGACAAACAAAGGATATAGGGCAGCAGCCAACCACACCACATAGAAGATGGCTGGCACCTCACTGGCTTGACACATCCAGCTGCCTTCTGCTGGCTCAACTGAATGTCCCTGCATTAGCTGGTGCATGTGTCACACTCTGAAGGTTATTCTTCCACTAAATTCCTGCCTATCAGAAACCATGGCCACAAGGCAAACATGGTTGTCCTGTTTCATCAGAGTTTACTACTTTTTGTACCATCAGGTTCTGCAAGTTCAATGAACAGGAGCCACGCTGCCCCTAACCAGGACAAGAGCCTTTCCCAGTCCATTTCCTTCAGAATTAATTACAAGTTAATGGTTTGCTTCCCTCAGGTACAATTTGCTGTTGACCACAAGCCTCCTCTACTCTGTTGCACACTTGTACCTATATTCTTTCATGCTCTCCCTCTCCCTTCTCCATTTATTCAGCTGTCTCAACTCAAACAAAACTTCTCAAAATTAAATAGAAAAAGGTGGGGAATTTGTGAAGTATCAGTAAGTTAATACCTTGTCTTCTCTAGATAAACCAATTTATATGCAAGCACTTAGAGTGCTGTTGTGACATTAATCTAACACAGCTACTGCTTCTTCAATAGTAGTGCACACATTCAGCCCCGTTGAAACACAAACATTTTCATCTTATGTTACTCACTAAATATCTGCTATATACACTGAATATCTGGCTTATCAAAATGCCTCGGGTAAGGAGGGTAGTCTTTGAAGCCATGTAAAGCTTTCCAATGTCTCAAATGTTGCCTTTTCTTCATCCCTGACCTCTACTGCCGTTTCCCATTTAACATCCAATACTGACAGAATTCTTCAGTCTAATTAACTTCAAAGTGGAATCAAATTCAGACTCAAAAATCCAGGCAAGAAATACAGTACTGCAAGGCATTGTCTTTCCTCCTGTGTCTCAGCCCTCTCTAGAGTTACAGGCATATCCAATGAAGCTTTCCAGAACATGGTCTATCTAAAACTAGAGGTCAACCAGAGAACTGCTGTGCAAGGACTTCCCTGATGCAACACTCTCCGTTCAAAATTCATTACTCACTGGACCTTTGGCAAGCATCCTGGGAAAACAACTTTGCCTTTCAAATGAATGGAAGGTAGTCAAAAAAAGGAAGTTTGCCCTTCAAGAGAGGTAATTAAAATCACTGCATAGAGTAGCGGGTGCAGCAGAGGTAGCCTCAAATCCAGGATTCAAATTAAAAGCCTTGGTGATGTTACATCACAAGAAGTTTTCTGTTAAAAAATAAAATTAAAAAAAAAACATTCACTTGCCTAAGCATGAAGCCTCATATAACTTTAAAGTGTACACAGAAAAAGTTTATTATTATTAAAATGAAAATGCAAACCAATCATCCTACAGTTTGAGGAGCAGCATATGTAGGAGAAAAGTTGTACAAGCAACAGAGCAAAAACAGACAAGCTTCAAATATGGAGACTGTTTTTACTTAACACTGCTTTAGAATATCAGATCAAATTAACCTGCAACAAATACAGTAAAAAAATTATTAAATCCAGATCTTTATAGTTCACATATTGACACATAGTCCCATCCATAAATCCACATTATAAATTAATTTAACCAGGTAATTTTGTATTTCATTATTCCAGCTTCAGGATTGCCATGAGCAACTCATAGGAGAGAGCTCCATCTACATGAGTCTGTGTCCCACTTTTGTGGGAAAACCTAAAAGAGAGACCAAACACCACAGCAGCAATTCCTCATTTTCACTTCCTACAAGGGGCAGTGAAAGAATTACTGTATGTTTCAGCCAAAAACAAACTGAATCCCTTCAGGTATGATTCACTTGAAGGCAAGCTTTTAACAAGAACAGTGTTATTTGGAACACTGGTGTTTTTTCAGACAGAGAAGCTGAAGACACGTTACTGATGCTCCCAGTGCTCTTCAGATGGTCAGGTAAGGGGTACCTGAATCCATACCATGGAGGAAGAGATTACATTTGTTAGTGGCTCTCAGCCACTAATGCCAGGGCAGTGAGCCAGGAATGGTTTCATTCCTTCTCTTCCCCATTCATCACATTCAATTTTTAGCGAAAAACTTTCATCCTTTCCAGGAGAGCTCTGCCACAAACATCTCACCACACCAAATGCAGGATGATGGCTATAACACTAATCCAGTCACAGCATGTATACATACCCAAACAGATTATTAACCAAGCACCAGTTATCCACTTCACTTAAATAAGCAACTAGGACAAAACAAAAAAATATATAAATAATTAGAATAATTTAAAAACAAAAATCTGTTTATGCAGGCTACTGTTAATATGTTTGATTGTGGGTTTTTTTGGTAAATAAATATTTCTGTGGCTTTTAACTTCTGTAATTTGATCTATGCAACATCCAAATCTGAACCTTGTATTTCCCATTAGAAAAATACATACAGCTGTTTGAGCTGGAGAAATAATCACCTTGTATGACTATCCCTGAACCAAGTGAACTTAGTTGAACAGCACAGCTTTGCTGAAGAGCTTTGATGTTCATCAGATCAGTGGATGTTGCTGTACATTTGTCATGTATACTTGGAAGACCTTGTATGCTTGGCATGGGGAAATGTAGAAACGTATTGCAGAGCCTAAGTATTAGATGATGTGGTTCAGCACTGAACTTACACAATGCTCTATAATCTCCACCATCCTTCAAAGACTTTTTCCCTCCCCAGCTGACAATCATATGGATTTCAAAACACCTCTAGAATTGCTTTACTTCACCAGAAACATACTATTAAAAGTAGCTCTGTAAGAACTACTCCCTAAACTTTAAGATATTAAAATGATAGTGATAAATCATGCACAAAAACCCACTGCTATAGTCTGCAAGAGCTGACAGACATGGTCTTTGAATGGAGAAAAATCCATTCAAGGAATAAACATCTCTTTATTAGCATACCTAATGTGAAAGATAAGGATCAGCTAGAACATGCCTAACAAACATACAAGCTACAGCAAGACTCAAAAAAAACTAAAACTTTTTAGTGAACATATTTCAAAGTCACCAATTTGTTACTTGGATCCAGATCTGTATAGCAACAAGATTAGATAAGAGATCCAAAGAGAGGACCAAGTAGGTTACTGTAATTACTATTTGCTGACAGCTAGGACTGAAAGGACAGCTTCTGCTGCTTCAGCGTGAACACCCTCCTTTGTAGCATAAATTTAGTTTACCCAGGAATGAAAGAATAAAAGATAAAACAAAAATGTCATTTGTTTCTCTTTCCCCATCAAGGACAAACAGCATTACATCCAAAATATCTCCAAGATCAGCTTTGAAAAACAGCATTTTGTTACACAGAGGTACTTATGAAACTTCAAAACTACATAGATATGAAGCAGAAGCAGCTCAACTTAAGTAACAAAACCACAGATTGTAAGTAATTAATTTTTTAAAACACTGACAAAAAAAATGATTCTAAGTCTCTCAAGTACTACTATATCAAAATTGCAAGGTCCAACCTATTTCAAAACACACCTCCTGTCATCAAATGGTTGATGGAAAGGAGGCCTTCTGAAAACATTTATCTGCTTTTCTTGCAAGAAAGCCATCAACTCCTTTCCCACAGTGCCCTCTGCCCCACCTCCTCATCAGGGACCAGGTATTTCCCAGGCAGCTGCCGGTAGCACCCGTCATGTTTCTAGTCGAAGGGCAAGTCTTATCAGGCTGATTAATACCAAACTATGTATCAGCCTTGTCAGAAGATACAATGCCATAGCAGAAATTTACCCATTGTTCCTTAAAATGTGTTACTTTAAAAAGCCAGCTTTGTTCAGCTTCGCAAGTTACCTCTGGAGAAGAAAAATACTGAACAGGCAGAGAAGCCTTTTGCTTTGTTAATGGTCACAGAGTTACCAGGAAAATACTGCCAGCTAACACTACACACTTAAAGTTTTAAGTCAGCGGTGACCTTAAAGCCTTGATATTCCGTCTGCCTCCAGCTTTTCAGCTTTTAAGGCTAATTCCACTTCCACTGTGCCCTATGCAATTCAAAATAGTCTTTTCCAAAGTTAAGTATGCAAATCCTGAACTGTTTCCCACATGCAAGATTTTATTTGCTTAAGGGTAATGAAGCAGCCACCTTAACCATGTCCTTGACTTTTACAGCGCATTATTACCCATTTTAGTCCCTGACTGACATATTGTCTCTCCGTAAAGGACAAGAATAACCCCACTGTGCCAAAGGGAAATCTCACAGATGCCCATGCTGTGCCGCAAGGTGCTGCAGGGAGCAAGGCAGAGAAGCGACCTCCAAAGAACCCGCTGATCTCCTGGCTGGCTCTTGGCTCCAACTCCTCAGTACACTGATCACTGCAACTGCACCAAACGGACACTGCACCACGCACAGACAAACATTAGGGCACTGCCTCAGAGAAATAGCAAAATAAATAAACAAAACCATAACAATATTTCTAAAAAGGATGGGATCCTAGCAAAGGCTTCTCAAGGCTTCTGGCCAGGCTGCATCTCAAAGACACATTTGCCATATTTACTGTAGAGCTTAACAGCAGTTAAAAATCATGCCTGCCACATGAACTAACAGCACTATCAGTTATGCTGCTTTTTGATTCTACTAGGATGTCTTGGTAATGCCAGTTCCCTTCATGTGTGAAGCACAAAGATGTATGGCTGATACACAGTTCCTGCAAGGACTGCAGACTGCCCATATCCAAGCATCCTTCCAGTACAGCAGAGGCTCTTCAAACACACTATGCAGACTCAGGTAGTTTGGTTAATAGTCAGAGTTACCACATCTGCTGTTGTCCCTGAGCCGAGGATCACCCCCCCAAAGCACATGGCTTAAAGGCCAAGAGATGCAAGAGTCTATAGCAACATTTATGATGCATCTGTTTTACAGGAAAAAAAGATTTCATCTTAACATCCTCCAAAATAAATCTAACTAACCTGCACTCTGCACCTATATGCTACGGGATTTAAAAACCTTTCCACTATTGTAAACCAAATTATTCATGTATGCAGGAGAGGTACAGAACAAAACAAGCAAAAATTGTTTTCTCTCACACACATACAGTTATCACAGTATGGATATTCAGTATGCTCTGCCACATACTACCTTTAAGGCCGTGTTTTGCTAACTTTTCTTCAAAGAAAGTTTAAGGAAAATAAAAGCGCATGCTCCGAGCAACCACAAAACAGAGCTACCACATCCCTAAACTGAACAATAGCCATCCCATAATTGTTTGAATGGCCTTTGTCCCCTCTTCACCTTTTACATATCACTCTCTGCCATTTTTGATGGTGGCAATTATTAACTGAAAACCAGAACTTCTCAATTACGTATTGGAATTCAGATTTGGTCTAACAAACTCCTTTTTTTCCTTCTCACACCTCCCCTCCCCCCCAAAAAAGAAAAAAGTAATAAACTGTCACTTGTGACAAGGCAGCAGTGACACCACTGAGATGCCTGGATATGTTATGTTGAGCTGATATTTTGGACTTCAAAAACATGGATTTTTTTTCCCCTAGAACTTATCTAACAGAGGAAGTGGACTAGGCTACTTACAAGCAGTTTCAGAGAATGTAAGAAACCTGAATGGCTTCTAATTGTAGCTTAAATTAGCCAGCTAAAGCCTTTATATCCAGTCACATGCACCTCTACTGTGAAGATCATCTTTCTCTTCTGATGATCACCTCCAGGCAGAATCATCTCTTCTATTTACTAGAACTATCTAAAAGCTGCAGTAAATAAATTAGCCTTAGAGATGCTGTAATAGCTGAAAGCAGAGGTAGAATCAGCAGTCCAGTTTTAATCTGCTAGGATAAAGTGGCAGTTAAGAATTTTATCTAACTGTTCTGTAAAAACAGATTACCCAATAATTTAGTTACAATACATACCACCATGGGTTATGCATAACAGTTCAGGCATGGACAAATTACATGACACACGAGGAACATACCCACATTGTCTTTCTGCATAGAAAGAAATTCTGTGCTTTGAACATTAAAAGAATGAATTGCCCAATAAAACTGAAAGGAATGTATATAATGTCTCAGTTCACAAATAACTACAAGATGGTTTCCCTCCCCACCCTTGCTCAATAATAGGTATTTGCCACCACGTACCCTGTTGATGGGGCTGTTTCAAGGTTACTGACAGTTTGGCTATGTTAAACATCTTACCACCTTTCCATATTATAAGATTCTAACAGGTCAAAATCTGTGGCTCCAGAGTAAATTCAGAAAGAATTCAAATGTACTCTAAAGGAGCTCTGAATATGTGTACAAATACGTATCTCCGAACAAACTCAGAACTCTGAAGCAAAACACTGCTCCTTTTATTTTCCCTCACACTATTTTATAGTAAAAAAGATACCTGCTTTTGAAGATGATTTTTTCTTGTCCTAAAGACCAATCCACAGAGGGAAAAATACACAATAGTCACATAGTACCCAAATTGCGTCCAGTTCTGGAGCCCTCAACACAGGAAAGACATTGAGCTATTGGAGCGGGTCCAGAGGAGGGCCATGAAGATGGTCAAAGGGCTGGAGCAACGGCCCTATGAAGACAGGCTGAAGGAGTTGGGGTTGTTCAGCCTGGAAAAGAGAAGGCTCAGAGGGGACCTCAGAGTAACTTATCAGTACCTGAGGGGGTCCTACAGAAAGGCAGGGGAAGGACTTTTTAATATGCTATTGGATGGGAGGACTAGAAACAATGGATGTAATTTGGAGGGGGGTAGATTTAGTCTTGACATAAGAAAGAAATTNAGGCTGGACAAGGCACTGGGCAGCCTGATCTAGTGGGAGGTGTCTCTGCCTATGGCAGGGGGGTTGGAACTCAATGATCTTTAAGGTCATTTCCAACCCAAACTATTCTATGATTCTATAAATTTGTCAAAAGGTATTTTTCCTCTTTTAGAATGAGAAAGTGTTTGAAAATTCAGTGCTGAAGCTTAATCTATCCAGGAAGTTTTTTCCTGAAGATAACAGAGCTAGAATTTCAGAGAGCACACGCTACCTTCAGCCTGTTTTCTTGAGATATCTGCACAGTCTGATGTCTTCTAAAATACAAACACATTAATATATACACAGGAAGAAGCAGACAGAAGCAGAACTATTGGTGACATTTGTCTGGAGAACAGACAACACTATATGCTGGAATATAATCACTAGCATTCTCAGAGTGTGACGGATGCTCTCATTCAGCTCAGATACATTGAGCAGGGAAAGAAAAAAGGTGGAACTGGTTAAGCATCCCTCATCCTAAAGCCCAAACCAGAGATGTTCTCCGAGTTGGCAAAAAAAGCGCTGTAAAGTCAAGACGCTAGCAACAGTGCAAAATTATAAAAAACCAAAGTAAATAACACTATAAGCCTTTCATGACCATTTTTAGGGTACAACAGATGAAAAGCAAGCCTAGTATTTTTCAAGCAAAACTAAAAGCTGAACAAGGCACTTCTAGAAGCAAACTGTTGAGCACTGCAGGTCTGTTTATCATGCAGAAGGATCCAATTCAGGATCTGTTTCTTTATGCATACATAAATAGTAGCATAAACAACAAGGTTTTTTGTGAAATTTTGCTCTGCCTGTCACTCACCATTGTGCTGCTGAACAGAGACATTCTTGAATATCAAGTGTCACAGATCACATGACACACTGAAGTAATCAAACTTAATTATTAATCTGTGCATCAGTCACAACCACTAACGGCAGTTTGATATTCAGTACCTAGTACACAGTAGGCGTACAGTAAAAATTCATACTCAGGTGTAGCAGTGGTGTCATTAATGTCAAATCATATCATCGCCATTTCTTGGCTCAGTCTCTGGGCTTACATACATCTAATTTTAAAGATATTTTTACGTACAAAACCAAGGAAAGCACAAAACATTAACACACTGAACTTAGACAGGATAACCTATCAGCAAGCCTCTTCAAGCATAAGCACTACTCATTCACGTTAAACCACTCTTGGTTAGAAGCTACAGATGTAATCTCCAAGACGGCACACAGTTTTTTCCTCTGTTGTATCATTATGCACTTGCTCAAAAGCAAAATAGTACCTGTAACCACAAAAGAGACATTTTGATAAGCTTGTGTCTTCTGGTTCCCCACATCACCACTCCAAAATAATTCCATTGACTTTAAGGGTGTATTTTAGCATGCAACAATAAGAGGCAATTGGACCTCATTTGGAATTCACCACATAAGCTCTACCACTCATGGTCAACTAGATACCATCGAAAATACTTTAAAGCTCAGCAAACCTTACTTCTGGCAGAGGGCTGGCCGGTTTGGTTAAGATTCCTCCCACATAAACAACATTGGGTAACGTGGGTCTTGGAAATTCCAGGGCTACATCAGTACAAAGCATCCATAGGCTGGATCCGTGAACCAAGTCGTACATAGAACGTTCTGGCAGAACTTTGTGTTTCTGCATTATCCTTTCATATTTTGGCAGAACCAAAAAACTGACTCCAAATCTTGAAACAATATAAACAAATGTATTTTTAATCCTCTCAAATAGGCTCATGTGATCTGTGAGCAGCGAGTTAAATTCTGGAACGTAAGATAGGGGAGCTGGAGCACCCACTTCTGCTGGATACCAGAGGCCAGTGGAAAAGACGGCATATTTAACCCCTAAAAGATGAGCGATAACAAATCCACACATCTCATTGGGATCTACCAGGAGCAGGTCAAATTTTTCCTTTTTCAGAGCATGCATGAGGTTTCGGTTACCAACAATCATGTCGCAGTTCTTGGAATAGTGGTCCAGAATATCAAACAGTTCAAGGGCTGTCAATCTCCCAGAGAAGATACTCCTCATCTTGGACTGGAGAAAATCATCTGAGGTGCTGCTGTTAAAGATCCCTGGGTAGCGCTGAAGTCTATAGTGATTAGATGGAGGAATCTCTCTGCCCTCAGAGAGGAGAAACACTGTCTGGTGACCTTGGTCATGCAAGGCTGAGGCCAGAGTCTTGAAAATATAAAGATGGCTTTCAAACATAATTGGCGGCACAACAATGATTTTGGCAGCCCTCGCTATCCCAACAGCACTCCACAGAAGAATGAAAGCTGGAGCGTACGACTTCATAGCTGAAATAAGAAATAAAAGCATTACATCAACAGAACACAGATTGGTATGATACCTGAAAATTTTAAAAAGTTATTACATGGCTGTCCCATAAAAGCTATTTACATGCCCATTTCAAAGGCATCTTTGCAGTGGTGGTCACAAGGAATGAGAGCCACTTCAGCTTCAGAATGCATCTGGGAATGCTCATTTTCAAACAAAACCTGCCTTTTCCCTTCCCATCACTCATTAAGGATCACTACACCAACACAGATACCAATACAGCATGAAAACGCATGAAGAGTCAACTGAGCTAATGAGATTAGTACCTCCACAGAGATATCACACATAGAGCTTTCAAATTACATCTGAACAGTTTTGAAGTCTGCTCTGAAAGCTAGATTCTGCTATGTTTAGAACTACATCAAAAAGCATGACCATATGATTTTCATTACAATATATATGTGTTTATATATATACATATATATAAACACATATATAAACACACACGTGTATATATAAAAGAGAGTAAGATAAATGCTAGCTTCAAAGTCCCCAAGGCTAAATCCTGTAATTATTCACAAGAGCCAAAGATTTCCCTGGTGATACTCAATTACAGGATGAAAGTACAACTCAGTCTCACCCCTTCAACTGGAGCCTCTAGTATGTCCATTTTAATTTTTTGGTTTGAGCACATCACACTACCATTAACACACTTAGCAGCATTTATACCAAAAATCCTTTAGTTAGCCACAGCTTTCAAGCTCTCCTCTTTCAAGTTGCAACTCCCTATTCTAATTTAAGAGTGAATTTTTCTGCAGTTTTGTTTTTGTATAAGCCAAAGTGAATGGAGAACAAGTGAAATAACAGGAATTAGTACCACCTACATGAATATTCAAATTTCCACTGAAGCACTTTTAGAACTTCATTCTGAATATACTTAAGTCAGCACTTCAGCATATACTCAAGCACAAATCCTAACCTTTGCTAAGAATCCCATTGCTGCCCTCAACACACACTTCCTGACAGCAGGCTGGCAGGGAAAGGGAAAGTACTCCTTCCTCCCATGTTTTAAGTGAGTAAAGTTTTATGCACCAGATGAAAATAAACTGCGCTAGAAGCATAGAGAGGGCATGTCAGAAAGCTCACCAATAATTTTAACCCTCTTATGACAGAAAAAACATTGCAAACTGTTTTTTTCTAATGCTAAACCAATCCATATGGAAATTTAAGTTAGCTGCAGTGTCCTTTATAAAAAAGAACAACAGAAACAGATGACACTGCAATATTCAGTCCATATTACTTTCTGGCACCACCCTTCTACTACATACTGCTCAGGATTTTTTTATTGTTACATAGGTTATCAGCTCACCAGCATAGAGCAGAGCATCTCCTATTCTGCTTGCTACTGAGTTTTCTGAAAGATGTTCCCTATTTCTCCTATCCCAGACTGAAACATTTGTAAGCTTGCACCAAGCCCAAGGACAATTAGAGACAAAAAAAACCAAACCACGCACAAGATACATGGGCTATTTAGAATCAAATTTCTCATGAAGATTGGATTTGAAGCCTCATTCATACTTGCTGAAGAGATAACCAAAGAGAGAACTCTATCTATTTTGAACTACCACTAGCAGTAGTGTGTGCAAAAAAAGTTTAATTCGGGCAGAGACCTAGGGGTTTTTTTTGGTTTTGGTTTCTTTTTTTCTTTCCCAATGCCAGTCAGACATGTAATGACTTAGGCTGCAGGTAAGAAAGAAGTTCTTTAATGTGAGGGTGGTGAGACACTGGAACAGGCTGCCCAGAGAAGTTGTGGAAGCCCCATCCCTGGAGATGTTTAAGGCCAAGCTGGATGAGGCATTGAGCAACCTGGTCTAGTGGGAGCTACCCCTGCGCATGGCCGGCGGATGATCTTTAAGGTCCCTTCCAACCCAAACCATTCTATGATTCTATGATGCAAAGATGCACAGCAGTATCCACAGCCAAGTAGTGAGGAACTGAGATACTAAGAACTTATTGAGGTCTCCACACCACTACCACTGGCTAACAAAGCATTCCAAGTATGTACAATTACTGTTTATAAAATCTGCAGCAGAGGGCTGTACAAGCATAGGAGTACCCAGGCTTGGCATAGTGTTGAATACTTACACTAACCAGCTGCATTCAAGCTATCTTGAACAGGCCCCACTAGAGGAAAACTAGAGTTAAGTGTGGTTTTAAAAATAGCAGGTAGAAAACAGTTAACCAATAACCAAAAAAAAAAAAAGGCTGAACTTAGAAAAAAAACCCAATATTTATTACATCACTCCACAATATAAGCATTTTCATGGTATTAAATTACTACTCTTTTACTCTTTTCAACAGCCAGAGTACAAAACCACAAATGGAGGTATAATCAACTGTAACAGTTGATGTTCCTATCAGCAGTGTAAATCAGAAGTTCCTGGAGCCTCAGGGCTAGTCAGAACCCATGAGGTTGCCAGATGCAGGCGTGCTGGCTGTACTTTGATCTCCTGGCTCGATAAAGACATGGAACACAGTGGAGGAAGATAAAGCTGTTAGCCCCAAAGTTTATTTTCCACAGATGGAGTAGGCAAATGCCCCTCAAAAGCCATAGAGAATACAACTGTATTTCCCTGGGATAATGACAGTACTGCCCCATCACTTCCTATCCCCACCCTCACTCCACAGAAACATTTGAAATTCCATTGGATATCTTACTCTTAATAAAAGGAAAATACTAAGGTATTTACCTATTAATGAAGGTAAATCTTCACCTACTTGAACTGAAAGTCCGTAAATAACTACAAGCAATTCACAAGTTACTTTTTCTTCTTTTAGGCAGATCAGTGTGTCAAGAGATGACACGACATGCCTCTCCAGGAGTGTGTGTAGCATGCAGTAATTTCAGAACAAATAAACATAATTACACCTCAAAAAATGTATTACACAACTTCTCTTTTCAATGGAAGCATCTTCCATAGGGACAGGAAAATACACGTACTGGACCTCCCAAGCCATAAAGATATTAAACACTTGATGTTATTAGAGAAATGTTAAGTGACAGTTTGACGGGGAATAATAACATTGACCTGCTACTGAACTTCCAGCAGGATCCTGTAAGATGAAACCTCATCATTTCATCCCCTCATCAGACAGAAGCAGTGAACTTGGAAGATTTAAATTTACCAGGAACAAGGGCAACTTGTAAAAGCATTATATGACTGCAATTCCCATTTGGCAGACCAGGAGGAAGAGGCAGGTATTCAGTGCCATCAGCAGAGCAGCAACACCAGACTACAGAAGCTGAGCTGCAGATGCCCTTTCACTCCAATCACTTCCAGCATTTTTCTCCTCCACCACATCAGGAATGTCCACCAAGACAGGGAGAGCTATGGAGGCTTGGAAATATCCAGTTCATCTCCTCTTAAAAACCAGAGAGCAGCACTTAAGCACAGGTAGCTCTTCACGGGTCAGGAAAATTATGAAGTGGCACTCATCTGGAAGTCAAACAGACAAAAATCAAGAGCACAGGAACTCTTTCCACTAACTTCTAGTCATACTTCAGCAGTAAATTCTCAGAATACACTATTTGCCAAAATACACAAAAAAGAATTAATATCCAGTTCAACTGTTTTCTGTTTCTGAATATTATAAGCATAAAATTAAAATCATTAAGTGTTCTTAAAGCAAGGAGGAAAGAAAACTCAGTGGCAGAGGTTGACATGTTTCTCCAAGGTAGTTAAAAATGCAAGATTATTTCCTATCTCTACCCTAAATCATTCTGATTACTATTCACCTTAACTAAATAAGGTGGTTACGGTATCTCAGCTGGTAAATAGTAACATCCTTCAACAATAATAAGTGAAAGGAAAAATCCAAAGTTTCCAACATTAAAAAAACAATACTTAAAAATTATCATTCAGTTGAAAACATGACTACTTTGACATAAAAAGCCCTACAAACAAGAACAGGCATGGAAGACAAAAGACACGAGCAAAACAACTGCTGTTTGCAAAGAGCTCACCTGTTCGGAGTACAGCAAGAAAAAGTTAAAGATTAAAGAAATACCAAGAGGCTAAACATTAAACCTATTCCAACAGCTCCTTGTAAAGTTAATGACCTACACGTAGGCCTTGCCCCTCCCCCCCCAATGAAAGAGAAAGTACAAGTTTTTAAATGTTACAGAAAAGCAAGCACATCCACAGAAGACTGTTGAAGGGATTTTTTCAGCTGACCAAAACACAAGAATTTTTCCATTCTCTCAGAAAGACCAAGGAGGATTTAGAATGAGAGAATGAGATGCACGACCATACAGAAACTGGCAACTTTCAGAGGAAAAAAAAATGGGAATAGGATTCTTTTCCCCTGTTGTTCACAGAGGTACGATACTTGAAATTGAGCAACATGAAAAGAAACTGAATGTCATTTCCAAGTTTACATGTCTTAAAAATTATTATGCTTATATATTAAAAAACTGAAGTTACACTTAAATCTTAAAAATATTTTTAAATAATTACCATTAATAGTTTCTGTAAATCAGTTACAGTACTGGAATACATACCACATACTGTATTTACTGCTGATCTTTAATCTGCTAATCACATTACAATTAAAACTTCAGACATGTTTTGTTTCCCGCTGTATGCTACTGGTTGCCTAACTTGCACAGAAATAACCATTTTCAACCATCAGTGTTTTACCTTTAGTTCTCTCCACAATGGAGGAAAAGAGGCTCTAAAGCAACACAGTGTGAATTCAAAACTACACAAATATTTATTACTACTCAAAAAGGTAAACAGTTCTACGCAGTTACATGTACTGTAAACAGTGTCCTTTGTATTTACTAGCCGTAACACATGATGCTCCCAACTTCTAAAGGAGACTTATCTCAGTGGTCCTACTAGCTTTTTTGTGTACTTCCTTTCCTTTCAGCTTTTTTAGATTTGCTCAGTTTTGTCAAGTTTACCTTTTCAGTTCAGTCAGATGAGGAACTCTGGCTATAAAGGTGCTCTTCATATTGAAGAGCAACACTGCATCATCAGCAAAGAAGCAATCTTTCTAGCAGCTGATCCCTCTCACCTTACCCCAGTAGCTCAAATTACTCATTACAACTTAACAGGAACCAGTACACATTATGAAGAGCAGGCTTACTAACTGGGTTTCCACATCTGCAAACTCAAGCATAAGTGCTGATTAGCACTGAAATGACCATGCCCAATGGAAAGCTAATAACGTGAATCACAGGAGTATGATAATTGAAACAGAGGAAATTTAACATTCATATGGATTTCAGCAAACCCCGTACTACACTTGTCACCAGATTTCTGATAAAGTGCAGATTTATTACTTAATCTTGCTCACAGTATTGTCCTCTCTGCTACCAGTTCATCACACAAAAATCAGTACTTAAGAAGGGAAAATACAAATCCTAGTTTCAGAGCTGTATACTTAACTAAAATGTCACATCAGTGATGCAAGACAACTAGAATAAAAGGGAAAAAAAAAGCCAAAAAAACTTTTTTGGACCAAAAAAGTTGTATTTTATCAGCCACTAAATTGTTGGCAGAAGTTGCAAATCTGATACAGTTTCCACCTAGGGGAAAGTGATCTTAACCAGTTACAGTACCACATCTGCCCAGGCCAGCTGCTTTTCCTTCACCAAGTCAAACCCACCATCATTCATCTCCTCTTATCTCTGACCAAGGTCAAAAACTAGAGCCATAAGCAGTGCAATGTCACCTCAGAAGCCAATACCACCAGCAGCATTTTCCATGTGCAAACATATATAGTGCGTTTCTTTAAGACGGTGTGTATTGTAGCTGTAAGAGGAGACACATGGCTTAAAGTACAAGAAAAATCATGGGTTGTGACCAAAATACAAATGGTTACTGAGAGCACTATGAATTCCCTCAGAAAACCACATAAGGAGCTACCACCTAGAGTTTACTACTACTTTTTAATGTATCATTTTAATTAAGAGAAGAAAGTAAGCATGAATTGTTACCTGATGCACTACCTGACTTACCGGAGGCCCAGATCTGCTCTGCCTACTCAAAATCCCATTGACATTAACTCATTTTATGTGCAAATCTGTTGGCTTTAGCTGTTATTAAACAGTTTTATAGATAAAGCATAGTATCCAACCTTCACAGGTTTGTAAACATTCCAGTTAAACAAATACAGAACCAAACCCCACTCTGCTAGTTGTATAACCAAAGGCCCTGTAAGCAAAGCATTTTATCATGCCTAAGATAGCATGGAATGGCTAACAAAATAGCACTTAGAGGTATGTATAAAAGCTGAAAGAGGAAGAAAATCTTCCAAGACAAATAAGAGGTTCTCTAGCACTGGTTACAGGATGATTCAGTGATAAAAATACATGCACCCAAACTTAGCTGTGTGAACCACATGCAAGCAGCTGATATTAAAAACGAATACAAATAAATACACACTAGCATGAATGCAGAGCATTGATTCAAAATTGAGGAAATGTGAATAGAGAAAGGTCAGTCTTTGTGACATCCACCAAGACATCTCATAATCCAACAGAAGTAATTTTTCAAGTCTCCCTTTATATTAAGGCTTAGCACGCATAATTAATGTTTTACCAAGTACCAGAGTAAGGAAGTCCTGCCTATGTGAGGAAACGTACTGAACAAACTATGCGTAACAGCAAACTCAGAATAAGATGAATTTTTTAGATGCACAGCAAGATTTTAATTGGTGAAATAAAATGTTCTTCAAACTAAAATTAAAACTTCACTCCTAAAACCTTTAAGCTGGCAACCGTAAAATATATTTTTACTCTATAACACTGCCTGCTGTATTGCACATACTCCGCAGGCAATAGGAATACTACTTTGTAATGCTTTAGGAGCTGACTTCAGGCAGCAAATAGCAGTTTAGAATTAAGAAGCAGTTGCTACTAAGCATGTGCTGTAATACTGACATAAGTTTCAAAAATGTGTGAATACAGACAGCCCTAGAGCAGCTAATCACTTTATCATCTAAGAAGACAGTACCTGTGGTCCTGCACAACCTTTGGATTTATATTCTGAAGTTTTTTCCAATTGCACATCTTGTTACAAATTGCTGAGTTAGTGCATAGTGTCATTGCTATTTTGTGTTGCAATGTTTCGGGTAAGAGCTAAAAGATTCAGCTTTTAACTATAAGATTGTACTTCAACCAAATTAATAAATTAGGGGAAATATTAGGATACTATGATTGCATAAACAAGGACAGATTTTTGCATTTACTTTCTTGAACAAATACATCCTTACATCCAATGATTCAAACATTTCAATAAGAATGCTACACATCAGTGATGTGTGTTGCAATGTCACTGTAATCATCTGTTAGAGACTTACTGTATCAGTTATGCAAACAGCAAAGGAGTCAAATTGCACATCCTTTCGACTCCCTCCTATGAAGCCTCTTTTACCAACAACTTCTTTGTGTAATAGCCATTACCAAACACTGAAGGGTTTTACCTAAGCTTTTGTACCTCAGAGCTGTGGAAAAACAATTTCAAATATCCTTATTCAAAAGGTAGCAAGGTAGGAAAGAGAAGGTTCTTCCCTTTGAAAATAAGGGAGTTTAGAGTTAGTACACAAAATATTTTCAATAGACATACTAGCGGATGAATCTCCAGGGAAGTTCCATGGGACTCTTAAGCAAAGTGTAACGTCCTATTTTATAGTAAGTAGCTAAGGTGTAAGTAACATTCTCAGAAGCACTTTGCTGCCCACTTCCTAGCCAGCTTTAAATGAATCTTTACATTTATGGAAAACAAGCCTCAACTTCTGAAAACTGTCAGTCTTCAATCTTTGTAGATATGACCAAGGATGATCTTTATGCTATGACTAGATTCTAAACTTACCCAGACTTCTAAGGTTATTAAAAGTAAGACTTCTAAACCACAGCCAGGTCTGCATAATTTGGTATTAGAATACTGCAGCATCAATCAAGAAGAGATTTACCTGAGAGTTAAGGATTAAAGTCTAATTAGAAGATTTTATAACTTCATACAACTTACACTTAACAATCTATGCAATGGAATTAAGAAAATAGTATTCAGCCAAAAAAATACATACTTTAATGTATGTCCCTATTGTACTAGAATCCATTTTCAAGATTTAGCCCAACTGTATCAGAATGAGCTTCAAAAAGATTTTATACTGTACAAAACATTAATGCTCACAGATCTACCAGATGAGCTAGTTAAAACAACACAATGTACCTCAAGAATATATGTTAATAACTGAAAGCAAAAAGTTGTCTTCTTTCCCCAAGTGCTTTGGGCATGATTCCAACTGAGATGCTTGTTAAGTCTTTCTGCTTATACAGGGGGGATGAGCATTTGCAAACACTACTCTACCTGTCAGAATTTTTGGTAAATCTAAGCACTACTGCAATCTCTCTGTAACGCTTGAACAGGCCCAGAAAACCCACATAAATTAAGTAAAACCACCCTTTCTGCTACTATGCAAAGCCGTGCAGCAAGATCAGAGAGGCTCTTTAGTCCCTGTATCTCAGCAGCTACACTGGCATCCAGATGAACTGGGAAGCCAGTGCAGAGACATGCCAGAAGGGAAGGCTCAGGTCAGGCTGTGCTTATCACTTTGGGTTCTGCACTAGAGTAAAGCTGATCACCTATGCACACGGTGTTGTAACAGAAACGTGTCCTCCTGCACCTCTAGGACAGCAAAGCAATATTGTACAGAAACCCAAGAAACAGAAAGCCTACTCCAAAAGCTATGTGCCTTTAACCAAATGCAACCTGACTCAGTGGGCAAGCGACTCAGATTTCTCTGCATAAAAGCGTCAATGCAGGTCTCCCAGCACCTGGGAAAGACAAATGCTGACTACATGAGGTGAGAAAGCCATCTACTTCAAAGTGACATTTGGATATTCCTTGCAGGGAGATCTGTCTAGCTCATCCAACATAACATGAGAATTATTCATCTTCCTCATAGCTACTGTGTATTCACAGAAAACACAGTATTTTTGTCACCAACAAACAAGTCCCTTGACAAGATCCCCTCAATGTCTGGAGACATTTCCTTCAAGTACTGAAATCTGACAGGGATGTTTCTCAATCAGCTGTGGCCACTTTACACCAAAAAGGAAACAACCAGAAATAACTCTGTGTCATCTAGAGGTGAGGATATTAACACAGAGAAGTCAACAGGTTATTCCACATTTTCTACAGACACCCATGATGTTTATTTACAGGCTCACAAACTTCTGCTGTGTGACACTGCCCAGAAGAGCCCAGTAACAGAACAAATTCTCAGTGTATCACACTGCGCAGTCAAGAGCTACAGCAAAAAAACACAGAAAGAAAAAATAGGAATAAAAACTTTACTCCTGTAGGGAGCACAAGTGTCGCAGCAGCTGACTGAGAAAAAGATACCTCCACTGAGGGGCTGAAGCTGCCCAAGAAGCCTTCTTTCACATTGACATCAAAATACAGCTGAAATCAAAAACAAAAAGAAAAAAAACCAAGTCCACCTGATTTTATACACTTTAATCAGTGATATTCTCCTTTGATTAAATGATTCTGCAAAGAAGGGGTTGGACAAAACTGCAGAGCACAGCATCATAGTCAGCTTAATTTGCTAGTGCAACAAACACAGTCTACAGTTACATACGCTACCACCACAGAAGGATGAATTCTGCTTCATGAACAAGCTTCAAGATCTGAAATAACTTTTTTTATCATACATATTGTACTGTATTTTTTTAACTTTGACTGTTGGGGAGGATGCTTCATCTTTTACTACAGCTAGCTTCTGCTTAGTACAAGCTCTCCTTCTTTATGCCATCACATGGCACCAAGAAGCACTGAATTATTTTCTTTGTTTGCTTTCTGACTTCATCCTATAGCAAATAAATACATTTTAACAATCCACACTAACGAAGTCACAAAGGAATCTATAGCAGGCTTGTTTCTGTAATGTGAAATACAACTTCAAATAAAATTACACTATTTAAGAATGTTTTGCCCTTATTCAGCTCAATTAAAGTAATTGCTCAAGACTTTATGCAGCAACAACATGCTCCAGCAACATTCAGCTTGTTCAGTACATTCATCAGTAGGTTCTGTTTTGAAATTCACAGATATTTTTTTAAAGTAAATTATTGTGTTTTGTAGTACCTGTTTCGAGCTATCTCCTAGTAGAATTCAGTTCTGAGAATAAGGAAAAAAATACTGCAACAGCGTATTTCTACACAGTTTAATTCTCAAACTAATTTTAAGAACAAGATCATGTAACTTACCAGGGCAAGATATGACACAATCAACTCAGAACTTTCTAAAAGTGGTAGACTACACTCCAGTAAGGGGTAAGAAAAGAGTCAGAAGTATTTTTGCAGTAGCTGCACAAAGATTTTTAAATACAAAGAAACTACCTGACAATGGCCATTATCACTAATTGATGGATTATAGCTTCAGAAAAGAAAGGGTGCCAAGGTGCAGTTCACAGATTTTCAAAGATAATACCAGTTAAATATAGTATGTTAATTTACAAATGGGGAGAGATCCAAAGGCTGCAGAAAATCAAGGTAAAGATAATTCACAGCTTCCAGTCTCTGATTCACAAAGTATAATCTGGGTATGAAACCAAAACAAATACACCATCCAGACACCCACTGAGTCAGGTTACAGTCACACTTCTGTTTCTGACTTCCTAAACTGCAGTTTCTCAGAGCTGTAAAGATCCTCCTCCACTTCTGGAAAGCAACTGACAAGTAAGCAAAACACTTACCAAAGTACCCCAAAGCAGAGTAATTAAAGACTAATGACTATGAATGAAGAAATATGGCAGCTTGAGGCTACACACTTAAATCTGACACACTGCACACCAGATTCAGAAGTATTTCACATGATTCTCAACTTATTTAAAAAAATAACTGCAGTATTTGGATAAAAACTCCTGTTCCTAACCCAGATTTTATTCTGGGAGATAGGCTTCTTTGGCTCTCCTCATATTGCAAGCTAGGAAGTACCAGACTTTTCTCCAAATTCAGCATTTTTTCATATATGGGGAGGACAATGACATCCTGAAAACTAAGTGAAGTGCAAGTAAGAAATGAGTACTAGCCATGAGGTTTTTTAATGTTCATGCTTTACTTTTGTTGAAAGGTTTTACAATTCTTTTAAAATGCCATTATTCTATGAATTTGTGTTCTTGGCATTAAATTATATACCTGAATTTGTCTAATTCAAATAAATTCCACGTGGTAGGGGTAAAAAGGGAAATCGAATTCAACACACAGAACTGTATTTAAATCAAAATCTTCATAGCTGAGGCCTTGAACTTGAGAATTCTGAAGGTTGTACAACAGCTATGCACTAAATCCTCATGTGCAAAAAATGTATGACAACTTCTTTTACAGAGTGGTGTTTATAAAACTGAAAAATTGACACAAGTTCATGACTGATTAAGGACCTAATAAATATATCAGGTACAGTCAATTAGGTATACCATATCTAACAACCAAAAAATTAAGTTACTCTGTAAAAAACAAAGTCTTCCCATACTTAGGAATTAAGAGCACAGTAAGTTCTAAGCTAAAAACCAAAAATTTCAAAGGCTTTGAAATGCAAGGACTCAATACTACTCCAGCATACTGGTTCCAAGTTAAGAATCTCTTCTGTAATTTGCAGAATAAAAAATAACAAAAGAGCAGCATGGCATCATCATGTAACTGCACAAAGGAAAACTGAAAAATCTTCTATTAGATGCTTAAACATTATGAAGAAAACTCTATTAATGGAGTTGCAGTGTAAACAATTGTAATCAACTAGTAACAGTTTTTCTTTAGAAAGCTACAGACACTTTAAAGACTTCTTCCCTAACAAGGAGTATTAACAGAGCCTCACACTGGATGTTTAAGACACATACACCTCAAGTAGCATCAAGCACTAGAAATATTTTGTCAAAGGGTTCAAGAAGCCTTATATCATAAGTCTTGGAAATTTACACCGAGCATAGTTGTCCTGGGGGAAAAAACGGAAAATCCACCACACATTTCAGCACATATAGTACATTAAATGGTTCCAGTGTATTTTACTTCCTGGAAAAAAGGAAGAGCTCTCTACAATGCCTATTTACAGGCACTTTGAGCCATATCACATCAGGTTACAGTCCAAAGATATTCCTAAAACAGAAAAAGATAAATCCATGATGAAAATTTTGTGAATAATAAAAATCTCTACAGAGGAAGGCAAAATATTTCAGCCGATTCTAATGTATAAGCATTTCTCAAACACAAACCTGCTCTCATCTTAAATACCACTCTAATACTGAAATGGAAAGAAAAGCATTTCTGTTCAGAGCTAGGGTGTGGAGAAAAAAATATTTCATTTAGTAATCACCTCTTCAATACGATCTTGCAATAAACATCTCAACTTTTAATATATAGTGTGATTTTCTAGTAAAGAGCTGAGAAGGGACTGGCTCAAAATGGAGTAAAAAGAGATGAATTCTTGGTACTATTCTAAAAGAAGCATGGTGACTGTAACAGCAGTGTGGAAAGCAGCAACTGAAAGAACCCAAAGTAGAAAGGAAGTAGTAGGTGTGGGCAATAAAATACTGGGCAGTTAAAGTCAGAAATAATGTAGATCATGGTCAAGAAGATCGATTAGAAACAGTCAAGTCAGTGTCAGCATTGCTGTTACAGTTATTAGTAAAATTAACTGCAAAACATTTTTTAAATGGTGGGAAGGACGTTGCAGCATAACACATCCTCTGCACAAGTCCCAATAGTTAGAAAAAAGGCCATACACAAAGTCACACCCAGGGGCATGGTTTTATGGACCACAGTTCATTCCCACCCATTGTCCACACACATAGTAATGCACAGTGAAGAACAACAGATGAGATTTTTTCTTGTCATTCCTGGAATGAAGTGTACTACTAGAAAGCAACCAAGTTCATCTGTAGTAAATTACATATATTAGACAATCATGGCAGGTTCTCTTTATTTTTATTTTTAACAAATTACTTAGACCAAGACCATGCTGTCATGATCTGCAGCAGCCCTGCTCCTCATTCAGCCTTACACAGTTCCTCCAAACGAACTGACTAACACAACTGTAATTCCAAAAGGTTGAGTCAGATTACACCTCTGAAACGTTTTAGATATGATAAATACGGCATTAGAGTTTAATTCACATACTAGCTCCAAGTACCTCCAATTTCTATGAACAGTAACAGCTAAGTTTACCACAGTTTACCAATCTGGAGTTATGACCAAATTCTGCCTTGATCACAGACCAAGCCCTGCAACAACTGACAACAAAATACAACAGCAAGCAGCCATTTACCAAGTTATAGTTGTCACCAGTACATAAAAACAATCCAGTGCTTGGTTAGGGAGTCAGCTAACCTCCACTTCACATGCACAGGCAAGGAGAGGGCTACTCCAGAGCTCAGGTGACACCACCCAGGGCATAATGAGCATGCAGGGATTGTCTTGGATGCCCTCTCCTCAGGCTCTGCTGAGTGCCACAGATTTCTCCTCCCAAATCCTTCCTCAGCACAACCCAGCAGCTTACAGCACTCCAAGAATATAAAAAACTGAAGGGCACTAACCAAGTACTCTTTATGTAGCTCTCACCTTAGAGTCTATATACTTAATAGAAACTTGACAATAAGTAAATAATTTCCTTGTTTCCTGCATCAGGCTTCTGTTAGTGGCAAATGCTGTGCAGAAGTCAAAATGGGAGCACTTCGGGTCAAATACACACTTACTTGTATTTCACCATGTATTTTCACAATAGTATGAAAGCCATCCAAAAGAATACAAGGCACCAACACGAACTAGTCAGTACTTTCTGGGGAAGAAAAAAACAAAAAACAAAACCAACAAAACCTAAACCACCAGCCACTGCAGTATTCAGTGTTCAATCTTGATCAATTACTAAAACAAAAGAACAAAAACACAGAAATGCAAAGCAAAGGTTAACTGCATACTGCGGTGTGCTGGTGCTATAAACCAAGCTCAGCTAAAATATATACATGACCTTGGATGGTGACAGTTGCTTAAAGGACCAGGCAGGCACCATCAGGTAGGAAAAGAAAACAAGGCAATTTTTACAATACATGTCTAAGAAACAAGTGATATTATTCGAGTTATTCACAAAATTAAGTCACAACATAAAAAACAAAAAAACTTTCAAGGTGCTTGGGCTGGGGGAGGACCTTCAAGGATCTCTGGTATTAAAGTTACCCATCACTGTTCGTCCCCAGGCAACTCTGATGAGCCCACTGAATAGGCTGTGTATTCCTTAACGATTTCCTATTATTTGATAGTCCGTCCAAAAACAAGTACGTAAACAAGTGATAGAAGATAGCCTAACATATGTTTAAATATCGCAACTTCACTGACATATTCCCTCTAAAGTCTACGCTTCACCATACTCTTTCTGTGTAAACGCACAACGGGGAGGCAGAGTAGAAATTATGCAACGTTCTTCCTCCACAGGCAAAGCAGCCTGGATCGAAACTCACAGCTCACATTCGCCAACAGGGCAAACGCTCAGAGAGCTCCCTCACCTTGTGGCTTCAAGTTTGCGGCCAAGTTAATTAAGAAAAAAAAATATTTACTAGGTACTCATAAGCAAGTGGCTGCCAGACTTTGGGATAACTAAGGGTGACAGCCCCTGATAGCAATACCAGGGGCCGAATGACCCCTGCGATTAGTGCACACAGAAGGAGCAAAGCGAAACACAGGGCTGAATTAAGCCCAAACCGGTTGTCCAAAAGACAGCGGAACCCCAGTACCTCCCTCCCAGCTTCATCTCTTGAAGTTCTAGACTTCCCCCGCACTGAGGGAGACCGCGAGTTGGCATCAGCGCCCGGACCCCCTCCCTCGCCCTCCTCCTCACTCGGCCGCTCAACTTCCTCAAAGCGCAAGGGCGGGCACCTGCCAGGCCTCCAGCGTCGACTCCCCGCTGCGGCACCTCAGGCGGCCAGCCAAGAGAGAGAGAAACTGCCGGCACCCTCCTTTCTTTCCTCCCGGCACAGGTGCCGTGCCTAGCCGGGTCGCGCTTCCCGCAACCTCTCCGAGCTCACCTCAGAGGAGGGAGAGTCCTTTTTTCACCCCTGAACACCCCCGCAAGGACACGGCGCTTCCCGCCACAGGCCCCCAGGTCACCCCGTCCCCTCGCTCAGGGGACATCGCACCGCAACGGCCTCCGCCTGCGGCTTTCTTCTACTCAGCCTTCCATGCTTTTCCCCCCACTCCACGCACCGACTGCGCCGTCCCACCGCCCCCTCTCCTTCCGCGACCCTTCGCCGCGGGGTGATGCAAGGAGCCCTAGGTTTCCTCTTGGGTTTGGAGAAAGGGAATGAAACCCAGCAAAAAATGGGTAATGTAAACTGAGGGGGAGGGAAGTCATGAAGACCCTGCCTCCACCTCTACGCCCAGACAGGACCCACCGTCTCAAAGATCCTCCGACCCCACCGCCCCTCCCAAGTCCCCCACCGTTCTCGCTTCAGGGCTGTCTCTGGTAACGAGCCGAAGATCGGATCGAGCTGCTCCTCACAGCTTCTAGTCGTTTTTCTTGCTTTCAGTCGAACCGCTGTCTGCGCGGCTCCGTGTCCGGCCGCGGCTTTTTTGAGGCCCTGCTCCCGCCGGAGCCCCTCCGCTGCGGTGCTGGGCCCCGCCTTTCTCCCCCGCCCAGGCTTCTTGGTGCACCTGCGGCAGCAGCCGAGGAGAGGAGAGGGCACCCTCGCTCCGTGCCTCCCTTAACTTCTCATCACTTCCCTCTGCCCCCCCTCCGCACTGCCGCGCTGGCGCTAGGCACATACACTGCTGCTGCCCTCGAACTCCCACCGGGTCTCTGGACTAAAAAAGGGAAAGGCCGCCCTCACCCCTTTCTCCCTCCTTCTTAGTCGATGCGGAGCGAATAGCCAGGCCTCCTCCCACCCCATGCACTGCCCTGGCTCCACGGTGGGGCAGGTTCCCTGGGACCGCCTCTGGGACCGCCCTCCGCCAATCAGTCCGGGAGCAACGGCGGGAGGTACGGGTGCGGGGGGAAATGGCCAGGGCGCTCCCTGAGCCGGGCCCCGCTCCCCTCCTGGCCGCCAGGAGCGTTCTCTTCCGTGGGCTCGAAGCAAGGGATGGTCTACGAGACAGAAGACCGGCACCTCTGCAGGGATCTGCACTTCGGATCGTCCCCAGGGAATCCCAAAATGACGGGGATCTCTGGAGATCATCTTGTCCAACTCACCTGCCCAAGCAGGGTCACTTTAGGCAGGTTGCGCGCGAACGTGATGAGGTGGGTTCTGAGTATCTCCAGAGAAGGAGAAAGACTCTACCCCCTCTCTGGGTAACCTCTTCCAGCTCTCTGTAACGTTTAAAGCAACAAAACTTTTCCTTCTGTTGAGATGGAATTACCCCCATTCCCATTTGTGGCTTTTGTCCTGTTGCTGAGCACCACTGAAAAGAGTCTGGCCCCTCCTCTTGATACCTGTATTTAAGTATTGATGAGATCCTCTCTCAGCCTTCTGTCATAGAAGAGGGGTATGTTCCCTTGGTCATCTTCATTCCCTTCTCCTGAGCAGCTCTCTCTAGATGTTCCTTGTCTTTCTTGAACTGGGAAGCCTATAGTTGGACACGGTTCTTCAGATGTGGCCTCACCACATTAGAGGGAGAGAATTGCTTCTCTCAATCTGCTGTGTATGCTCGTTTTTAAGGCACACCAGGAGACCGCTGGCCTTTGCTTGTTCATAGTCACAAGAGGTGTTTTGGTGGAACCATGCCCTAATCTCTGTACTCCTTTCTAGCCATTTGGTTTTGGTTAAAAGTCAAAACACACAAATGCTCAAAAAACTAAACATTTTCTCCTCTGCTCTGCTTTCATTAGAGCTAAGTGCAGTTGCCCTGTGTTGAGGGCTCGATTTGCCCAACTAGCTCATTCTGTAGAGTATAGGTCACTTTTTTCAGTGCCTAGACTGCCTCAAATCACAACACTGAGCCTGACTAGTTGAGTGGTACATGTTCTTTCATCTTCTACAGAAAAAGGTCCTCAGCTGCCTATTGCTTTCGTCTCTGCATGAAAAAGACTAACTAAGAGATGTAACTTTCCTGTATTTCATCCTGCTCAGAAAGACCTACTAGCAGCTTTCCAAGTCATCACCTGACCAAGTTTAAACACTCATGGTAGTTCTCCAGCTGTGTGTGTGATTTGGGGTTTGCGGTTTTGGTTGTTGTTTCTTTTTATTATCCTTTTATTATATAATTTCACAGCAAGAACAAGATTTGCCTCCTGCCTGTCACTTGTTAAAATCCTGCTTCCTTCAGGTTAGAAGTTCAGAAGTGTAAATATTTATAGCATCAAAGGTTTTTTTAATGAACGTTAAAGGAAAAGGAGTTCCTGACAGTCTTTCTAGTTTGACAGATTATGTGACTCCTTTAATAATAGGAAAGTTTTGTGTTTCATCCAAAAAACCAAGAAAGTTAATGACATTTAAATGGTAAATTAATAAAATGTATGATAAGAAAGCTGAAAATGATCTTCAAATTTATCTCCATTCTAGTAAATATGGCTGCCAAAAGTAAGACACTTTAATTCAAATTAATCCAATTTATTTAGAACATTGAACTTCTGATGTTCATTATAGAGTCTTTTGAAAGCTATTCTGTTTCTCACATACAGAACAGACCATGAAATCTCATGCAACATTTGACATCTATTAGCTAATAAATTAGGTGTAAATGTGTTGAAATTTTTAGTTATTTTCAGGCAAAATATTTTTCAAAATTTTAGCCAGTTGAAGACAACAGATAATAGTTTTTTTCCTGTGGTAACTGATTTAGGAAAATCTAAATGGAGCACAACAATTCTTAGGATCATTGTAAGCTTTAGTCTAGATTTGAGTCAAGTGTAAATTTTGTTCAGACTTCCCTATGTTGGTCTCTTCTGTATGTTTATGAGAATCGGTTTTATTTCTTGGGTAGCAGCTTTAATAAAGATGTTTTTGCTGTGGTAGTAGCAATACTGACAAGTAGCAATTATTTTGCTTACCTGGAGAATTTTATTCAAACCACTTATCTGATCTAGGTAAAAAATAGATTTAAGAGTCTTTTCACGGAACTTTGTACTGGAACTTTCTCACAGTGGCCATAGTGTTTTAATTATTGCATACTATTTAATACTAACTCAGTTGCTTGTATGAGCTTTTTCATTCATCCCCTTCCCCACAGGCAAGAGTTGCTTGATTGTGTCAATGTTCTGCCTACCCAGTTTACTATTTTCAGCAGACTGGCACAAGATAAACATTTTATTGAAAATTTATGTGTTCAGACTTAATGCTTTCCTCATTATTTTCCTCTTTATCTGGGCTCCATCAGGCGAGGGGTGGTCAGCAGGGATAGGGAGGTGATCCTCCCACTCTACTCGGCTCTTGTGAGGCCCCATCTGGAGTACTGTGTCCAGGTGTGGAGCCCTCAGTACAAAAAAGACATAGAGACTTTGGAAAGGGTCCAGAGGAGGGCCACGAGGATGATCAGGGGGCTGGAGCACCTCCCCTATGAGGACAGGCTGAGGGAGTTGGGCTTGTTCAGCCTTGAGAAGAGAAGGCTGCGGGGTGACCTCATTGCAGCCTTTCAATACCTGAAGGGAACCTACACCCAGGAAGGAAGTAAACTCTTTGAAAGGGCTTACAATAGCAGGACTAGGGGAAATGGATCCAAGTTGAAGGAGGGAAGATTTAGGTTGGATATTAGGGGGAAGTTCTTTACTAGGAGAGTGGTTAGGTCCTGGAACAGGCTGCCGAGGGAGGTTGTGGATGCCCCGTCCTTGGAGGTGTTCAAGACCAGGTTGGACGGGGCCCTGGGCAACCTCATCTAGTAGATGTGTTTGTTAGGTGGCCCTGCTAGGCAGGGGGGTTGGAGTTACATGATCCTTGAGGTCCCTTCCAACCCGGGTCTTCTGTGATTCTGTGGTGCACGTTTTTCAACTCAAGATATGTGTTATTGGCCTTCCTTTAACTATTACGGTTACACGCTCTTGCAGGATTGTGGTGTTTGGCTTTTTTTTCAAACTCCAGGTATGCATATAATTTTGCATTTGACAAGTTTTTATTTCTTTCAAAGATTATCTTTTTTTCATTGGAGGGAAGTGGTGAAATATAAGGTACCTAATATTAAATATCATCATAGAGAGGCTGACTTTTGGATTGGAAGATATCTTGAGACTTGAGGACACATTTAAGTATAATTCCAGTTTATTGTGGTCTAGGCAGCTAGCCCTGTAATCATCTTTTTTTTTTTTCTTTAAATAGACCAGGAGAAGCAACTTCTGTCAAATCTGGTTGACAGGACAATGTATGTAAATTGCATTGAAGATTATATCCCCTGTTCTTTTCTCTTGATTTGCACCAATTTGTTGGCAAAAGAGAGTTATGTTCTGCAGTGTAATGATTCGTATGCAGTTCTTTAAATGTTGAGTTTTTTCCTAAGGGCCTTGACTGTTTTGACTATACATAAACATACATCAGGAGTCTCTGTAAAACAAAATAAAGCCTCTCTTGTAATTCATCTAAGATAGTTAGCTAATTTTGCTTTTTAATTTTAATGACTCACAAGCATCCAAACTAACTTATTCAAATAAGCTTTTTAGTTCTATTTCCTTACCAATTCTCCAGATGTAACTAATAATCTAAAAATGTCCATTTCCTCTTTTAACTACAATGTTATCTGACAACCTTCTCTTCTGGATCTGCTTGTCTTTTCCTGTGACATTGTTCATAGAGCTCCTTAAACACTATAAAGGTCTTCAAAAGAGTCTGCCTTTGCTGTAGGCAACTGTTATCTGTATTATCTCACATAAATGCCACTAGCCCAAAATTGAAGTTTATTCTCCTGATACAGGTGACTCCTGTCACTGTGATGCTATTTTCACTCATACTGTGGTGCACCTGCAGTTGTTCTTTTAGTCCTGCTCTTGTATTTACAAAGCATAATGTTCTGTTTCCTTGAGCAGAAATTTTAACAAATGGAGATTTAATAATTTTCATACAAACAAGTGAGTTCTCTTATTATTCCTTGTTTGGCAGTACAGTGACTTTCTGAGAGGGTTTTTGTTCTGGGTGTTTGCTGCTCAAGACACTTCCATGTAGAAACATATTAAAGCTATTAATGCTACTGCACTTTGCTTTGTTATGAAGAAAATATTGTGGTTAGAAAAGGTGCAGGGAAGAGTTTTTGAAGTGTTTTGGGAGACTAAACAGCTGCCTTAGAGGCTAGAGAAACAGGAACTCTTCTATGCAGAAAGGCAAAAGGTGGGGCAGGATATGATCAAGATTTACAAAACCCTGAAAGGAGCAAGAGGCAAGATACACAGCTTTTATTCACTATATTGTGTAATCTAACAAGCAGGTGATTCTAAGTGCACTAAGTATCAAAACAGCTGAAAGAGATGAAAGAAAGCTCTTCTGGAAATGCAGCTGACTTTGATTTCTTTTATAATTACTGGAATTCAGGGGGGCAGTCTGGTTCAGTAGATTCAGAAAGGGAGCAAACATCTTTCATGGGCATCATCTTGGTCATTATTAAAGGTAGGGTTCTACTTTCTGTCCGTCCAAGTACAACACCTGAACATATTAGATCAACAATGGGCTGTTCTCTTTTCTGTCCTCCTTTCTCTCCAAGGTGCGTTTGCTTTTCTGGTTGTCAGAATTTGTATAGTGGCATATAGGGACTCTAAGTAGTACAGTTAATTAAATGTGGAGTCTGAAATGCACCAAGTAGGTGAGAAGTGCTAAGCATGGGATCTGGAGGTAGAGGACGGTTGTTTTCATATTGTGTTCTGTTGAGTTTTGGTTTGTTCTGTGCTTAATTATGATTCACTTCATAGTTGAAGTATCATTCTCATGTCCTAATATTGCTCTTCTGACATTTCATACTTATGATTTACGTGATAACTGCTTCATGATCACGTTTTAACCATAAATTTAGACACAGCAAGGTAGGAGTTCGTATTTTCATAAAGTTTTTTGGTTTAAATTAAATTTCAGAAGAATAGTTACTGAGTGTATAAAAAAATTGTCCTGAAAAATCATGCATGCATTTGTACTTATTATTGTTTCTCTCTTTAGTTTTGATGTTTTCTTTTATTCTTTGGGATGTGAAATTACAGCTGAAAATTGTAAAGCTATTGGTATTATTCTAATGACAGTTCAGGTGCTGGGTGATTGTTATATTATTTAGATATTATATATAATCAAGCTGACTTGTATAAATTCACAGACTATCTGTGTGAATTGCACTTGATCAGAGGATTGTATTTTTAACTGCAATTACAAATACTTTATTAAAGATGTAGTTGGTTACTTTGCAGGTTTCTAAACTGTATATAAATAATGCCATGTATAACTCTCTTTATCTCTCTTAAAATAATTTAATGTCTAAAAGCTTTATCTGTTTAAGTTTGAAGAAGGCAATACGTAATGGACAGTAGTATTAAGTCTTGTCATTTTGGAGTATCGGAAGGTTTAATAGTCTGTTGCCTGATAGGGCTTGCTTAACCTGATTAGGTTTTTTTAGGCATGAAACAGCAAATACAAAATGCTACTATGAGTAAGTCCTTAAAATAAAGACTTCCTAAGTGCTTGGCTAAGATTGGAGGGTTTTATAGCTAACCAATTCACGCTTCTTTTTTAGAATCTGAAGTTTTTCTGGTCTGCATTATTTGCATATAGTTAAAAGTACTGAGTTCAAAATCTGCAGAGAAAATAAATCAATACAGTAAGGTGCCTGAATATGTACTGTTTTTATGTTTCCTTGATAGGCAACTTAAGGAAGTACTGATTTGGCTTGCGGATTCAGTCATAGGTGCTGGTAAATGGTGGCCTTTGTAATTTTCCTGTACAAGCAGAAAAATTATGTATGACCATAAATAAGATAGTTAGTAGTGTTTGGATTTTTTATTAAAACTCAGGTTTTGAAAGAAGAAATTTTAGAAAGTGCTATCAAGACAAAAAAATGTACCACTCCAAAATAGCATTCTATTACATTTGGCTTTTGCAACACTTCTTATTGTTGAGGCCATGTTATTTATCACACTTAATGGAAAAAAAAAAATCAAAAATCTACCAAACCCAAAAAGCTGAAAGGCAAGAGTAATGAATAGAGCAAACACGTAGAACCTCACCAGGGACTTGAGTCAATTGGACTGAGACCTTGCTGCTCATTCAATGCTGGCAAATCTGACAGGGTTGTTGTATGTTTGTGTTTTATAAATGGTTGTTAAAGTCCTCATAGCACTAATTTTAGAGTGGTAAAAGCTTGACAAAATGAATAATTATTAATCTCCTTTAAATGGAGTACTGCATTTCCTTTGTCTTGTGCAAGTGGGTAGTTTTCTGGTTTTTCTTTCATTTGTGTTATCAGAGGTAAAATAAGATGAATATGCCATATTTGGATCAGTGTCGTTATGTCTTTGTAGTCGGAGACTAAGCAGTAGCTTTGAGAAGGTTTGCTAAGCAGTGGTAGAGACTACAGAAAAGAATTCAGGTTCTTCCTTCCTTAGATACTTGAACACCTGTCTTCTGTCTCATCAGACATTTCTCTAGATGCACGCTTCACTTACAGGCTTTACTTGATAAACTAATAAGGTCCGTAACTCTTTTTACCTCTTCCAGTTATCCAAGAATTACTCTGTTTTTAAGATGAGCTTAGCAAGTCCATGAAAAACACTGCAAAACAGAGTTACTGCAGTAGCATGGTAATAAACTCAACCTGGGAGGTCCTACTCAATTCTAAATGTCTGATTAGGGACTTACTAACACCTGAGTGGGGGGAACGCAACAAAACAGCCCAGGGCTCCTTACCCATTTTATAAGGACAGTTGTTAGTGTTGTAAGCCAGAAACTTAACTAAGCTCAAGCTCCAGCTCCAGTGCCACCTGACTATTTAATATATATAGTATCTTATATACACAGCTGGGAAAGGTAGGGGACAGAAATTTCCATAATGAAATAAAATAAGCCAACAGTTTTAATGTAAAACTGTTGAATTAATAAAGTGCAGCCATGGTACAGGTCCAGAGAGCATGGATAGAATATGGTTTTTTTAGTGCCCTGTGCATATCTCAACTACTCTGGTAGTACTTCAATAAGTAAGTACTTACAGTATTTTAAATGTTTTGTGATACCTGTGGCCCTGTCCTGGTACTGCCTGTTAATCTTGGTGTAATCTTGTGTTGGGTGTGATGGGAAGTGTGCCAAAGTCATTCTTATTTATCTATCACATACGATAGAACTTGTTTCCCAATGTTTGAGCAGCCACTGCCACATCCTCATGCCAGGTATTTCAAACAAATTCCTCAGTTCAGTATCTGTGTGTTTTATTCTGCAAACATAATGATATCATCTTAAAATGGCATGCTTAAATCTCCACCATGCAGCACTTTAAAAATCCGTTGAAATTTTTGTGTTTGACTTGGAGAAGTAGTCTTTTCAGAGAGCTACTCCTTCTTATTCTGCTGTTTCTACAGTGATAGGCATCTTCACAGAACTTCCTTGTTTGCTTCATCTTTGTGCATTCCTGTGCATCTTATGAACTGTCTGCAGCCTTCGCTGCTTTCAAGCAGCCTAGGTAATAAAAGCCTCTGTCAAGCTCTATTCTCAGCTTTTTTTAATGTCTTGCATCAAATACTAGCGCTTCTTTCTTCACATCTATCTACTTTGGGCACCAGAGGTGTCATTCCACTCCCATCTAAGAAATGTGTCCATGTTCTGCAATTATACACCATCAAATTCCTTTTTTAGAGACCACAGCTGTCTGTCTTTATACCTGCCACTTTTTGAAATACCTACCCCTTCTGTACAAGTAGCTTTACAATTTATTACACATAATTCAAATATTGAATCTGTACTTCTTTACCTGTATTTAATAGTGTTTCTGGTACCATTTTCTCAAGTGTTAGGTTTTTCCCTGTTCATCTTCCACCTGTTTTTATGCTGTGCCTTGTCATAAAGCAACTAGAAAGCTTGTAGGCCTGAGTGTATAAAATGGTTCACTTAGGCCAGATGATCTGCTTTTTGGGGCAGAGAGAACTGACAGCCCTTTTCTTGCAAAACTGCTCTCATTAGTTTAATTTTCAGTGTAGCTGCTTTCCCACATATTAAGGAGACAAAATGAAGACTAAAAGAAACTTCTGATAAGAAGTTTAGGAGTCAATTTCCTTTTTTCTAAAAAACACCGTCTTAGCTAATTAGAACTCCAGCAAGCTGTGTAGAGAAGTGATTTTTTTTTTCCATTATATACCTGGCATATATAATAGATACTAGATACTGGTATATCATAGATACTAGAAATATGTTGAGATTTGTTGTTTTCCCATTATTGCCATACTTGCTCCTTTTCTTCCAGACCAAAGGTCTCAAATGACTAGGGTATGCATATTTGTCCATGTTATTTATGAATGTACTGTGTACTAACCTCTGAACTTATTTAATGTCTTTTACAGTTTTGATGTTTTGAGCAGCATGATGTCAAATAGCTGTATTAAAATGTGTGTGAAAGAGAACATGAAATTATATGGAATATATATGTATAGAATATATTTGTCACAGATTCTGATATTCTGTGCAAACTAACTCTATGATTCTGATTTAAACAATTGCAGAAAATAATATATTGCATTTTTTGAATATTCTGTTGCTCTTCTTAAGCATTTTGCCTGCTTCTATTTTCCAGATATCTTTTCATGCTTGTACTCCTAGGAGGAAAATTTCATGTATTGATCCTTTCCATTTTCTTTGCGATGTCTTTACCTTAACACATTCTCAAATTTAGTTGTCTAGGTATGGAACTATTTAGCTTGTGTCTTGCTTGTATCTATCTCCTATGGAGAATTACATTAATTGATTTTAATAAGCCTGAATTTACACCTTCTTGAAACTGCAGTTGCTTTTCTATAGCTTTACTAGTCATGTAATCAAGAATCTTAGCCAGATGCTCTAAGTCACCGTAGTTTGTTTTCGTGTTGTTTTTTTTTTTCTGGTAAACCAGATAGAACAATACAATTTATCTCTTTTTTTTTTTTTTTTTTCTTGCTGGTAAAGAAGTCAGGTGCATGTGTTTTCTGTTCCTTAATTAGGGAATATGATTAAGTAGATGTATTCATTTGCAAGCAGAGAATCGTTACACATTTAATACATGTGAAGTCTTTCAAGATCTAGAACCAGGAAAACTGAGCTTTGTTTTGCTTTGCTTCAAGTGAAATAAGAAACGAGAGAGGATTTTTATTTTCTGTCCAGCACTGACATTCAGGCTTAGAAACGGTCAATTATCATGTAACTCCATCTGTGCTTGTGAACTACCAGGGAAACCAAAACTGAACAGGAATTGTAGCATGGATACCTAATTGCTGACAGAGATGTGCTGGCTCTAACTTGAGAAAGAGGAAAGAGCATAAGCGCAGTTTCTCAGCAGAGAAATCTTGCTCTTCAGTTGTCCAGTGTCGATGCTGTAGTGTAATGATAGATTCCCGGCATTTTTATCCCCATACGTATGCTCTCTTTTGCAGGGCCTTTATCCTTTACTGAACTTTCAGTGATTTAATTGAAGCTATTATGTGTCTCTCACCAAGTACATTTATGTTAAAGCCCTCTTGGGAACCTTGAATAATACATTGGATGTTCTGCTAAGGGAAATCAAATCTTGAGTTTTTTTGAGGCTTGTCAGGATTGTATTGGTGGTTGGACTCAATGCCCTGAAAGGTCCCTTGTAACCTAGGAGATCATGATTCCAAGGCTGTCTCAAAGATGCAAGAGGATCAAGGTGTTTGAACAAATCAGAAAACTGATTTGTTACACTTTTCTTTATCCCATTATCCTATTAATTTAATAGTAATTACCAGATAGAAGCCAATCAAATGTGTATGTTTAAGGAAGATCTATCATCTAATACAGTAATTTCTTCTTCTGCATTGTAGTTCTATTGATGGCTTTGGAAGTTGATGTTTTCAACAGTGAGCCATAGCAAAGCTGATCAGTTTGCTGTTTATGTAATTTTTTCCTTTCTCTATGAGGGGGATGTTGTGGTTTGGCTTTTGGTTTTTTTCTTCCCTGTGCATGATGATCAGCTGATCCGGTTCTGTGTGCTGTGAGTTGAGAAGTGTACAAAAATCCATTATGGAAATGTCTCACATCTAAATTTGAATAATGGAAAGACTTAATGAATATGCCTTCTGCAGAAGAGGGGTCTATTGTTTAATGTCGCCCTTGTTTTGTAAATCTGCGTGTTGGCAGGTTTATGTGAAATAGAAACAGTGATTCCCAGAAGGACAGATTTTGGAGACTGACTTTAAATTCCACTTTCATGACTTGGGTAAAATCTTGAAATCTGCAGAGGCTGGAGGGTTCATCCCATCTCACATGCTTTGTCCCTTTGGTTTATTTTGCATCTGTGAGATAGTTGAGAAAGCACTCCTGAAGGGACTCATTGCAGAGAAGAAAAATCAAAAAAGATCCAGAATTGGTGAAAATTAAGTCATTGATAGTAGTAGGGCATGACCAAAAGTTAAATATAGATTATGTAAATGCAAAGAGTAAATTGAAACTACTGTGTGGTGGCTGGGAAGATGCTCACTGAAATCACTGTATTGATATCTTAGCAGTCTGGGGTTTTCATAAATTTAAGTCATAGAAATGTAGGCAACTACTTTTCTTTTTAAAACTCCAAGGTGGTGTATTCGTGGACAAGATAAGGCTAAGAAAAAGTTATACTAATATTGCAAGACACAAGTTCTGTAAACCATTGAATTGCATGTCTCTAGAGTCATAGGGAAAGCTATTAGTAGAAAGGAGATCCGTAATTTGCTTTTCAGCCACTGCTTTGAATAATGAAATGTTTATTCTCCAGGAGAAGAAAAGCTGAAACAATAGAGCTGTGTTTATAGCAAAATGGTCATTTGTCCAGACTCTGATTTCTGGTTCATCAATACCCCTTTGTGAAAGATACTTCCCTGAACTATGTCTTTGTTCCAAATGGAATGCAATCAGGAGTGTACAATGCAAAGAGTCTCAGTTGGGCAAACTTAAACAAACAATAAGACAGTGCAAAGGCTGAAAGTAAAATGGATATGTTTTTCTTGTACCATGTTCTAGTATTTACCTGATTAAAGAACAAGGCAAAACAATATGACTTGAAGTTTCTAGTCAAATGAGTTGTACCTCTGTACAGCAATGTTACATGTCTTTTGAAACAAAGTGCAACATCATTCATAAGGCAATTGCCAAGCTTTTCATACTGGTTTGTTGTATGTAGTTCTAAATGACGGAGGCAAACAGTAAAACACTGCCAATTTTTATCTGTTCACAAGGATAAGCACACAACTCTTCCTCTTTTCCCTGACTACTGAGCCCAGTGAACCAGTATTAACACTGGAAGCATAACTGAGATGGCTTTAGGTCACTCTGAGTGTAATATATTTGTGGTCTCAAAATGACATCTGCTTGCCCAGAGGCTGCACTACTTTTTCATCTCTCCATGCCCCAGTGGTGTTAGTTGGAAGCAATTAAGAGCTAGGAGTACTTATTAACATAGTGGTGTTGGTCATTTGTCTGTTGTGATGACATCTTGTGTTAAGGATTCTATTTTCTGTCCCAAAAACAGAGTGTGGCCATAGCAAAATTTAGGGTTGCTGGCTTAATAGTTTGCAGGATAAGCTTTTTGTTTTATTTGGTGTAGATTTAGTTTTTGTGCTAGTATTTTGACTTTTTGAAAGCACCATCTAGTGGTTGAAAACTCAGTAAGATCTAGAAATGGGGTTCTGTTTCTGCTTGAGTGCTTGCTTTCTGTATAGCTTTTTTTTTCCAGAAACTCAAGTTAAATAGAGCAATCACCAACGAGTGACCTGTAGCATTCTGTGATAAGTATAGAAGTTGACTGCTGTGTTGTAGTCTGATAAAAGCTGGTATTGTGCTTATGGAACCATTTATCTGCTCTAGAGGCAGATATGGGGCTAGATAGAGGAGAGCTTCTGTCTTGTCTTCTGACTTTTATTACAGTAGTTTATGCATGGTTTTGATTAAGAATAAATGTGGAGGAAGGATATTGTGATCAGCCCAGGAACAGAGAATAGTTTCCAAGGAGCAGTGTGTACACAGTTGAGAAGCAGGATGTGAAATAATAGCAAGGGTGGGCACTCAGGGGAGAGACAACTTCTGCTGCCTATTGTACCGTAGGACAGCAGAACAGAAATGACCAAAAAAACCAAGAAAGTAAAGAATGGTAAATCATACAACATGAACTCACTGAGTTAGAAGCAGCTGAATACTACAGTGCTTATGGAGAATTCATTGAGAAGTCAGGACAAGCCGTAGAAAGAATTTATGAAATGAGTTGCATGTGTTCTTGACAAGGTTGACAAAATGTGCTTCATTTTATTGATATGACAATCTGGTTTCAACAGGTTGAGCATCATTATATCTGCACAGGTAATTGATTTGTTCTGGTCAGTGAACAAAATAGAAATGTAGGCAGCCCAGTGAAGTGAATATATATTTTTGACTACTTAAATATATAAAAAATACAGCTTTTCTAACAAAATAATTCTTTCTAAAAAAGTCACTACCATTGGCAACCACAGCTATGAACAGATGGTGTCACACCTTGCTGTCTTGCCTGGGTCAAATACTTCCTCTGACTAATGGGTTGCTGAAAATCTGTCTCTCCTTCCCAGAATAACACTACCTTCCCTTATCATCACATCAGACTGCCAGTAGTGTTTTGGTAAAAATACCCAAAACATCATGATCAGTGAGTATAGAATTACTTACTTAAGTGCAATATTTTAATCATAGAACTTGTCCTACAGTATGGTATGACCCACTTCTATGAGCCTTTGGGGAGGAAAATGAGAAATTGAGTTCATTTAAACAGGAAGTGGTATGAAATCCTTGTTTTTTGTTTTGGTTGGGTTTTTTTGACCCAGGAAAATGGGACTTTCATTGCAAAGTTTAAACTAAGAGCTTTAACATTGTTCACTGCAGTAAGATTTTCAGCCCAAACCTGTATTCAGTTTTGAAGCAACTGATACCAAGCTTCTGGTATAATCAAGAATTAATAATGAAAGAAAAAAGTTTGTGTTCTAATTATCATGCTGCACACAACATATGTAAAATGAAGGGAGCCTCAGTTTTCTGCTTCTCTATCACATCTGTTTGTTACAACACAGGTATAATGAAGAGATCCATATATCTATGTTAATTTAGACATAGGGTTTGGTGTTAGTAGAAGGATATTGCTGAGTTCTGCCAAAATGCTGTAAAATTGTATTGCCACGTATCTTCCAGGTAGAAATGTGAAACTGGATATAAGACAGCTCCTTCTGTTTGAGTGAGTAAGGTGCAGTTACTTGTCTTTAAAATGAATAGCAGGAGGAGTATTGAAAGCAAGCCAGTTTTTATCTGCTATAGGATGAATATCGCATGAAGTTTTCTGAAATCGTAAAAGATGGTGTGTCCCTGCAGCTTAGAACAGTGAGTTATCACCTGATCTTAATTCTTGTCTTGGCCATCAGAAAGGTTCACTCCATTTTTCCCAGAACAGATGGGATAGAGGTGAAAGGTGCTTAAGTAAGTCAGGTCAAGTGAGCAACGCAGGACAAGTAAGGACACAATACTAACAGTGACTCAGAAATTCTTTTGCAATCCATGATGCACTGTTAAGTGTTGATTAGAAGTAACCTTCAAAATTATAATTAGGTGTGAACTTTCATGCAAATCTTAAGACATCTGTGAAATGGCACGCAAATGTGATCGTTAATGTGATTACATACTGAAGTGCAAATGTGAATTGTAGACACAAGCTGCTGTAATTTGTTTAAATACCTAAGAAATTATCACTGAAAATTACATAAACACAAAAGACACGAGTTCATTATTAAACCTGAGCTCTGTCTAGAACAGAGAATTTGTTACTTCCAGCTATGGACTGACAATAGTATCACAATGGCTTCACAAGAAGACTTTTGAAGATTTTCACTTCTAGAGTAGCTGTGATGGGGAGGAAGACCATCTGCTCTTGAAATTTTGGCGATTGTATATTCACGTTGTAGAGACGAATTATAGGTGACACAGGATTTCTCTTGCAGTGGACTTAGGCAACAGAATTAAGCCAGACTACTTTTATGTTAGTTCTCTTGACCTTTTAGTAACATTTTGCCAAGTACAGTCCTCAGAGGATGGCTCTTGGTCTTTAACATACAGCTGCCAGAAAGCCCAGCCATCCACTTCTGTTTCTTGGTTCTTTAAGTGATGTGATGTATTCTTCAGGAAAACATTCTGCTCAGCACAGCCAAAATGTCTTTAGAGAGATAACTTACAATCAAAGTACTTGAGCAAGAGAGACTGGCTATTTTGGCTATTGAGATAGGACAAGATTGATAAAAATGTAATAGCCTTTTTTATTATCTGTTTAGGTTTTTTTGTATATGCAATGCATGGCACCACCACCACTTGACTGAGAGCATTAGCACCATAAATGACATGCTATTACATCTGATATCATGAAAGGAAAGACAGAATGAAAATCCATGGGCTGAAACAGGGAAGACAAAAGCACCATGAGCAAAACCCCTGATGAAAATGTGTTCAACTTAGGACACTGCTGAGAGAGGAGTAATACAAGTGAAATGTGAATACTTGAGCCTTAAAAAAACAAAACCAAAACTATCTCCTTTTCCAGATTTGCAGCATTCTAGTAGATAAAGCTTTCAGTAAGTAGTCGCAATATTGCAAAAATATAATGCCATAGGTTGAAAGAGAAAAATATTTGCATCTGAAGGCCAGCATTATGTAGTATTGGAATGTGAAATGATGTTCTAGAAAAATAATCAATTTACAGGTATATGAGATAGGGCACTGCAGTTAATTGTCTGACATCCCTTTTGTAGAGAAACCCCTTGGGTTTTAGAGTTTATATTTACCTAGGTAAGTCTGATCACATTTCAGGCCTGCAGCATTGTAGTTCAGCCTTGAAAATCAATGAATCAGTATTCTGCTCTTCATAAACTGCCAAAAAACCCCAGTTAAACCCCCGGAGAAATGAAAAACCCCAACTAACAAAAGCCTGCCCAAACAGATAACAGCCTGATAAAACTCCACTCTATAAAGCAGAGTAACTTATTCTAGTTAGTCTAGCTAACATTTTATATGCTCCCAAATTCTCATCAGATTAAAAATTAAGTCATGTATTTAAGGCCTTGCATATCAGCAAGCTTCACATTAGGAGAAAAGATTTTTGTTTGCATGGTCATCTTATTCTGGTATTTTCCAGTCTCTTCAAAGTCACAGAAGTGACAGAATTGCCTAGTAGAAGACTTTACTTCTTCCTATGAGTCTTATCTTTCAAATGTCTTTATCCTTTCACAGCCATGGAATTACTGTCTTTTATTTCTTACAGAAATCTTTGATTAGCATAGCTCTTGGGGCAAGTAACTGCATATCTCGCTTCAAAGAGCCTGTTAGCCATTAGACACTGCCCCAGAAGTCCATGGCAACATTCAGGGAGAACACAAATGTTATTTTAAGGGTTTTACTAGATTTAGCCTTAAATAATTTTGTGTGGGATAATGTAGGCAAATTTTTGGGAGTGCAGTAATTTCAGGAACAGAATTTTGAAATTAATTTATACATATGAAATTATACATAGTGTTTTCAGCATGTAGCTCTCCAGATGCGTGTTAGACCCATGGTGACTATATTTTTGGCGTGACATATTCACATTGTTTATATATACTCATATGCAAGTCTTTACTGATTTTTAATACTGCTTTTCAGAATCACTTTAGTCAGGTTTGGTAATATTATCTTGATGCAAACAAGGAAGGTATCTTTATCTGTTCTTCTCCTTCAAGGCTGAGCAGCTGTGAGGGAAACTCTGTGAACGTGTTTATGGAAATCTGTCAAGCAGAACTCTCATGCTGAGCCTTCTCCATGGGAGAGTGTAATTTGTTGTTCCTGGGCTATTTTTCTTATCCTCATATTATCTCTGTGCCATGTGCTTTTTACTTGGTTTGAGTTTTCTTTACTCTTCTTCTAGTTCTACCTATCTTTTATTTACTTACATTTTAACTTGTTTTATTTATGATTCCTCGGTCATTTGAAAATTATAAACATTCCATGTAACTGGGCGATGGCTCTGGACCCAAATGTTAGTCCTTCCTCTTCAACCCAAAACACAGTGGTGAAATTAGGATGAGAACTGGAGCATAGAACCATGGAATTAATAATGACCTTTTATTTGTGAGATATCAAAAGGACTTCAATGAGGCTTCAATACTGTGTCTACATAAGGGAAAAGTTTTTGCTTATAGAATCTTAGAAGGGTTTGGGTTGGAAGAGACTTCAAAGATCATCTGGTCCCAACCCTCCTGCCCTAGACCCCATCAGTCCTGGTTGCTCAAAGTTCCATCTAGCTTGGCCTATAATCTGTAGTTTAAGGATTACCTTAGACTTGGCAAGGCAAGGAATGACTTGTTGATATGTGTAAGGAATATTGCACTAGAAAACTTGTGTGATGTGAGCCATGCTGAGAATTCAGATTTCCCGTACAATTTTCAAGGGCATCAGGTACTGAGTACCACATAGCTTTCTCTGTGTTTTAAATAACCCTCCAAGTCAGCTAGTCTGCCTGTTATCTATACAGAGAAATCCACTTGGAATTCAAGGGGAGATCCAAAAAAATGCTTCTGTTGCATTTATTAATGATGTAACAACGAATATTTGGTAAAGATTATTCTCTTCCTTATCTTCATGCATAACACGTTTGTTCTTAGTGAGAACATCTCTGATTATGTTATGTTTGCCTTAATGATCATAGCCAAACTAAACTGTTTGCAATAGCAGAATTGCAAACCGAAAAGTGATCCTAACAGTGAGGAAGTCAGGGTAATTAGAGTAACATAAATCAGGCTAGCTGTAGCAGAGACTGTTTTCTAGCATGCTGCCATTTGTTTAGTCATTGCAGTCTTTTCTGAGACAAGTATATGATGCATATTGAGATTTCTGAAATGAAAATGAAATCCAGTGTTGTATACACTTTGTTCACAGTGCTGAATTAGCCTTATTGGTTTTATATTGGCTTTTTGGTTTGCTTCTCTGCAAACCTGAGGTCTAGGAAATAACTTTAGGAACTGCTCCAGCAATGTAATTTTGGAATTACTTCACATATAACTTAATTACACCACCTTCCCTCCCTCCAGAAAGTATTAACTGTTACACAGTCATGAATTTCTGATAGAAGCTACATTAAGACTTTACACATAATCTGAATTGCTAACTGTGCTTACTTTATGTACACAAAGGCAATATACACAAAATAATCAGTAAAATCTATAATTTCATAGCTTAAGTCAGAACCCAAGACATAACATTCCAATTTCTTTCTTTGAGATTTTTGTGACCTCATTCAGCTTACCTTGTCTTCTGCTCTCTCAATTGAGTGCCTTTTAAATTAATGTAAACTCATCTAATTCTTCCCAAAATTTTGTCCGTGCATCTTTGAGGCATAAAAATGAGCAGCTAATTTTAATTGTTCCCCTTAGGAGAGTTGTGAATGAAAATGCAGAGGTTTCAGTTCAAAAGTAGAGGTAGTATCATGTGCTCATTGACTAGTAATTTCTGTCTGTGTATGACATCAAGTGTGTGAACTCTGGATGATCCAAATCTACATAACATTTTTTCAATTTATAGTTCAAGATATGCAACTATTTCATGTTCCTTCTACAAATGGCATTTATGTCTTTAAAATAGAAGATAACTAAGAGTAAAAAAATAAAATAAAATTCCAGGAGTTTAGAATTTCTTTTAATAGGAAGAAACTTCATTATATCTCAGATTTTCTGTTTAAATTGGTTAAGGAACATTTTCTTTTAACCATATTGAAAATTTAGATCAGAAATGTGGTCAGAGATCTCCTTTTGAATCTGACAGTGATAATCTTCCATGATATTAGAAAACCCTCTCTGTGCTGGAATGCTTTAAAAAAGTTAACTTTTTTTTACACATTACTGACATTGCAACAGCTTTTTCCAATACGAGAAATACATATGCGGCCTCAGCTTAGATACTGCATCCAGATGTGGACTTTCCAGTATGAGACGTGAACATGCTTGAGAGAGTGTGGTGAAACACCATGAAGATAGTCAAGAACTTGTACCATATTTTCTTGATGGAAAGTCTGAGGACACTGTGGGTGTTCAGCCTGGAGAAGAGAAGGGCTAGGAGGGGTCTTACCAATGGGTACAAATGCCTTCAGGGGAGGGTTCAGAGAAGGCAGAACCAGGTTCTTTTCAGTGATGCCTAATGCAAGAGGTAATGAGCACAAACTGGTCTAAACTGAAGGTAGGTTTAGATTATGTATGAGGATCTCTAAGAGTGGTGAAACACTGGAGCAGATTGCCCATTGAAGTCGTGACTGCCCTGTCCCTGGAGGTCTTCAAGGCCAGTTTGGACATGATTTTGAGCTACTTCATCTAGTAGGTGTCCAATGGCAGGGAATTGGAACTAGGTGATATTTGAAGGCCTTTTCATCTCAGACTAGTCTTCTTCAATAGATTCCTTCCAACCTCAGCTGTTCT
>VZTY01003617.1:639259-669365 GCA_013400935.1 Turnix velox
GTAAATGTGTTTGTTTGGTGGCCCTGCTAGGCAGGGGAGTTGGAACTACATGATCCTTGAGGTCCCTTCCAACCCGGGGAATTCTGTGATTCATTCTGTGATTCTATCCTTTTTTTGGTTGGTTTATTTTAGTTTGAAGTACGAGTACTAACCTGGAAATATATCCAGGTTTAGAGAGGAGTCCTCCAAATTGTAAAAAAATCATATTTATAAGTAAGAATAAGAAGAGAGAATCTATCCTTTCTAATTGACTCTGAAAATTTGACTGTTTTAAGCACACTTGGTTTAGCTTCTGACTTGTGGTGCTGACCTTGAATGTTGGTGAAACTTCCCCCCTGCCCTTCACTACTACCCTAATTCCTTTGCTGCTGTTGTAAAGTATGCAGTGTGTTGGACCGTGCCTCTTTGAAAGGATGAGTGCATTTATCAATGTTACTGGAGTTACTGCTAGAATCATGTTGTTTCATTCCAAAGCCTGTGTGTATTCCCTGTCTGACCCTGTTGGTTCCTCTGTTGGTCGTGCTGGCCAGTGTCTTCTAGCTGTTGCATTCAGTGATGACTGCTGATGGGAGGCCTGAAGTCCAGTTTGCTGTCTGTGACTTCAGCTCTAAGAGAAATCCTTAGTACTAGAGGGAGGTAGGAAGGTAAACAGAGGAGGAAAGAAGTGGTAAAGTGAGCTCAGCTAGGCTTCTAATGCTCCATTTATGAATATTACAGCACTTTTAGGAGACTTGTGTTTTGATACAGAGCTCTAAGTTACCCTGCCCTGCCCAGGATTTTCAGCTGTTGGAAGTAGGCATATAAAACTGTAGTTTCAAAGGTGTAGACTGAATTTTACTATGCATAAACTGTACTTTCATGGGTGTTGCCACTCCACAGCTGACTAAGTCCCTGGGGGATGTTTGTTCTCTTCTCTCTCTCATACTTCATTCTTAACAAACTGTGTTTCAGCACCCTGCTGTGCAACTTTTTCCTTTTCGGCTCTAGTTCTGGGAGTGTTTAGGATACCACTATTTGTGAATCTGCTTTAAAGATTAAAAAGTAGATATAATGTTGATGCTTATACACACATTGTTAAAAAACTTAAGGTGTTCCCCCCAACCTGGAGCTACCTGGAGCTTTGCCATGTTCCTGCTTCTTCTGCATTCCTCTGTACAAAGTAATTGATAGCCTGACCAGGTTACCTTGCAAATCCTGTAGTGTCATGTTAACCTCCTCAGTGAATTGGATATATGCATGAAGAAAGTCTCAGGGGATTAAGAATTCTGAGTTTGGCCAGAAGTTATCTTCCTGATCTAAGGTCCTTTGTCTAAAACCTGGTAAACAGGTGTGCCACATGACAAATAAACCTCAAAGAGCTCTGCAGTTGTGTGGAGACAATGATTTCACAGAAGTGAAGAATCTGGTCTGATATATTTATATCCATTTAAATAAAGCTAAAAGTTTGTCTTGGTATGATTGTACCTGTATAAAGGTATTGCTCGGTGGGTCTTGACCCTGTACAGTGGGGCGGTGTAAACTCTGGGGTGTTTAAGTGTCATTGATTAGAATTGTAGTGGTATGTTGAAGAGATTGTGCTGTCACCAATGTGAGCATGATGTCGTATATAGATGGTGAAATTAGTCACTTTAATCCCATCTGACTTGCTAAGAATTAAATTAATGAAATACAGATCACCTTTGCTTCAGTATACTGGGATTGAAAAGTCTATTGTGTTCACTTGCTCTGTTTTGCTGTTACACCTGTAACAAGGCCAAGGGCTGTTTTGGGAGTGGCTTTCTATTTGTTTGATGTGATCCTGAGAGCACTTAAAAAGAATAAATTCTATTGATCTGATGAGCAGGACAGTCATGTCAAGTACAATAAGCTGTACTGTGTTTGATGCTTCTGCATAGCATACCTTTCATTTTGTGTCTTGTTCCCATGTTAACAGAAAACACAATTTACATTGTATAAACAGTTTCTTAATCTCCTATTCCTTTTAGATATCAACAAAGTCTGTCAAGGGATGTACAGTCTATTGAAGCCCTGCAGGGCCCAAGAAGGTGTTAGTGGACTCCTGTGAGTCCCAAGCTGTTGCAAAATACCCTTTACAAGTATTCTGTTTAGCAGAAAAATATTAAAAAGAGGCAGAATTATGTAAGAAATTAAGCAAGAACAAAAGTGAACTCTTAGTTTTCATTTTCAGCAAAAGGGCCATCTTTGGGTTTTCTACTGCCTGTCAATGTGCTCAGAGTTTCTTTTTAAAAAAAGGTGGTGAACCTTTCTGGGATCAGGAGCTTTTTCTAACTCTCTGTGAAGTGTCACAATGTTTGGAGCTGTGTATCCAAGTGTGTTGTTTGTAATGCTTCCCTTTATTGCTTATCAGAGACATACCAAGTCAAAGTGGATTATATAGGTGCTGTAGCTTGTTATCGATTAGTAGCTTGTTATCGATTAGTAGCTTGTTCAGACAGGAATTACAATCTAAATCTATTTTCTGTCTGTGCAGGGTAGAAAACTTCATGGCAGGTCTCAAGGGCATACAAACTGCAGCATGAGTTCATGCACACACTGAAGCTGACAGAGTTCACTTACATCTAGTAGCCCAAGACAAGCTGTGATGTTCTGTAGCCTTCTCAGATCCTCAACACTGCAGGTACGCTGAAGCAACAAAGCTCTGGCTCTGGAGGAGGTTTGTACAGGATACTAGTGTTGTAAACACTTGGTCCTGGCACCGAAGCTGGGAAGGCATGTTTGTCAGTAGTTTTTTCCAAAAGGGAAACCTTTAATTTAGCTTAGAGTGAAATCGGGTTATCTGTGAAAAAACAGATTAAAAAAACAAAATGATGCTGTATTTCAGACAGGTGAACTGTACCAAGGCATTTTTATTTCTTATTGTTGACTGCACAGATTTTACTTGTAAAGCAGCTATGTCTTTCCTTTTTTTTGGGGGGGGGGTGGGTGAGGCAGAGAAGAAGAAATAAAGTAGAAAATTTTAAAGGTGATTAATCATGACAAAATTAGAAACACTGCAACTTCTGTAGGTTTTATGTAGGATACTTAGGATACTTTTTTTTTAGAAATTACTAGCTAAGTCTGGGACATTGTAATTTCCACTTATGTTAGTGTAGAAACTAATGAATAAAGACAATGTAATAAATGAAGTATAGGATCACAGTACCTAAAAGGGCCTACAGGAAAGATAAGAAAGGGAATTGTTATGAGGAAGTGAAGTGATAGGACAAGGGGGTAACAGTTTTAACTGAAAGAAGGTTGGAAGATTTAGATTAGATATTGGGAAGAAATTCTTCACTCTGAGAGTGGTAAGACCCTGGCATGTGATATGCAGAGAATTTATGACTGCCCCATCCCAGGAGGTATTCAAGGCCAGGCTGGATGGAGCTTTGAGCAACCTGAGCTAGTAGGTGTCCCTGCCCAGGGCAGGGAGGCTGAAACTAGATGAGCTTTCAGATCCCTTGTAACTCTAACCATTTTATGAGTCCATGATCACACTTTAATAAGTAACTTATTGTACACTTGACAGCCGTTAGCAGAGATTAACCTATTAGTCAAAATCCAAAGTACAATTCATGGTTTTTGTCTATGGCAGCTGTGTGTCTCTGATCTGATACTAGACTTGCGATTACTTCTTTTATTTGGTCAATATATGTATTTCTTCGTATTCATACAACATCTCATTTGATAAATCAGCAGGAACTTGACTGTTAGGACAACTGCCACTTTTCTGCCTGTGTTTACTCCAAGGGCTTCAGCATGAAACTAGCTTTAGTAATAATGTACTAGTCATGTCCTTGTGCCAAATCAAAAACAGATTTCAGGTTTGAATAACACCTTTTGTTACAGAAGGAAAGCTTTCATGTGAGGATATTTAACAAATATATCAACTGAGCTTTAGTTGGGTATAATTAATAGCTCTGGGATGGTTAAGAATGTCCTGTAGGTTTTTTACTACTCAAAACAAAGTTATAATTGCTTGAAGAAGAGGATTATTGCAGATGTAAAAGAAGCACAGGACATCATTACAATTTGATCATGCTGCTAAAGACACTAAAAATCACTTTTATGAGGAGTAGGGGTAGTATAAAGGCAGGCAATAAGAGCCTGATCTGCACTGAAACTGTGAACACTGAGAGAGATCAATATGACCGAGTGCTTATAACCAGGTATTTGGTACAAATATATTGCCTAAAATATTAATCATTTGCATAGGGCTGATGGATGATGCAAGATCTAGAAGAGCTGTATACTTTTCTACAGTGGAATGTGGAAGTTCAGCAGAAATTCTCAAAATTTCTTTAGGATGGCTAATTGAATGATGGCCTCACTAAGATTCATTGGTTTCAGAGTGTTGGGTGTCAAGTGTTCAGGAAAAATAGTTTGGGTGTTTGTTTTTTTTTTTATCCAAGTCAGAATTTTGTTCTTTTCAGTTTGTTCTGCCTCTCGGTTGTAAGTACAATATGAATCTATAATCTACAAAAACAGCCTGTATAAATGTCACCATTTTCACAGTTTGCTTCCATCAGAATATTTGAGGGCACTCTCTGAGGTATTGGGTTTTTTTATTGATTAGTTGAGAGTAAATAAAGAGAGGATGGTCTTAGGGAGAATTTATTAGATTTCATAAGTGATTTGAGATGGTTCTATTAAAAGATGCTCTACTCTTCCTCCTTTGTGAGCTCATCAACTTCTGAGCTACTCCTTAATTTAAGCTCCAAAAACTTAATGTTGTATAGTAGCTGCAAAAAAAGTGTTAGATGAATAGAAGATTACAGATACAGCTGTACTCTTGTCCCAGGCACCCTATGTAGGATAATGAAAAAAATGATGCATTGCTGAATTCTGCAGTTCTTGTTGTTCCCAAGTGGTCCACATTAAGAAAACAAAAACATCCATTCTGAAGGTTCAGTCATGCATGCACCCTGGAACTGCTGTCGCAGCAGGAAGAACCTAATTTGAACAGCTTGAGTAGCATGATTGCTCACAGCATTGCAGCAGACTGTAAGTCAGTCTTCCCAAGGTCTCACAGCAGCTTTCTGTTGAGGTGTCTTTTTTTTTTTTCCCTACAGGGAGTTATGATGTATAGGTAACCCTTTTCTTATTATCTATACGAATAGTATTCAGAAAATATAAAAAATATTGTATGTTTCCTCAAAGTCCCTTAAAAGCAGAATCTTCCAAAGCTCATGAGTTAACAGGACTGTGTTAATTATTTTGAAAATACGAAACCATGCAGAAATTTTAAAACTATTTACCCTCTTTTCAGCTATATTGCTTCTAACTGTACAGCATGTTATCCACCAGTTCTGTTTCTGCCTGGATGAAAGCTATAGTCTCCTCTCTCCATATAGTGATTTTCACCATGCAGCTTAATGTATAATGTATTTACATCAGAAATGCTTGAAATAGTGCTTCTAGACTTAAAATATGAGATGGATGGATGAATGACAGACAAAAAAAGAGTCTGCATATGGTTTTGACACCTACAGTAACATTTGTTTATTTACAGTAAAGTTTTACAATGCACAGAGTCATGTTTGCATACAAATATAATTGTTCCTTCTTCCTCTCCAGAGAGCGTACACTAGTACCTCAATGCACATAAAGGGTTGTCTGGAGGATTGGGTAGAGGCCTAAATTGTTTGGGAGAATATCAAGAGTGAAGTAGTGACATTATTGCTGTACCTCAGTACCTGAGGGAGATTTGCAAAAGAAATAGATAAGACTTTTTACCAGAGCATATAGTGACAGGACAGCTGGAAGACAATAGATTTAGATGGGGTATTAGGATGGAAATTCTTCCTGTGGTAGAGGTGAGACCCTGATCCAGGTTCATCGGAGAAGCTATGGGTGCTCCAGTCCTGGAGGTGTTCAAGCCAAAGCTGGACATGGTTTTGAGCAGCGTGGTCTAGTGGGAAGTGCGCCATGGCAGTAGAATTGGAACTAGCCAAACCATTCTGTGGTTCCAAGTATCTCATTGTTTATTCTATCCAGCCTATGGGCTGCCTTTCTGAAACAGAATTTTTGATGGTTAGTCATCTATTTTATCATAGTGCAGTATCAGGTATTTGTGATATTAAAAGCAAGGGCGTCAGTGATTACCGATTACTGTTGATGCACCTATTTAATGCATTAAGCACAATTATGTACTATTAAGGATTATGTAGTATTAAGTGAAGTCACAAGGTAACAATTAAATGGAAAATTTTGCCTGTAATTAAATTGGAAATTATTACTTTTTAATAAGTAAAATTTGAACCCTAAGATAGTCAGAAGCATTTCTTCACCAAGATTGCGTGTCTTAAAGTAGTATTTTTGTTCTAGAAGTAGTCTGAAAATGCAAATGGCAGAATATTTTACCTACTACCATAGGCTTGGAAAATCAAAGGTCTGATTTATGCATTCATCTTGGCTTTAAAGATAAGATGTTATTTGAGGAATAGGTAGACTTTGTTTAACAAGATTTAGAAGATTAAGACAATATCAAGTTGTAAGTATAAAAAGAAATTCATCAATGTAAGCTTTTCTAAAATTTCTTCTTTTAAAACTTTATGGCTGTTTCTTTTCTGTAGCTTGTTTTATAGGGTTGTTTTATTAATGCTCTCAGTGTAGTAATACTGCTCTTTCTGTATCTTTAAAAAAATTACCAAGGTATAATAAGTAACACATGTAATTGACATGAAACGGGTCAATACTCACAAACCTCAAATCTTTATGGAGAAAAGAGGTACCCAAGAGGGCTTGTGGACCATGAATGGTCCTGGAAAACAAGAAGCCTGCAGGTAAACAGTAGAGCAAAACTATATGTTTTTCCACATAAAAGTTGATACTATTTAGGAGTAATAGAGGTTTTCTGATGCATGACTTCTGTGGAAGAATGCTGCAGAAAGTGCTGACTGTAATTCTAATCTGACTTGATCAATTCCTAATCAATCATATTTCAGTAGATTGTTTCCCTTTCCTTCTCACCTGTACTGTAACTGACTTGCATAGTCCAAAAATAGCTTATTAGCTGAAGAACATATAGATTATTGCCCAGAATACATTTAGAATAGATAAGAATACATATAGAATGTTGCCCAGAGAGGTTGTGGATGCCCCCTCCCTGGAGGTGTTTAAGGCCAGGCTGGATGAGGCCTGGATGTATAGCTCGGTTGGGAGAGCATCACACTCCTAATCTGAGGGTCAGGGGTTTGAGTCCCCATCCAGGTACGAGGCTTGTCAGAGTTGGGCTGATGGTTGGACTAGATGATCTGAAAGGTCCCTTCCAACCTAGATGACTATGACTATGACTTGAGCAACCTGTTCTAGTGGGAGGTGTCCCTGCCTATGGCAGGGGGTTTGGAACTAGATGATCTTTAAGGTCCTTTCCAACCCAAACGTTCTATGATCCTGTTGTACTTTGGCTCTGTAACTTGTAGAATAACTTTTTATCATAGCATTTGTTATAAAAAATTTTCAAAGTACTTTACAGATACCAAATCAATTGGGCTCCCTCCCCTTCCTTCCCCTTGTATTTGTCACAACCTTGTGTTTGTGAAATTTAGGGAATGAGAATTTGAGACAGGTCAAGTTGATAGTACTATTTTAGTGGTAAGAATGTGTCAAGCACTCAATCATACAAATTAGAGACAAATTCTTTGAGAAGAATTTGGTCCATCCTGCTAGTTGCCAGTGCAATCAGATCACTGTTGAATCATTTGGCTGATGAAATGAATTCAAGCACTAAGTATAAACTAGGATTGTGATTTCTGCCCCTTAGATGTAGGGAGGAAAGAACAGTGACGTGAGTTTCTGGCAGGACAGGATGTTATATTTCTTCATTCCTTTCCCCTGCTAACCCAAAGTAGGGCAAAGAGTTATCTTTCCTTAATATAAATATCAAGCATGGAGGGGCATGATGAGGCTGTAGAAATAGGAGGCTGCCTTGGAATATGTTCTACTACATCTTGTTGGCAGTCTATATAGTGGACTTTATTTCCTTTGTGAATAATCTCTAATTAAGAGTATGTATTTCTCCATGAAAGACAGCCAGCATGTTGCCACGTAGTGCAGTAAGTGAAGAGCTGAACAGTCTTTTCACCTCATTCTTCTAACCTATGTTATTTTAGAGAAGTAGGGATCACTTTCCACCTCAGTTCTACTTTAGAAACCTAGAAATATTTGCAATGAAAGTTTTGTGAGTAACAGTGTAGAAAACTTTGTTTCAACAAGTCAGTATTTCTTAAGAGAGAAGGAGGAAAAAAGAAATAATCAACTTCACTTACTTTAGGAAACATCAGAAAAGTCATTAATGATAGAAACAAGCTTAACAGCATTTCCTTTCTGCTCAGTGTTTTTTCCATATTCAGTGTCCTAAACCCTAAATATAATTTCTTTTTGAAGATACTTTGTAAAAAGCATATATCACTTGAGATGTTTGTTGTACAATACTTGACAGCTCTGTAAGCATTCAGGGAGACAGTAAAGTAGAAATCTGTTATTGCCTAAAGATATTTTGAAAGCGGAGAAGGAATGCTTTATTGAAAAGTATTTGCATCCAGGAAAAACAGTGTAATTTCTTATTTTAAAACATTTGACTAACTGGAATTACAATAGTTTTAATGCCCCTCCACTTTCCTTTTATTCAATTAGGAGAAAAAAAAAATAAAAGCAAGAAGGGTCCTCCTTTTTCTTTTAAAACTCCAAAGCTAGAAGGGGAAAACCAGATTAATATATTCCCATTTCGGTTAAAATCACCCTAGTGTCAAGAGATTCAGCAAGGCAAATGTGGTAAGTGTAGTCTATCATGGTGTAATTTTTGAGACTTCTTTATGGTGAGTATTCAGAGCCCTTTTCCTCAGAAGCTATATTCCTTCCTTCAGAAGTTCAAGATTTAAGAAGTGTACTAAGTGAAAGTAGCATAGAACAAAGTGCTTTGACACTGTACTGGATTTTTTTTTTTTTGTTCTGACAACAAATAGACATTCATTGTACATAATGAATTTCTCTCACAGTCCTATAAAAACTCATTGTTCATTCATGAAAGAGGGTCAGTAAAGTCCAGCTAGTCCAAGCGTTTCTTTTTAAAATTTCTTTCTAAAAGGGATAATTCTTGCCTCAAGAAATAGAAAAAATCACAGGAAATGCGTGTGGCATGCAGAAGGAAAAATCAACAGGAAATTAATAGTATGTGTTTTTTAAAGGGATTTTAAATCAGACCAGGATTTTATTTTTTTTTCAATTGCATTTCTTCATGATCACTGACTTGATTTGTAATTTTCTTTAACCTGCATTATAACTGGCCTCTGATTTTACCCCATAGGTTAGATGTAGGCCTTTTTATTTGTGACTGGTGGGGCTGAACAAAAACCTGTAATTTGAGTCTTCCAGGGAAGAATCATGGAATTGGCAAACCCTGTAAAGATGTAACCTGAAAGACCTGTGTATTAGCAAAAGCTAAAATGAGTGAACAGAAAATGAACTACTTCAGGGTTCACTTTATGCACTTTACTATTTTTCAGCTGGGGCAGCTGGTTCTTAAACTATGTTTCTCTAGAAATGTGACCCTGAAGTTACAAAGTTATCTTCATCAAGTAGGAATGTAGAAGTATAAATATATGCCATGACCTCAAAGCTGCTTGGCATGCAGTACAGTCTACCATTTCCTGGGCTGTGACTCTGTGATGGATGCGCATACTACATAAATTGTATTGGGCACTTACCAAAAGGCAGTTACCTGACTGTTCTTGTCTCTTTTTTTGCCAAGTTACTTCTTACATTGTATATTGCCCTTGAAAAAATTAAATAGCCTATTAGATTCCTTAAATAATTTAATTGGAAGAAATCAAAAGGCCAGAACTCAAACTGATCATGCTGAAATGAGGATAAAGTACCAAATTCAAGGGAATTTCAGCTCCCCAGAATTTCATCCTAACAAGGTTCTGGTGCACAATGATGAAATTTTCCATTCTCAATTAATCCACTTAAAAGGCAATTCAAAAGCTTTATGGAACACTGTTATCTGCTTTTAACAATTTATTGCTGAGACCATGTTGTAAGACTTGAATGTCAAAGAAAATGTGGCCAATTAAATTTGATTTATTTTATTTAGGCAGCACTGAAGCCTTTTTCGTATGGATGTGGTTAGTGCAGCTGCCTCTGTTTTGATTTAGAGTTATTGTTGCTGAGAGAGTGAACTGAGACACACAGTATGGGCGACAGATATCAAGTGAGTTATTTGAGCTGGTTATTAATAGTTAATTGTCTACTGATCCTTAAACCAGATACCTAAATTGAAAAGATCATGATCAGCAAAACATGCAAATTACATTGATCCTGTAGGTGTGCAGGCCCTACAATATAACTGGGATAATAAATTTTTTATTGCCTGTTTTGAGCTTTAGTATCTAGACAGTCATCTTAGCGTGGGCTTCCAAACACTAAATTCTCTTGTAACTAGCAGAAAATGCTAGAATTAGAACTGCTTTAATAGCTGCACTTGGACCAGTTGTCCATAAGCATATCTATGGCTGCATTTCCTGTATTGAAGACATTTGGGAGAAGAATGGGGGCAAGGAGACCACTCGCTCAAAGCATGGATCAGGCTGTGATCTTTAAAGACACTGTGTCAGGGTGGAGTAAACTTCAGTAGCCTGAGTCACTTACGTATTGAGTGGGCTGCTTCCCCTGCTTAGATGTAATTCTCTTGCTACAAAGGACTGTGACCATTCTTAAGGTGAAGATGTAAAATTACATGTCCCCTTGGTTACTCCCCCTCCTCCTGTCCTTCCCCCCCATTATCAAAAATGGTCATTGTCCAAAAATTTTGTGCTGGCACCTCCCCTGTTACAAAGCGATCTTCAAGTATGAGCCAAGATTGTTTGGTATTGATGCTGTTCTTTGCATTATGCAGTTACCTGAGGAATGTTGCATCTGTGATTCTTCTGGGTGCAGCAGTGCTCTTTGTCAAGTCACAGCAAAAGCTGCTGTTCCCTGCAACGTTCAGACCTGACTAAAAAGCTGTCTTTCCTTATGTCACGGTAAAGGCCTACACAAATAAATAAGCTCATTCCCTTCCCTGAATAACAAACAGATAAATAGACCTTTTCTTTGACTCGTGAACTTTATTTGTTGTTGTGTTTGGTTCTTGGAATGTGGCTTTTTGTTGTGGGACTTGTTTGTTTTTGTCTTGTTAAGGCCTGGATGAAACACTTGTGATGCGTTTCCCACATACTTTGTGGTTTGCTGCTTCTGAGGTTTGGGTGTTGATGTGTTCAACACTCTGGAAATTACCAGATATATCTTTTGTTGACAGCATTTTTTGTAGTCTAAACTATAGCATACCAAATAGTTACCATTTTCTTTATCTATTTTCTGTTTCAAAGTGTAGTCCTGTGTTTAGCTGAAAGCTTAAACAATCTTCTGTAATATGTGATGCATTTCAGTGCTGGAGATTGCAAATGCCAGCATCATTTATCTTCTCAGCCTCATTTGCCTTTCCCTGTCTTGCATAATGGCACTGCAAGCAATTTCGCTCATTTCCTTAGTCTTTGATCCAGTTTATCCACAGGTCTCCTTTTGGAGACATACCTCTATAGGGTAATTAGGGAATTAATTTCCTTGCATATACTTTGAGATAAGAAGTATGTAGCTAGTAAGGGATAGTTGCATTTCTGCTTCAGTTTGCATGTCTTCTCTTACTATATCAGCTGTATTTTAGCTTGGCTGAAGTCATTCTTGAATCCATTGAGGATAAACCAGCACTCACACAAGACCAACTCCCTGCTGTTGTATCATTATTCATATAACGGTTCTGTAGAGATGTCAATAAGAACAGAAGCAATAATTTTGATGTCTTCTTCCTGATTCCATGCTATTTCATCCATGCATGTAGAACATCCTGTAGAGGATATCCAACTGAGCGTTGACTGGGTTGTAAAGCAAACCAAGACAATCCACATTTTTATGCTTGACATCCTGAAAAAGACATTTCAGTGAGCACTGCAGGCTGAGCATCTATTTCTAATTTATCATTCAATTATATCCATGTTCAGTCTCTACTTAATGCATATCTTTGCAGCCCCTTCTCTTCCTAAATTATGACTGGAGAGCTTTTGCTGCTTCACAGAATTTGTAAAATTTAGGTAAGATTATCTTTTTTCTGATCCTTCAGTTGTAAGTAAGACCCTAAGTATGAAACTTACTTATCTCTACTCCATGGAGGACTCTCGGTGTAGGGCTGTTTTCTTCCTCTGTGTTGAAAAGTAGCAGTTAGTATCCAGGCAACTAACTGTCTGCGCTGTCCTTCCACCTATGTTGAGGTTTTTGTCTTTAACCAGTAATAGAAATACTGAGTTTCTTCCTTCACTGTAGCAAGCAGATTTTTTTCATCTATTCAGATTCGAAAATAAGCAGACATCATTCGCAAATCTTAAACTGATGCCCCTGTGATATACTGTAGTTTAATGGGACCTCCTTAAAATATGTTAGTAGCTTGTTCTTATCAACTGAAGCTTCAAAAGTATTTTTTTTGAAGCGGGATAAGTGCCAGTCCGCTACTTGCTTCACTTCTCATTTGACCTTTTTAACCAGGTTTTCTTAACATTGAAGGAGTTCTCTGAATTCAGGCATGAGAAGACATCTCCTAATCTGTCTTAATGCTCTGCATTAATTCTTTTTTCCCCCAAAGAAGACAGTTCATAGCTCAGCTGAGCAAGGGTGTTTTAAAACATGGTCATCTAAACAGCTGAATGTCAGGAAGTACATTCCCTTACAGGTTTTGTTCAAAGGTGAAATTTAGATCTGAAGAGACATTGAATCAAATGCTTTTGGAAAATGATAGCCTGAGTATTAAAATAGCACCAAGCATCCAAGTTCTCCAGAGAAGGAGGAAAAAAAAAATGCAGATTTGAAATAAAATCATACAACATTGTTTGCTTTGATCCTTTTTGTCTTTCTTTGCAAACTGTCTTTTTTAGTTACGGCTATCCTTTTTCTGGTTGAATCATTGTGTTTAATTGGTTATGCTTGGTTTTGTGTGTGGTATATAAAATGTAAACCTGTGTACATAGAAGTGCTTTTCCTATTGTAACTGCAGAAAAACACAATCCAGTTCGGATGTCATCAGTGATCACAAAGAGAAATGTGACATATTGCATTTCAGAAGCTGTGAAATCTGTCTGGTTACAAGCCCATCTGTTGAACAACTTCTACAGCTGTTTTCCAGCTGAAGTTTGACGGAAAGCTTTTACATTCATAACTTAGTACAAAACTCTAATTATAAATACAAACTTAAATATAGGAAGAAAAAGGCAGAAACTGAGAATGAATGTACCTTCTTTTAGGTGAAAGGCAATTCTGGAACTAATGTTTTGCAACCTAATAAGAGGTAATGATATCTTCTCTAGAAACAGGGAGTGTGAGTTTGACAGGAGAACATTTGTTTTGCACAACTCCTGAGTGAGGGACAACAAATGTTTCATAGACAGCAGGGCAAAACAGGATGCAGCTTCCTTAGTAAATAATTATCATACATTAGGCAGGCGTAATAAGATACATGATGGGAGAGCTAGAAATAATGGAGGCAAAAATTTAGTGGGTAGATTCGGGCTAGGTATAAGAAAGAAATTCATTACAGGGAGGGTGGTGAAACACTGGAACAGGTTGCTTGGAGAGGTTGTGGATGCCCCCTCTCTGGAGCTGTTCAAGGCCAGGCTGGACAAGGCACTGAGAAACCTGATCTAGTGGGAGGTGTCCCTGCCTATGGCAGAGGGGTTGGAACTTTATGATCTTTAAGGTCCCTTCCAACCTGAACTATTCTATGATTCCATGATTTCAATAGGCTGTAGTTATCAAGTATGGTAACAGTTCTCACAAGATGTATATATAGAGTGATGAATAACAATGTTGTTCCTGTATGATTAATCTGTGTTCACCGTATGAAACAAATACTGGATGTGAGAAGGAGTGTTTCAGCAGTGGCACTTAACAGTTCATTTCTGAAAATCAGATTTACCAGTCTGGAGTTTCTCTAGATATAAGAAGGAGCAATACTGAGATTGGAAGGGTGCATTGGTGAATGCACCTGCTGTATGTCAGTGAGACATGTGTCTGATGCTGAAGATGAACATACTTCTCATCCTGATCTCTTGCAGTAAGCATTCTATACTTCGCTTTCTTAAATAGCAGACTGTGGTTCATCTTGGGCTGTGAGTTCAAATATGAGGTAATTTGGATTATTGCTTGCATATTCTTGTAAAGCTAGGAAAATACATTACAGGCTGTGCTTTTTGTGATTATTTTAGTGAATTTTTTTTGCTTTAAAATGGACTGATGTAATTGTGGTTAAAGATTCATTCAACCGTTCAAACTGGATTTAATTATTAATGGATTAATTTTTAGTTAATCTTGTTGACATCTAGTTGAAGATGAAACTGTAAATCAGAGTAGGTTTCCTACTGCTCTTCTGCACTGGACAAATAGACATGTGCATGTAACACATTTGACTTCTGCCATCTTAGAATCATAGAATAGTTTGGGTTGGAAGGGACCTTAAAGATTGAGTTCCACCCCCCCTGCCATAGGCAGGGACACCTCCCTCTAGATCAGACTGCTCAGTACTATGTCCAGCCTGGCCTTGAATACTTCCAGAGAGGGGCGTCCACAACCTCTCTGGGCAAACTGTTCCAGTGTTTCACCACCTTCACTGTAAAGAATTTCTTTCTTATATCAAGCCTGAATCTACCCCCTTCCAATTTACATCCATTATTTTTAGTCCTCCCATCACATATCTTTTTAAAAAGTCCTACCCCTGCCTTTCTGTAGGACCCCCTCAGGTATTCATCGTGCCTGTGTTGGAGAAAGGGTTTGAAGAGCAGATTGCAGTAAAATGATCAAGATTCAGGTAAGAGAATGAATGCAGGTGAAAATGTCACTGTCACACTGAGGGCTGTTGGTCTGATAAAGCAGGAAAATAAATTGTGAAGCAGTATACTAGTCTCTAGAACTTATTTTAAGCTTAGTGATTAGGAGGGAGGGAGGGAGGAGGTTAAGCTATGGGGCGATGATCAGAGTCTCTTTGGTCCTCACAGGCTGGTAGCAGGCAGACATTTTGAACAGAAGAGTAGTAAATACTTCCAAATCCTCTCTGGATATAATTGCAAACAGAGCACGTAACGTGCACTGGTACACCTGCCTGCAGCAGCATTTCTCAGTTGGTGCTGACCTTCCTTCACAGTAGTTTGTACAACTTTCAATGCACTGTTATTGAAGCCCTTTGTGAAATCTTCTGTTTAGACATGATGGCACTGAGGGGCTCCCTCATAGATAGAGAGGTTTGCTGTTACATCAGCTGTGTGAATAACAGCTCCTTGCATCCAATGCTTCAGGATGACAGTGATCACAAAACTACAATGATGGCAGGGATTCTCTTAGCATTCTGACCTCTGTCACTACTCTTAGAGCTCTTTTCATTGACTTATCATTAGAAACAGCTTAGGAGCTCCTGTTGTTTGTCTGCTGAACACTACCTTGGAAATACCTGCATACAGAGAGTCCTCTGTAATTGGAATCAAGCTGGAAGGAGTCCAGAGAGAGCAGCCAAGTGTGGAAGTAGTTTTCATTACAAACTGGGAAGAATTGGAAGAGAAAAGAGCTGGCATAATTTAGTAGACAGGAAAAATGACTGTTTGCTCCTGTTACAGGGGAGGTGATACCCAATGCTAATGATTCCACAGCATATAAAAGCATATAAAAAGACTGATCAGTTTACTTTTATAAAGCAATTCTAAACTGACCGAAAGAGTACTTACAAGCACTTTGCTTTGAATTGTCAAGCAAAGTATCTCTGAATTTGAGACTCTTCTTGTAACCAACATTACTTTCTCCAGTGTAAGAAGTTGATGGCTTCAAAGAATGTGCTTGGTATGGTCTGCTTTCAGATTGCCAACTAATTAAAAAAATGCAACATGCCTCTGGAGGTAAAAACATTTGATGATAGAGTTGTAGCTATTTCTCTAGAAATGTGTGTTAACTTCAAAATTATCTAGAAATAATTACTTGAGAGTGAGTGTATCCTCATGAGTTTTGTCTTCATTTGGTTTTTGGCCTTTCTTCAAATTAAGCATAATGCAACTTTTTTGCGGAAAAAAATCCCAGTCAGTGACAGGATACATTGGGTATTTTTTAAAATGCATGAGCAAGGAGAAATACAGGAAGTTATCATATGAAACAACATCAGACAAAACTGTGTGTTATGGTGGTGGCCTTTTAGGGAGATGAGGAGTGCGTGATTATTTTCTGTTAAGAGCCTATTGAAAAATGGAATCTGATTCTCGGGGTATTTTGGACATTTGGATGAATGTCATCTCTGATGACTGGTACTGGTCTCATGATACACACTGCAAACCTGTTACAACTACTGGATGTGTCTTGTACTACCCCCAGAAGTGCTCTCTGGTGTTAAACAGTTTACAAAACAAGTTGCAAGGCTGTTGAGACATACTTTAATGTGCCTGTTGGATCTATATTTTTGAATGTGTTTCCCAAAGTGTTGCCAGCTTTTATCTATAACTTAAGCACAGAGGAATGTGCTTTTGATTGCTGCTTTTTCAGTAGAACAGGAAATGTCAGTCTCAAATAAGGAGAGGCACAATCTTCCAAATTTACATCAGGTAGTTCTTTTTTAAGCATTGCTTAAATCACTTAGAAGCATGCTGTAACTCAAGATAACCTCATTTAAAAGTTCAGTATCAGTCAAATGGGACATGCTTTCAGTATCTTCTTGCCTTCTGTGTACTTTGCTTGCTGATGAAAATGGTCTGTTGTGTTTTATGCCTGCTTCTGGTTTATACTGTTCAGATTTGGTTTCAAAACAAGTGAGGTTTATTCCATGAAATTGATTTTCAGTTTCCAGCTTTTAAGCTATGTATAAGTAAAACCCTGAGTAATCTTGTGCAGTTGGTGTAAGTAACAAGAAAAAATCCAGGTGCATGAAAAATGTTATTTTTGTCCTGCATACTGTAATCATAGATATGCATATATATTGAGTATTAATTAGAGAAGAAAGTGATAGTGCCATCTATTGTAATAATTGTTTGTTCTTTGCATCCTAAAATCCTGTCTTGTATCGTAAGACAGCATTTGGATGCCCCATCTCTGGAGGTGTTCAAGACTAGGCTGGACAGGGCACTGGGCAGCCTGGTCTAGTGGGAGGTGTCCCTGCCTATGGCAGGGGGGTTGGAACTCGATGATCTTTAAGGCCCCTTCCAACCCAGACTATTCTATGATTCTATGATTTCCTCTCTTCACTGCTTGATCTAAAATTTTACATATATTTTTCCCCAACTGTGACAGGTCATGTTATAAATTTGGCAATATGTATGCCATTTGAAAAGAGAGATTAGGAAGAATCTTTGGCAATGCTTAAAATGAATGTTAAGCATCACTAAGACTTTACGTACCCTGTTCTGAAAATCAGGAATTTGCTGTTTGATAGAGGAATAGTTTATTGCAAAAGCAGGTATGTGTCAGAGGCATGACAGACCTTTTTATGCTTCACGGAGAGACAAGAGTTTGGAAGCTATTTATCACAGTCTAGGCATCCAATCATTAAGAAACTCTTTCCTGCAGTTTAATCACTTAAAAGGTAGAAGTGATTGTCACACTGATTGTTTCTGGAACTGAGAGTTCCAGAAGTCTTTTTCTCCCTATAGCTGTAAGGGACTAAAGTTAACTTTTCTCTATAATTCACCTTTGACTTTGCAATGTTAACATTCCATTAACCATTTTTTGGCAGTAATGCATATCTATTCTCTGGTACCTGGTTCTACACTATCATTAGTATACTAAGGAAGGTGATTGCAGAGAATTGAGGGAGTTTGTGAAAAATGGCAGTAAGTCTGAAAGCAGAAGAAAACCTTGAAAGCATTGAAGTCTTTCCCTGTTATCAGTGTCATTCACTTTCTTACTGATAGCTTTTGGCACTAGATTCCCAAGAATAATTGTGATAAAGTTATCTTTTTCCAAATAGTAAAATGAAAAGGAAATTACTAAGTGGGTATGTCACAAGATGTTGTCATTCTTTTTAAGATAAGATCATCTTCATACATTTTTGCAAAGCAAAATAGAAGCACTATTCCCTTTAGACTTTTGGGCTGTGTGATGTTAAGGACAGCTAATCCAATAACCAGTAAAATTATTAAATATGCAAATTTTAAGGTTATGTCCAAAGACAATAAACAAGCTTTTTATTTTACAGGAAGGGATATGAATGGTGACTTTCTTTTCCAAAGTAAATATGGAAGACAGAATCTAAGAACAGGTTCACCTGCTTTTTAGACTATCATCCAAAAAATTGCTATGAAAGTATAGGCATTGTATCCCAACGTGGTTTCTCCAAACATATGTAGTGCTTATTACTTAATTAAGTTATTATTTGTATTTTCAGCTTTATACAATCCTTTCCAAAAATAATACATACACGATTCTTTGTTATTTCTTAGCTACCAGATTATTTGGAGTAGCTCTTTTAAGTAGTATGTGGCTCTTTGGTGTCACCATATTACTACCTTACATTGTGTTCTGTTGCATTATTGTATTCAGCTAAACTTGATGGAATACATTATGGAAATCTGTTACCACTTATTGCCTATCAGCAAGAGAAATCTCTGAAATGTAAGCAATACTGCTGATCAAAGTTCTATGCACAGTCCACTCTTTGTGAGAGTAAAGGCTGTTGTGGGTGGAATGGAACCTTTGCTACCAAAGAAACCTTAACTGTTAACTTATTCTTAACAATACAAAATAGTAAAAATTTTCTAGGTTTTTTTTTTTTAGTGATCTAATTGTCAGTTTGCAGTGACCAAAGTATGTGATGTTCTCTGTGAGTGGGAATGTTTGTGAGTATTGTAATGCAATACAACTACAGAGCAGTTCTGTGGTGGGATGAAATCAGCCAATGAAGTGACAAAAAGGCATTACAAGACTTTTGGGGAAAACAGTATGTTGGGGAAGCAAGGAAAACCACACTACACTGACTTGATTCTGTATTTGATTTCCTATCGGTGGAAAGAGACATAATAAGTAAGAATGGAAGCTGTTAGGCAGAAAATCCTAGGACTGCAAGGCCAGAGAAGGAGAATCAGAGGAGGCATATCAGGCAGCCCTCAATGGGAGTGTGGGAAAGGAGAAGAGTTCACTTAAGAAGTTGGGACAGGCAAAGCCAGGGTTGTGAAATGTGCTACAGTTGAAATAATCCTTGGTTGGGGTGGGCCTGTTTGATTTTGGCTGAACAGTGCCTCAGGAAGGAAGACAAGGCAGAAAGTACATGCACAGCTTAGCTTGTATAAATTTGAACTGTCTGTGAGGGCCACCACTGAGGATATATGAAACCTGAATATGTTTTTTCCCACTCCTTAGGTCCAAGTTCTGTGTACTCTGATGTACCTTGAGGACAACTGAGGGATCAGAGCAATAGCATGTGTCAGTGGTACCACTTCAGCATTGTTGCCCAGACTGCTACAGAGATTTAATGTTATGAAGATATCTCTTCTGATTTACAGCTCTAACATAGTATAATCTTCTGTTCTTACAGTTGATGTTCTTTCTATCTCATATACATCCTGTCCTTATGCTCCACATACCTGCGTATAGGAAAGAGATGTCAAATTCTTACACATTTGGGAAAAGCACTGGACTGAGTTTAGGACTAAAGTAGAGGAAAACTCTCCTGTAGCAGAAAGGAAGGAATGTGTGACTTCTAGAGTCTATCTGTCCTCCTCCCAGGCTGAGCCATAAATCCAAGACAAACCTGCATTCTGAGTGTCTCTGAGAATACCCTTCTCCATGATCTTGCTGAGGCTGAAAGCTCTACATGTCAAAGATTGTATTTCGTATGTATTTCATATCATAAACTGCAATTACTTAAAAGGCTAATTCATAATTCTAAAAAAAAAATGACAATTTGAGATCCTTGCTAATGTTTTTGGGGATAATTTCTTGGCTACTTTGTTACGTACTGAGAATATGATGAAAAAAAACTAAATACTGGTCAAAAGTTTAAAAAAACCTCATTAGACTATATAATTTACTTGGGTCTTTTAATTTGTATGACATTAGATAGGCTCTAACAAGTACTGATTTTTAAAAATTAATAGTCTTTGTTAAGAACTTGAAGTGTTTTGGAAAAAAACAGGACATAGGTTGTAGGACATTCATAAGCCACTTATATGGAGAATATACTTCATTATGAACTTATTCATCACAGTCTGAAGTTATTCTTACTTTTCAAGTAAGTAATTAGGAAATTCTAAATTCTACGTCAAAGCAAATGTGGAGGTGTCAGCATTGAATAGGGATAAACACTTCGAAGTCAGTTGGCAAAGGTACAACCAAATCATAGTCATGTTTACACCATTTTCAATATCCTATAATTGTATTCTAAGTCTGAACCCTTTGTAACTGTCTTAGGTTACAAACAAGGTGTTGTGTTCAGTAAATTTAACTCCCAGCTCATTAACTACTGTGAACAATTGAGACAAACTGGTTGATTCACATGCAACAAAATGGCTAGCCAAAAATAGTGTGAGCATGGGTGGATCTGATGTCACTTGTTACAGTCATTGAGTTTGCCACTGCCAAGAGGTGTTCTGGGCTTTTGACTACAGATTGCTAAATTTGGTCTCCCTTGCTCGCTCTTTAGGGAGTTTGTCATCTTCGTTCTCTAAGCAGCTGCAGTGTTACGGGGACCCTTCGCACCATGAGCCAAATAGCACTTTTTTGTTGCTTTACTGACTTTTTTTCATTAAGGTAGCTTATGCAAATGCACAAACTGCTCAACAGCATGCAAATCCCATTGGGATGCAAATAAAGTTCTTGTGAGGAAGAATTTATTTTCTTTCCATTCGTATTAGCCAATTCTGTGACTATTAGAGAAAGCTTCTTGTGGCTTCAGAATCTCATTTCACAATGTTCCTGAGAAGATAATGCACAACTCTTTAGCATTCACAATGCACTACTATCCTCTTTAGAAACTATTTCCTTGAACACAAACCAGTGCTTGACTTCAATGAAGTTACATGAAATGCCTGTGCTGGGCGTGTGCTACAAACAGAACTAAGGTCCAATGGCACTTGAAGTTCTGTGGAACTTAGCAGGATTCTGCAGAATCGACTCCACTTGGAGAAGAGAAGGATATGGGGAGACTTACAGCAGCTTTCCAGCACCACAAGGGGTCCTATAAGAAAGCTGGGAAACCAGTGCTTGACTTCAATGAAGTTACATGAAATGCCTGTGCTGGGCGTGTGCTACAAACAGAACTAAGGTCCAATGGCACTTGTAGTTCTGTGGAACTTAGCAGGATTCTGCAGAATCGACTCCACTTGGAGAAGAGAAGGATATGGGGAGACTTACAGCAGCTTTCCAGCACCACAAGGGGTCCTATAAGAAAGCTGGGGAGGGACTGTTTGTAAGGACATGGAGCGATAGGTTGAGGGACGATGACTACAAACTAGAGCAGGGCAGGTTTAGATGAGACACAGAATCAAAGAATAGCTTGGGTTGGAAGTGATTTGAAGATCATCCAGTTACAAACCCCCTGCCATGGGCAGGGACACCTCCCACTAGACCAAGTTGCTCAATGTCTTATCCAGCCTGGCTTTAAACACTTCCAGGGGGACGGCATCCACAGCCTCTCTGGGCAACCTGTTGCTGTGTCTCACCACCCTCACAGGAAAGAGTTTCTTCCTTATATCCAGCCTAAATCTGCCCTATTCCAATTTGTATATGTTACTCCTAGTCCTGCCATCCTGTACCCTATTAGGAGTTCTTCCCAAGTGGGCAATGAGACACTGGCCTGGGTTGCCCAGAAAAGCTATGTCTGCACTGACCCTGAAAGTGTTCAAGACCAGTCTGGATGGGGTTTGGAGAAGCCAGGTCTAATGGGAAGTGTCCTTGCTTAGGACAACTGTTTTAGAACCAGATCTTTGAGGTCACTTCCAACCCAAACCATTCTATGATGATTTTGTGATTCTAAATACCTTTGAAAGGTGGTGAAATCATTCTTGTCTGGAGGAGTGGTTTTCTATTCCATCAGGATATGATAGTCTTGGAATTTCGATTCTCATAACCTATTTGAGACCATAACCAGATCACTGTGAATGTAGAGGAACAGTGTTTACTGCCATCTTTCTGCATCCAGTGTGTGATCCTATCCCTAGGAAATTGGTCCTTAATGTTTAGGGAATTTGGGGTTCTCAAATAACTTCAGCTTGACTGTGTCTGTATTCCTATGCATACTTGTGTGCACTCACACAAGGCTTCTATTTGGATTCTTGTCATTCCTCTGCAGTTTATTGCAGTAGGCTGGTAGTGATGCCAACTCTAGAAAGCCTGAAGAATGTCTTAGCAGTGTGCATTCCCTCCCAGATAATTGAGTGGGCTCTTGGAGGAATGCATGCAGACCGCCCTAGCTGCTTTATCTTCCAAAAAATATACAATGTCTGCATTGGACATAACTCACATAATTAGACACAGTTTGTTCTTTATAAAGGGAGTTGTTATATTTTCAAACTTTTTTTTGTTTTGCTCTTAGGGATGTATGCTGTTTTATATTTTGACACTTATATTGATCCAGAACAGACATTCTTAACAGTATTCTTTTAATACAGTTTAAAATGCCTTTTGGTAGTTGTAGTTGCCAGGAGGAGCTGCCCACTGCAGCAAGTAGGTTGAAGGCATTTGTTTTAACTTTAAAATAAAAAAGGGGGAAAGAAAAAGAATTGACTGCACTTGTAGGAGTGGAGCTCTATGCTATTCGATAATAACTGTTTATGAAAGATTTCTTCTGTTTACTAAAACAAGCGTTACATATCATGGAGTTTGAGCGAATTGTTTAGCTCCACCATAGGAAAAAAAAATAGTGGGTGTCCTGGAGAACAGCTCCATGCCAATGTTCAAAGCAGAGCAAATGAACTCAAAAAAATGTGTGTAGGCCACATGGTCATCTGAGGGTTTGGTTTTATTTTCCCTAGTCCTTCTGTTTTGCTCTGTTGTCTATTATCGTGAAAAAGTGTACTTCTGTCAGCAGGATGAAATATTCTGAACAGCTGATTAAATCATGCATTTATTATGTTCTTGGAGACTGGTGAATGAAGAATTGGTAATAAGCACAGCAACAAAGCCCACATGGAAAAATAGGGAAGAAAGACAAGTAAAGAAGACTTAAAATGTGTTCCAGCCTGGTCCACGAAAAAAAAGTACTTCAGCAGTCTGAACATATCCATCCTGTAGCAAGTTGGAAAGTCCATTAGGACATCTGCCTATTTGCATATTGTACTATTATGAGGTAGTTTGTTTCTACAGCTGCATAGATGCTGTGTTGCCAGAAATAATCTTTGCTGTCACCCTAGTTGTTATTGTCTCAAGGGACTGGCAGTTTTTGTCCTCTTTGGTTTGGTAACATATTTATAAAATTTATTATGTTCCTCAAGTGAGTTCATCTGTGCCTTTAAAAAAAATAAAACATGAAAGAGGAATAGAATGAAGTATAGAAAATACTTGGTAATGTTCCTCAGCATGTTATTTAGGAACCCTGAATAGTGACACAAGGACCAATTTAGGTTAGATCACTACACTGTGGCTTCTGATGTTTTAGGTTGCTTGCCAGTAACATCAAAACTTGTTTTTGCTGCTTCGTGATGGAAACAATGCAATGTCTATTAGCAATCCCATTATTAAAATTGCATTTTAAAGTAAGAAACACAAGTATATGCTGACACTACAGAAAGACGTTTCTTGCAGTAAGACACCATAATGTTTATGCTAAACATTTTGTAATTCAGCACTCTCTCTCTCCAAGTCAGGAAGTCATTTCTATTGCAAGTACTTTTGAAGACCTAAAGTTTTTTTTGTTTGTCATCTAATTTATTGGTAGCTGAATAACAACCCAGCTGCAGCCCGAGGTGTACTTCCGAGAAAGAACTGAAATGATGAAGTAGTGTCTGACTGCAACTTGGAGAATAATATGATTGGCTCTTGAAAGTAATTAAGAATTTATCAGCTTTTACCTAGTGGGGTACAGTCTGGTAAACCTCAAGGCTCTGGCTTACATATCATCCAGATCAGGTGCCTCTTCTGCCATATTTCTTGTCTGAAGAGTTGTTCGTTTATATGTTTTTGAGTGGAGGTCAGAGCACAGAGTATATAATGAGGTCAGTTGCAACACAAAGTCGGGATGCTTTCAACATTTACATCCCATACCCCTAATCTGCAAGCACTCCCAAAATCCCTAATCTAGATGGTGTCAGACAAGAGAATGTTATCCCTCAAACCTGTCACAACCAACCAAAACAAATTACGTGTTGTTTAATGCAGTGGGTGATACTAAAGAAGACTTAACCTTAATGTTTGGAGTTTTTTCCCGTTTGTAAAAAAAGCTGCTGGAAGTGCCAGAGAGTTGTACATGCTCTATGGGTGTGCTCATGTGTGCACCAGACTGGAATGCAGGCCAACAGGTAATGGGTGTGGTATCAGGAAGATGATTAGTGAAACTTCAAGAGGTGAGAACAGAAGTTGATGTGTCATAAACAGGATTGAGAGAGAACAGGGACAAATCTGTTCACTCAAGAAAAAGAATTGATTTATGTAGGTGTGGGAGAATGGTAAAATAGGCACATGCTCAATGTGACCATTACAAAATTTGTAATAAGCCATCCCAAAAGGACTACCATCTAGAAGGGAAAACTTTGACCTGCAGCTATTCTTCAGGAAACAGTCATTAATTTTTCCTGAGGCTACCACCTGTGAAGGTAGATTAAATCCAAAACTGCTGATGAAAAGTCATCAGAACACGTATTTGAGATCTCTTCTATTTAGAAAATAATGACTATCATTAAGAAGAATCACTATTGTATTAATCTCTAGTAACTTTTGAATGTGTAGTCCTTGTTTAAAACAGTTTTGAACAGAAAGTTCAAACATGAAGTTTTACTTTCTGTGTGAAAGAGCATGTGCATATTGTGTACATTTGAGGCAAGTTCTTCGGAAACAGCTTTTCCAGTTTTAACTAAAATTGTGCTCTTTTAGTGACATTACTACTTTTTTCCTCATCCTGCTTCCTAGTGAAGAAACAAACATGATTAGTATGTTACTTCAATATGTAAATGTGTTGTTTCCCAGGTAACCTGGTGGAGTGGACACAACTAAATAATTCTAGATACGTGATGAGTTCTGTAACCATGGATTAACTAGATTATTCATACTCTTGAAGATTCTTGGATTTCCCTTATCACCGTTTTTGTTCATGCTTTTGAATCATGTATAGTTCTATCAGCTTTTAGGAAGTGGTGAGAACCTTTCCCTTTTTAGGAAAGGGCATGGAAAATGAAAAATAATTAAAGTTGATGTTATGTATGTCCTGCTAGTGTAAAGTGTGTGTGTGCTCCCAAATGCCTATTTGGCATCATCAGCATTTTCATAGTCTTGTAGCAGGAGTGTAAATTTAAAATGTAAAGAAACAAAATGTGCTGTTAATTTTAAGAGGGGATGGGTTCGTGTTAAAAGTACAGTAGATTTGAACGATCTCAGAAGTCAGGAAAGAGTTCCATTTGCATGCAATTTGAAATATTTTCCTCTTTTTGAAGAAGTGTTAAGTGTCCTATGTTGCTTCACAAAGAGAAGTAGACTCAATTATCTTAACTTTCAGCTCAAGAGCTGCTTAATTAAGAGAAGATCAAAGTAGTTCAATGGTGTAATCTACAGCACTTATAGCAGACCCTAAGCTTGGACAATACTATTTGCTTCCTGTCCCTGCTTAAGCAGAATACTGGAAAATATTCTGCACATTGGTAGTCTGTAATCTTTATGGAGTGTTGTGTCTGAAGAGTAGCAGTTTGTCCTTTGTAGTTCTGACTTAATGGTTGGTGAAGGAGAACTTGTTGCATGTTGTGCAGCATAATGTTTAAAATAATTTTGTCAAAAACTACCATTCTGTTTCATTTCTGGAGAAAGTAATGCAAATGTTTTTATTGCAACGTCTGGAAGGTTTTGAATAGTAAATAGAATTAACAGCATCCTTCATTGGCTTAAGCTTTGACAGAGCTCTTCATATGTAATTCATGGAAAAACGCATCATCTGATGTAAACACAGTGCTCTTGTACAATCACATTGCTCGAGTTACTCATGTAGAAGATATGGATTTAGCTGTCCTACCTTAAATTGTCAGTTCTGGTATCTGATTGCTTCTTTTTTATTGCCTTGCAAATAGCCAAGTGTCTGCAGAGAATTCTGACTGAGTAGGCTAGCATGGTGCAAACTATACATTTTGGATTTACAAGGTCACAAATGTCAAAGCCAAATATTCTACACCCCCAAGCTAAATAAAAGAAAGCTTATTTGTGAGACTTATTGTATTTCAGAGTCTATTCCTTGGAATGCTTTCTAATTCTTTATGAATTACAAATTAAGTCAAAATACTTGAGGGTAACAGATCACTTAAGTAAACTTTTGCTCTTGCTAAGTGGTGAGGATAATTAACTCCAACAGAATGTAGACTGATGTTCTGGCTCACTTGTACATTGGTTAGGGAAGATAAGTGTGTCTGTAAAATCAGCTTTGGAGGTTTACAGTTCTTTTTTGTTCTTGAGACCATATGGGAAGAGTTGATTAGCATTCTTTGTCATAGTTTCTTTGAGGTAGCTTGCTCCATGTGTTGGATAGTTGTTAGAACAGGTTTCACATGGTTTATTTAGAATAAATAACTCCGAGGTCTCTTGTTACAGAAAACTGCAGTATCATGATCCAGATGTATCAAAATCCTCTGCATGTCAAATGATCTTCAATTCCTGCTGCATAACATAGAAAGGAATGGAAGCAGGATTTTTTGCTTTGAAACCAGCATCATTTCTATAAGAAGAGACGACAAAAAATAAGCCTAGAATCATTGCTGTTGTGTATTGTACATACTAGTTATTTATCCCAGTTTCTGAGGCTGGCTCTTCAAAATTTTAGCGTTTTGCTTTGTAGGAAATACAAGCTAGTTGACAATATAAATGTCCTGTTCGCTATCAACACTTTTCTAAGAGAGACAACCATGTCAGCACTCCAGATATATTTTCATGTGGTACTTTCTCTGCGCTTTCTGCTAACTGTCATCATGCTGCAAGTGATGACTTTGAACACTTTGATCAATGTTACTGAGGGCTCAACATGGCCTTCACAGGTTACAACATTTGTAGGGGCTACTGTTTCCACTGATCAGTGCTACCATGAACACTGAAACATCACAAGATATTTTTGCGGGCCTTGGTCTGCATTTTGTGTACTAGTATTTTATATATTTATGGTGTTTTTGTGTATTCCTAATGAGATATGAATGTACTTCAGTGCTCTCATTAGTACAATTTCAAGAAATGCCATGTCAGCTAATTTTTATGATTGATCTGAGGAGTTAACCTGATGGGATAAAAAAAAATTCCAAAATGAATGATACAAAAGAAACCTGACCTTTGTGGCATTGTTTTGATGTTGTTGCCTTGAGTGGGGTTTTTTTCTTTTGGTGATACATGTAAATAAGAAGTTAAGAAGTGCTAACAAAACCAAGCAGGACTCGTACACTTTCAGAAGGGTCATAGTGAGTGCAAAATTTAGGATTGAGTTTTTATTGAAATTGTCATTAAGACATTTTGTGTAAAACCTGTGCTATACTGAACTTTCTTGTAGTAACCATTCTTATGACTAAGTAAAACAGTTGAGGTTAATTTTGAGATTAAATGGACCAGGGCACAAGATTTGGATATTATTTAAATAATCTTTTATCACATTTTCAGTCGTCTTAAATATTTCATGTCTCTTGAGAGTAAACTAAGATGAGAATCTTAGTTATTTGCTTAAAAGATAAAGCTCTTTACAATAATATCATGTGCATGGGTAAGCATTTCAATAAGATCTTTTAATTAGAGTTTGTTTTATAGGTTAATTATATGTTTACATTATCATTTATATGGTAGTGATACCTAAAAATTAGTGCTGAGTGTCTAACATGCAGGCTCTTGTGTGAAACGTGGTCCCTGACTTCAAGTACCTCCCATCTAATGAGAAATGATATATGAGTAATGATGCATTATAGGTGGGAAAGATGAGATTGAGGATAAAAGTAATTGACAGTATGATTAAGCTAGGTTACCTTTCCACACAGAGCAAAAGGCTATAATTATTGTAGCTATTACTAACCCAGCCCTGAAGAATGGCTCCTACACCACCTGAGAAGCAGGGATGTATGGAGTCTGACAGCTGACCAAGGCATAATTTATTGCTCTTCCAAGATTCCTATTTTTCAAGTTGATGGCAGGGAAGAGATTCCATACCATTACTCCAGGATCAAAGTGTTATAATGCTGAACAGTAATTCTAATGGCTTGTCAGAACTAACATGCAAAAATCTGTAAGTGGGGCTCCTGCTAATGCAGCTATGGGTGGAACAAGTCTATCAATGAGAAAGGAATTCCACAGACTGAGATTAGACCTTTGTACTCCAGAGAATTTGAATGAGAAATGTTACTTCAATTATCACACTTTCATAATTCAAAAATGTCAATATAAATTAAACCTTGCTTCCCCACATTTAGTTTTCTCTCCATCTTGTGTATACGTGAACTTTGAATGAGCACATTGAATGTAGCTGTGGATCTCCTTTAAAATGATTATTTGTTTCTGCTTATTTCTACCTAATTAGATATTATGAAGAAGAGAATATTTACAAGTTCAGTAAAATTAAATGAGCTGCTTTACAGGAAGGGGATGCTGCAACGCGATATTTATACTTAGATGGAAAACATCCTACCAAAGTGGTTTGCTGTAAATTCCTCTGCTATCAGAATTGGTGCTTATTAGAGACAGCACAGGTACCTCCAGTGGTACAGAGACAGCATGCATTCCAAGCATGTGAAAGAACAAATTACTCCAATATCTGAAACTAAGAAAGGAAAGGAAATAAAAAATCTCAGTATTAAATTCTGTTTAGATAGCACTACAGTGCATATGAAAGGAGAACATTCTCTGAAATACAAAAGGCAAAAAAAATTAATTTTTTTATCATCTGTTGATGACAAAATTACTGCAGTCATCAGATAACCCACAGAGACTGTTATATTTGTAGCATTTCCTCTATCCTGCTTTACAGCCTTTAGTGGGAGAACAAGCTTGTGTACATTACTCCTTCTTTCTGTCTCTGCTGTGTATACCCTTGAGTACTCTAAGTGAGATTTTAATGTTTTTTCTTTTTCTTCAAAAGATGCAATGTGGTAGCATGGTCTTTATTTAGTGATTTGCATGGAGGCACCCTTGCTTAAAAATAGTGTCATGCTTTCAGGCTGATAGAAGCACAGGCTGCTTTGTGCTGTCACTGACAAAATTTAAGTTGTGAGGCAGGACCAGAAAGGACCTTTCATAGTTGAAATGGGTTTCAATGAACTGTATTCTATATTAGCGATGTGTAGTTTGGGACATACTTGCAATGACTCAAGTTAGTCATTGCCACATATTCTTGCTATCAGTCACTATTTAAAATGCACCTCCAATGTTGGTTGGGTGAATTTAGTAAGGGAGACATTACCTGTGGATATAGAGGTGTGTAGTTACAGGTCTTGTGATGCCTCGTGTCAGATAAATCCTTAAACTTATGCCAATTACAACTCGTGAAGGACCTCTAGAGAGCAAAAGTATTATGTTCACATTCCTTCAGCAAAAGGAAGTGAGTAATTTCTTTCTGTCCTATGTTTGTGTAGCACAAATAGTAGTTAGTCAGAACACAAAGTAAGTACTATCATAAGAAATCTCTGTGTTGAAGGCTTTTTGTATTGACATAATAGCTGGGCCTCCTTGTCCAAACCTGATTTTTGTAGTTCATACAGATTTTTAATTAATTTTCAAATTAAAGTTTTTGAGCATATAAATAATCTTTTGCCTTAACTCTATATTGTCTGAGAGTTTCAATGCCAGATGGCCTGACTGGTGCTTGAAATTCATAGAATCATAGAATAGTTTGGGTTGGAAGGGACCTTAAAGAGCATCAAGTTCCACCCCCCCGCCATAGGCATGGACACCTCCCACTAGATCAGGCTGTCCAGTGCCA
>VZTY01003617.1:670396-695454 GCA_013400935.1 Turnix velox
TGTCAGGGCATGTAGCAATAGGATGAGGGGTAATGATTTTACCTAGAGCAAGACAGGTTTAGATTGGACATTTGAAAGTATTTCCTGTGAGGGGGGTAAAGCACTGGAATTCATTCCTCGATTGTGTGAAATCTTTTGTTGTCAGCTCTAAATTGAAGCCCATGTTCAGCTGGGAGCTTTTGTCTACTGTACAAGGTTGTATGGGATGTTCACTAACCTCTTGACTCATTGAGAGGAATCATGTAGGATCATAGAATTAAAATTTACCTAGTCCCGCCTCCTACCCAGGACAGAGGCAGCTCCCAATAGATCAGGTGCTCAAAGCCCTGTCCAGCCTGGCCTTGAACACCTCCAGGGATGGGGCATCCACAGCTTCTGTGTGCACAGCCTGTTCCTGTGTCTCATCACTCTCAGAGTAAAGAATTTCTTCCTGATGTCTAATCTAAACCTTCATTTTTTCAGTTTAAGATGATTATCCCCCATCTTATCTCTACATTCCCTGATAATGGGACCCTCCCCATTTTTCATCTACCCCCTTCAAGTACTCTAAGGGGCTAGAAAAGGTGTCTGGAGCCTTCTGTTCTTCAGGCTGCTTGATTCCCTTCTGTGTTCTGTATCTTCTTGGTTTTGATGTTGTTCTGTGCCTTTTATTCCTTTTCTGTTGTTCTTAAGGAAGAGTACTTTCTGTTGAACTGACTCCAGATGATAAGGAGACTATTTTAGAGTTCCTCAATGATAGCATCTGCGGTATTTGTATGCATGTGTTCTTCTACTGATGAGTACTAGCTTTTTGTAGATTAATAAGTCAATGCACTGGCACAAACTATTTTTATAGGTAAACAAGCTGGCACAATGACCCTCTGCCTTCCTGCGGGCTCAGGGAGAGGAGGAGGCCCCAGCTGGAGGCTCCTGGGAGTGGCTGGATGCCCCTGGCTGGAGGGGAAACAGACCTCAGCTGTCTCCCCCAAGAAGATCCCCTGGATCTCCTTCCATCACCCCATGGTGCCATAGAGGGTCTTGGCCTCATCACCTGCAACACCCATCATAAGGCCAGTCCAACTACCCCCATGCTTGCTGAGGGAATGGGACAGATATGGATGAGAAACCTTGTTGCACCATCAGCCTCTTCACCTACATTCATGGATGGATAAGATGGCCAACATATTCCCCCTGGCAAAGAACTTTGTGGGGGGAAGGAAGTAAATCTACACCAGGCCTGGCTGCCAGTGCTCAGAGATAGGGACAGACAGGGCACCATCACCCACAGGGCAAAGAGACAAATTATCCTGCAGACCTCTGCAGCCACCCTCATTCTCATCTTAGAAAAGAATTAAGGAGACATTTTATTGGGAAGAAATTTTTTACACTGAAAGGGTGGTTACACATTGCAATAGGCTGCCAAGGGAAGTGGGTGAGGTATCATCCCTGGAGATACTTAAACAATGCGTAGGCATAGAACTTAGAAACATAGTTTACCGGTGGGTTTTGTCAGAGATGGGTTTACTAGATGATCTGAAAGGTCCCTTCCAATGTAGACGATTCCATGAAATACTAGAAAGCTTAAACTTGTACAGTTTTTAAGGGCTTGTAAGGCCTTTAATGTCTTAGGTTTACTTATCTTGAACTTCACAAATAGATTGACTTTTCTTGAATCACTTCTTACTGAGTTGTCAGGGAATCATCATTTATTTGCTTCACTATGTAGTTGTGGCCTTCAAATCAAGAATAAAATTCACCAAGAACCTTACTATGGAAAATCAATTTTCCCTTCTAAATTCTCTTGCTTTTCCTAATGACACCTGCCTGAAATGTCAGATAAGCACCCATATACTGCTGACAATGGTCTAAAATCTACCAGAAGTTCTTTAGATATAGTGAAATTGGCATCATTGGACAGATTAAGTTTTGGAGATGAAAGATATAAATTTTCCCCAAGGATTCAGTTTGTTCACATTCTGCTGTAGTTCTTCTTAAGGCTAAATGAGCCTCTCTGGACCTTTTACTACATGTTAGGGATCTTTCAGCATTTATTCTAGCAGCCTGAGGAGCCATGTGACTATCTCAGTATGCTATTGCAGTTGGACATATCTAGGAAAAGCAGTATAGAGGATGTGTGAATAAGGGAGCAGTGAGCTCTCTTTGCCTTGAACTCTCCTGAAGGCTATGAGTGAACAGGACCTTTGTCAAGACTGTAGATCTAGAATTAGTCTCCTTCCTCAACTTCAGTCTAGTTAATCCAAATATTGAATGCACATGATTAAAAAGGCCTGCTAAGGAACAAGTTACGAATTTAAAGAAAAACCATACATTGTTCACTTGTTCCACAGGTGTAGTTGATCAGAAAATTTGGGTTTCCTGTAAAAATGAAGTTGTTTGAAAAACATTTTTTGAAAGAACTGTTGATTTTATTAGTATTTTCTAGGATATTTTGTGAAGTCTTTGTGATGTCTTTGAACCTATTCAAAAGATTATTCAAATCATGCATTGGAAGGGCTGTGCATATTTTCATATCTCTATTAAGGTTTTGAAAATTTATATGCAGTTGTGTATAATTAAAAGAAAAAAGTTAGACCTTGAATGGAACACTTCCCCCTTCTTCAAGAATTATTTTTAATTTCATTATTTGATATTCAGCCTATGCTATTATTTATGTACCTCAGATCCTAAAGGACCTGAAGATGTCAGTGTTTTACCGCTCTTGAACTAAACCCTAGTGAAATAGATTGTAGATTATTAAATTATTCTTGTGTGATATTTTTGTGATGTGGGCTATAAATAAGGTAATTTCTGTTCTTGGACACTTGGTCTTCCAAGAGATGGGGCAATCTGTGTAATTTATTGTTGTCCATAGACCTGCATGAATCTACTCAGATTCAAGGAAAAGACAAAGGCAGAATAGCTATGGTCAAGTTCTTGGTCAGTCCTGCATAATTTTCAGTTCTTTGATTTGTTCTGCAGGCAGTGCTGTTTTCAAAGAGGTTGTGTCACTAAATGGAGCAGCCAGTTTTTACCAAGTGTGTTACCTACTTTTCATATCTGCTTAGCCACAGCATTCTCATAATTTTCATTTTATGAGTGTGAAAACTGAAAATAATAGGTGAAGTCACTGATGTAGGAGTTGTTAGGAGAGCTCATATTCCCCTCTTGATCATTCAAAACTAATCTCTACCCTTCTTATCACGAGGAAAAAATTTAGAAGAGTTTTGGGGATTTCTGTGAAATTTGTTTTCCTTCTTGACCTTGGCTTTCAGTTAGGCTAATTAAACTGATCCAGCAGTAGCAGCAGCGCCCAGTAGGTGACACTCGAGCAACATGGATATAATAAAATCATAGTGAAGTTGGCTTATGTTACTGTCTTATAGAATTGCTTTTTAAATCGAAGATGATTAATGGATAAAATATAGAGCTTTATATTCCCCTTACTATTCACCTAACTAGATTTTGTTGTTGCAGAATAATTTTCCATTAAATATATCCGTTCCTGTCGTGATAAATATTGTAAAAATTTTCTTCTCACTACTCACTTTACTATCTAGGGATCTAAAGAAAATTTTAACCTTTTTGAAAGACAGAATATTTATATCATAAGATAATTATATTTGATTACTGGAATAAGCTCTCATAGCAATTTTTAAAATTAGAGGTTTATCAAATAATTGAATCAACCATGGAAAAAAAATCCTAAAGGAGGAATATGGGATAGATATCCAGCAGGGATGTGTTATGAAGTTAGCAGTCTCCTTTTGTGCAGCATACTTCTTCTCAGAAAGTGGTCTTGCCTCTTCTCAGCTTAATTTTGGAAATCAATGCGAACTACTGCTTGTTAGTTCCTTTTAATTTCCATTTGCAGGAAGAATGCATGGCCAGCTAATGATTTGCTGATGAACCAGAGTTAATATATTACTGACCTCAGAATGGCTCTGTCAGATAGAAGAAATAAGTTAAGGGTTGCAGATGTATAACAAGAATTAAAATTGCAGGAATGAAAGCAAAGGAGAATTGTCTGCTAGTCAAGTACAAGCTGATTCTGGAATGCATCTGTGACAGGTGAAGATAGCATCTCATTCCTCAAATATTTTATGTATGTGGAGGTTTTTGTCTCTGATTTGACTGACATTTTCCATTTAGTACACTGTGCTTACTTCCACAGTTGCTTTGAATTTTGTACATGCTGCAGCCTAAAAACCATCTGTGAGAGGAGTAAGATCTACTTGCTATTCTACCTGAATCTTTTACTTCTAAACCTCAAAAATCTACATGAGAGAGCTATGAGAGTAATGAGTCTTACCTGCTGTTTTAATAAGCAGAAGAAATGCACTTCCTTTCTTCACTGTCTGGTCTCAGAGATCATACTCTTTAACATTTGAATAATTATTCTAGATTTACACCAGTAAAATAGTGAATGTGAGTGTCCAGAATATATGTGTTGTAGTTTTAGATTTGATGGACTAAAAACTGTAGGAAGGTTTACTTACATATGCCTTGATGTAAACTGTGAATCATTACTTATGACTCCATTTTTTCCCATTCAGTTTTAAGGCTGAATATCTTTGTATTCAGCATCTTCTGTTGTTCTTCAATACATGTTAAACAATTGTAATGAGACACGGTGAATAAGGCTCATTCTTTTAAGTGAGGAAATCTTGGGAAAAATGCCAATGAAGCTGAGTCATGTGAAGCCTGTGAGTTGGCTAAATTTTTCATTATGTTATTCACTCTGGCCATAGCCCTTATACTTGCATCTCCTGATTACCTGCTTTATGTGTGTGAAAAATCACAGCTGAAATGATGAAAGCCAAAAAGTTAGAGCATAGCACTCAAATGCCTTACAATATTTTTTTCTTTGCTTGATCAAATTCTTATGAATCTCAGCAGTTCATAGTACTGTATGGATTCAGCTATGTAGGGATAGGTACTATTGTGGTATGAATTTTTTCTTAAACTAAGCTTGCAAAATATAAAGTCAAAGGTTAATGTCTTCTTACTTAGAAGATATCAGCAGATTTAATGATGATGATCACTGGGGGTTAGTGCTTTTTTGGATTTTTTTTTTTCTATTAAGCTTTATAATCCAGGCAGGAAAGCTTAGCTTTTATATGCCCAACATTAAAAAGAAATAAAAATACTAATTCTGTGCTTTGTAAGAGTAAAGGTTTACCTCACAGTACTTGCCTGAATTTTCATCTCTTAGTGCAGCCAAACTCAGTTTGCACAGACTTTCTGGAAGCTTTCAGCTCATTTGTCCATCTATAATCAGTAGCAAAATTGTACTCTCTGCAAGCCCTTGAGCTTCCTACCTCTTTCCCTCTGCTTTGTTTGCCACCAGGCAATATGGTTTTGCTCACTACAATTGCATTGTGTTTTAGGAAAGAAATAATCTGACACATTAATTTTGTGTAGTGTAGTTTTACCTCCTCACTTTTTTAGATTACTGTGGAAGCCAAAGTAACAGAGCAAAGCAACAGAATTGAAAGACAGCTCGCTTCTGAATTCACTTCATATCAGGAAGGAACATTGCATCTACTCCTGAAAGGAAGAGGGCCTTTTTATGCTGTCGCTGGCTTCTCAACCTGAAAAGCTGTCTGCTTTAAAGTCAAGGGAAATATCAGAGGGACTTAACACAGAAATAAATGTGCCTTTGTCTTTATCTCAGGTGAGGAAAGTTCAGGACTGTAATCAGAGAAAACTGTGTGAACATGATTTAAATCTGTAATTTACCTAGCACTCCAAAAAATGCCAGGTCTTTCTCAGTGTAAGAGAATTGTGTCTATGTAGTTTAACTATGATTTTTCATATGTGTGCCAAAATCTTACATAAAAATATCTCTAAAGAAAAAAAACAAACTATTTTTGTATTTGGTTTCAGTTTTTGGGGAGCAATAAAAACCTCATAAATATCATTGCATTATATGACACTAAAATACTTCACTGCTATGGAATGACACTTTTGATCCTAACATGTAGGATCTGCTTCTGAAAATCAGTAGTTCTTACATGATTAATTTGTTTTCTCTCTGCTCCCCAGCTGGCCTGGATGCAGTTCCATCCCCTTTGTTTTTCTGGCTTGGAAGTTGCTTTTTTAAATACCAATAGCACAAAATGGAGCTTTTGATTTTCCATTGCTACTTTTATGCCTACCACAGAGATGTTAAGTCTGTAGACGGCATCACTTGTATGGTCAAACAAGTCTGGCAAAAGTCAGAGTGTGACTAGGAAAGCTCTTCAGGAATTTGTCTTGCTAAAGCCAAGGGATGGGGTTAGTCTCAGTTAGTCAGCAAAGATTCTGTGAAATTTCATCTTCCCAGAACATGCCCAAGCCTTAATGAGACAAAGGATTTATTCTTGAGTCAGTGTGCTGTCACATTCAAGAAAAGTCCAATTTATCTTTTAGCTGCTCAACGCTTGCTCCTGGCCTCTACCTCACTGCTCTCTAGCACCTCAGATGAAGTATCATGTTGTTACTTAAAACTTGCAAATGCTATTATTCCATAAGGAACAAACCTGTGTAAAATAGATCCTGCTTAATCACAGGTTCACATGGAAAAGGCAAGTAGTTCAAGTCTTTACACCAAGCCCCAAGACAGTCTCTCAGTGGAGAGTGAAGATTTTTGTTTTCTGGAACAAAAATGCAGTGAATTAACAGCATGTGGTCCTGGGAACCTGGTCACGTTGCTTTCTTAGTACTCAGTGTCTAGATTTTAAAAAAAGAAAAGGAAATAACTAAAAAACCAGTTTTCATTATAGAAAATGTTCAAGATGGGCCTGATTTTAGATTTTTGATATTTGATATAACTCTGGTAAAGTGTTCTTCACACAATTGAAATCCGCTTGCAGGAGGTCATATGTAAAAGCATGTACAGGGACACACAAGTCATTTCTTGGACTCACTTGGTTTATGAGCACAACCAAATGGAAAACACTGCTTGAACAATCTACAAATAATGCTTTTAAATGGTTCTGCAGGAAGGCACAGAAAAGAATTGTGTATGTTGTTTTAAGGCCTGTTTGCAGACAGGAACAAGACTGCCATGAGTTGAAGACTTAATGTTCTTATCACTGTTTCCATAGCTGAAGTATAATAGCAGTGAGCAGCTGGTATATCTAACTGGAAGAAAAATTAAAACGGAGGACTCCAGCATGCTAGCTGGTCTTCAACCTCTTCCATATCAGGAGTCTGATTTAAAAAAATAAAAACAAAAACACTGAAGCTAATAGGACTAACTGTACTAACCTTACTGTATTTTGAACTAGATGTCAGTATTTGCTCTTACATTAACCCACAGGGAAAAAACCCTGCATTTTTTTTAATATGCTGCCAGCAGATGTCTCTGACATTTTCATATAAAAGCAGGATTAATGATTTAACTCACTTTGATCATGTAGTTCTAAGTATGTGAAAGTTGATGAAATATTTTGTTGTGTGATGGGCAAATTTTCAGTAGCTTCAGCATCACCTTTTTTTGAGTCCTTTTCTGAGAGATAGGCTTACGTGGTAATCAAACTGAAACAAAAATTCAGGGCTTCTTTCAGTATTTTAATGCTTGAAAGGAAACTTAATGTACCTAAACCTGTCTAATGCCTTGCATTAAAAATAATATGTAGTACAGACCATGATACTTTTTCTTTATTTTTATGCCTTTCACAATGTTCATGCAAAGGGACTCTAAATGTAGAGAGTTTGTCAGAGTACTGTTGATGCAAATGAGGTTGGTTGTGTTCTTCAGCAATAACCACATGCATTAATTATCCCCTCTGCTCTCAGAGGAACACTCTGAAGTACACTGGATTTTACACTGTTTGACATTATAAAGAAATTGCAGCTAAAAGCCTCAGAGATCCTGTTTTGCTGTGCTACCTCCGCCATTTTCATAGCCTTAGTGCTTATGCTGTGTCTGAAGACTGCAATCTATTTAGTTATTTTTAGCTATAAAGCCAGAGAATGTTTAAGAAAAATTTATTTACTACCTGAAAATACATGTCTTATTTCAGACATGTATTGCATCAGTGATGAAAAAATTGGGAGATGCTGTTAAAGAACTTCTAACCAACTTGTAGTTGGAGGAGAAGGACCAGTTAATACACAGACATAGCAAGCTTCTATGGACCTTTATCATAATTCAGCCACAATAACAATGACTATTCTGAATTCCTTGTTATTCTGTGTAAAGGGGGAAAAAACTGTGAGCGTGCATCCACAGCAGTCAGAGGTGTAACTTTTTAGATAGGCAGAGTGTAGTGACTATCATCTTTGTAATAACAATTTGACCGGAAAGAGACATGTAGAAGGTGACAGAAGTACAGCCCATCATTCTCTACTAAGCAAACTTGTCCTTCTTAGGGGGCAAGAACAACAAAAGCCAAGAAGGGTAGCAAGAACACCTGCAGTGATTCAAACAGAGGGTCCTTTATTCCTCAAGGGCAACAGAGAACAGAATAATCTAAATATGTGGTTCAGTCATCACCTCTCAAAGAGCACTACAGGAGTTATGGGTACTTGTTGCATCCTTGTCTCCTTAGGCTGTTTTCACATGTGCAACCAATGTCATAAATAGGCTGGGGATTAAGTTTTTGGGACTTGTGACTTTGACATTGATCTGTAAAAAATCTTAGCCTTTGGAAAAAATCTGTTTCTGGATGGAAGTGTGCTGACCTGTCTTGAGATTCAAACATATGTGAATGCAGCACCAGCAACAGTTTGAGAAATAATTGTCCTTGTTTTTTTGAGGCAGATTGAATGATACACAGCTCAGAGCCTTTCCTTCATTCTACAGCTGTATTTTTATTCAAGTGGCAACAGTATCTCCAAAGCTTATTTAGGTTTATTTTACAAATTATTAAAGGTCTCTTTCACCACTTTACTCATTAAACACTGCTGTAAAATTACTAGGTTATATATGTCATCTCTGTACTTCTGTATTATGTACTTTGTACTTCCTGTATTATTTCGGCACTCATATCTACATTGCATTAACACTGAAATCCTATCAACCAAAGAAGTTCCTTTAAAAGAAAATGTAAATTATTTCAGGTGCAAGATTGAAGAAAAAACAAAGTTTAAAAAAAAGGACTAAACTACCTCTCTCTAATAGCTGAAAGTTCTCTAAGTATTTTCTTCTATGAACTATTTTAACTAAATAATTAAAATTTGGAAAGGCTCAGCAACACATAGTCTTGCAGGCAGAGGGACGGACTTCCTGGTCCCAGTCAAACTGAAGAGGAGGAGGCATAGGGTGCAGAAATGACCTAATGTGGCCCTTTGAATTTTATTTTGCCTGCATGAGGATTATGGACTTAACTTGCATTTTGTGGTTTGACCTTGGAGCTATTTCCAATGTCCTGGAAGAGCTGTTCCCACATCCCAAGCCTGTGCTTCATGGCATGAGAGCTACACTTGCTGATCAGAGACAAAACATCTTGCATCTCATTTGATTTATTGAATTTTCAATAAATTATCTCTAGGAGAAATTATTTGTGATAAACATAGCCTCAGGTTTACGCCTGCATAGTCAAATGTTTGCCTCTTACTACCACTGCTTATTGTCTTCAAAAGTGAAGCCACATCTCTTAGCATGATGGTGCTGCTTCCAGCCTCACATGATAACTCCACTTTTGGTCTCCAATGACATGAATCACTGAAATTCATTGGAATGCTCACTAACTTTTGAAAAATGTAATGAAATCTCTGAAACCGATGGGGATTATTGCAGCAACAAGCAGGATATTGTGTCTGTGAATCATTCTGCCACTGATGATTCAGTTGTGTCTCCAGGGCCATCCTGGGGAAGTGTTTGACACTTCCCGGCTGACTGGAATATTTTTAGAAGTAATCAGAAAGCCAGACTTAGGGATAGTGTTTGATCCCATTGATAAATACCCCATCTCCCTGTTCCAGGGGCTAAGTTAGGGCAGGTGGAACAAAATTAGACTGGCTCCAGATAAACTTCAGTGATGGATGCAGTCTGTGTTGTAAATCAAAAGAAATTCAACTCTTCTGTCAAACAAAATTGCATTTGTCCTAATGATACTTCATTATGTTAGGAAAAAGAAATGAGGAGTTGATAGGGACTAATTAGAGGAAGAGAAAATATAATTTCTCCATGCCTTCTTTACTGTATCTCTGCATGGGTTGGTTTCCAGGTAACTACTGTCATCATCACGTAACTGTTGAATAATGAGTATGTGTATTCTTTAGCTATCCAATGTTAAAGTACCACCAAGACCTACCCTGCTATACTATATAAATGTAGTTATAAAATATGCAATAGGAAGACATGAAGTAATATCCATTAGAAAAGATAAACAACATTAAAATTAGTTTTTAAAACTAGTATAGATTTTTTTTCTTAACTCTGCCTCTGGAATAATAAGAAAGTAAAAATGGTAAAAATGCAGTTCTTATTGAAGTACTAGCATATAAAACCAATTCAGTAATATAAACTTCCACAGTATTAGAAAGTCTTACACTTTTAAGCATCCCCTTTCTTCCATTATTTGAAGCTCCATCATGGAAATTATTTTACTGAATGAAAAGGAAATTAAAGAATCTGGATAAAATAACGTTCGACATAAAAATGGACATTTTTAAGACAGGATCTTTAAAAGTAAAAATACTGTTAATTTGGTAACACCACTGAATTTAGCACAGAATCATAAGCGTCTGTCAGGTTTCTGTTTCTTTTGTAGTCTTTCTCATCTGAGAATGTTTTAAATTATAAAACATTATTAAAAGTAAACTCAGCACTTCAGTTGTATTATTAAAAGTCACTTTCCCTTCTCAGACTCTTTTGTTACTTCAGTGATGTTCTCTATAGAATTTCACACTTTAATTGCATCAATACAGACTTCCTCCAGGTCTGTATAAAGCCAGAAAATCATGTCATTGTCCTCTTCAGGAGCAAGTTTTAGTTTTTTGAAAAAATTATTTTAATTTGATATGATATAAACTTGTGAGACTTAGTCATGTATTTTGTTTTGGTTTTGGGGTTTTTTTTTTGAAAGTTCATAATTTCAGTCTCTGCTGGAGATATAACTAAAATATTTTTTTACTATTTCCAGTTCTTCTGAACTTTCCTTGTGTCGTAATTATAATTAGCATCATTTTGGAATGCATCAGTGTGTCTGTAGGGCACTTCAGAACTACCTGATCATGTCTTAACTATAGTTATCTTCTTTAATTATTGAAGGTATTTTCTTATATTTGAAGTTATGGTAGATGGCAGGATTAATGAAGTTGAGAATCTGAAAATTACTGTTCATCTTAAATTGCCAAAGGCAACAAAAATAAGCCAGTTTAAAAAATAATCTGGACAAGTTGAAGACAACTGAATCATTATGAAGACCTAGTTTTGTTGCTTAAAAGTAGGTGAAGCTTATGACTGATAAACTAAAAAGCACTTAACATGGTTAAAATTTTAAATGTTATTGATTAAATTTCATTTACAAATTAAATACTTTTTTCATTGCTCTCTGTAAAAATGTTAGGGGAAAAAATATTATATTTAAAAACAAAATGAGAATTTTATCATCAGTGTTATTAATGGTAAAGTTTTGGGAGCATTAGGAGAAGTCCAGTGTGACTTTTCATAGTGATTCAGTCAATCCAATTTATGATAACAATGTATTTTAATCTTGTAGGAAGCTGAAGCATTGGCATGTTTGGTCATTGTGCTACCTGCTTTCTTCCTACAGAAATACCTTTATTTTCTTACTTTTACTGTCTCCTCAGATATAAGGATCAGCATCTGCAAAGTTATTTTAGATTTCTCATTTCTCCTCCACGAAGTTGTGCTGCCCCTGTCTTATCTAAAAGCTTTGGTTGCTTGAGGCTTCTGAAAATCAAGTCTTGTCTCCTGTTCAGCTGGAGAAGAAAAAAAAACAGAACCCCTTTCCATATCATCTGTTTTGCGTATCTCTGTGGTTATATCTTATAGGTTGGGTATTAATTTATAGGATATGAGAAGTTTTTAGAATTTAGTATCCTGACTGACAAAGATGAAAAATGTTTCTGCTGCACGTCATCACAAATACCTTTTCAAAGTGTAACAGTTAACCAGGAATGGCTTCATTGCCTCTTGTCAATAAATGCTAAAATACATTTTTTGAATCTTTCAGAAGGCTAAATTCTCACAGATTTTTTTCTTTGAAAACTAATCTGAAGGATGTGACTATTTTTATTTTCATGGTGATATGTTGCCAGCATGCTTTTGTCTTTTCTCTAGTGAAAGTTCTTGCCTTTTATGACTCTTCATACAATTGTTTTGTGAGTTAAATATCTTTCTGCATTGACTCTTAAGATCTTAGTATCTTTTTTTAGCCATGGTACAAAGTGGGTCAAATTCAACTCAGCTGGACTTAGAGGCAAATATGCAGCTTTCAATTCATTGTTGAATCTTCAGGTCATATTTTTTTGCCTAATCTCTTTTTGAGGCTTTTAATGCTTCCATTCCCTGGAGAGTGACAAGAATTCATGTAGGATTTATTGGCTTCAGCCAGCTGCTGCTGTCTGACCCTAATGCTGCAATCTGTCAATCGCAGGTAAAGTAACTTAGCAGTGTGATGTTTCGGATGGAATATTTAGGGGCCGTCTGTAACTGTGAAAAACAAATGTTGTGATGTCTTATTTGTTTGATTACTGGGTTGTTTACAAAGACTAAACAATGCCTTTTTGAGGAGAGACGTATTTCTCAGACCACACCTATCTTTTTTCTTTTTGTTTTTTGCTTTTGTAATTATAGCCACTGGTCATTGACAAGAGTATCCTGACATTACTTTCAGGAGTTTTCACAAATACCTTGCTAAAAATATAAGCTATAATTTTGGCCATATTTTTCCATATCAAACAATATAAAATATCTGGATGAGATAAAATCTCTGCTGTTATTGACAGAGCTTAATTTTTGCTGCGTCAACTGACCTGAAAACTTGTGAACTGTTGTGGGACTTTTTTGTGCTTAAGATGTAATGTAATATTGTGCATTAAGTGCATTATGTTTCAGTTAAACAAGAAAAATTTTCACAAGAACTGTCATCATATATGTATATATATAATGTGTACATGTAGAGTGTTAATGGGTTTTAATGAGGATGTGGTAAAACACTAAATTTGGTGTTTTAAAGTAACTGTTCTGTGCACTAAGATTTATTACCAATAATTTTTATAGTCTTTCAACTTTTCTGAGACACAAAGCTCAATTTTTAGTATCATGGTCCCATATCCAATTTATGATGTCATAAAATGGTATTTAATTAATTTATCTGCTTAATGGAAAACTCATGAGAATTACACATAACAATTTGACTGACTCAGCTTGCGGTCACTTATTCTGAAAGAAAAAAAGCAATACCTTGTTTCTTAGGCTTCTTGTTTATTCCAGCACTACATATAAAATTGTGCCTGAACAAAAAAATCACAGAGACTTTTTACATTTAAATTTTAAGTAGCAATTCCTAATGAAGAGGTCTTATTCTAAAAACTAGTGATATGCAGCTTTCTCAACGCAAGTGAAAATGGCTACCCATTTACTGAGTCATAGAAGATAATCCTTAATTGATTATTCTTGCCAAACTAGTAAATAAATGATACAGAAAATTTCTTGTCAAGTCCTCATTCTAAATCCATTCAGAATTCACATTATTTCAGTCCATGTCCAACACTCCTATTCTGTTCTCACCAACAGAATTCTTTGTTTGTCTCTGTCTGAAGAGTGGATATAGAGGTGCAAAAAAGAACAGCTTAGATAGAACTCTCTGAGCATGTCTAACTCCTGAGAAAAATGCTTTCCTTGGATCAGGTTCTTGATTTACCATATTAAGAACAGTGCTCTTAGCTGTCCAAAATTAAATTACATGTTATTCTGTAAACTCTCTGTGAAGCTACTGATAGGTAAGGTTTTTCAGAATTATGCTGTTGATTTGGGATATGGGACACCAAGATCAAGCAGTTGCTCCAATATCTCTGAAGATTGGCTGTATCTTTGTGGTCTTCTGCAGAGACCCACGCTTATGCACTTCATGCTTAGCTGAAAAGCCCGTGGGCTTTTGGCTGTGTCACAACTGCTATAAGGAACTGTATTAACCTGTCATGTTTCTCCAGCTACTGCAGAAACTTCATCAGTGTAATTCTGGAGAGCTGTATAATTCAAAGTCTAGAAGTGCTTTGTCTGGTTTGTTGCTCAGAAACAATGAACTATAATTCATCTGCAGTAGAGCTGAATAGATCACACTTAGCTTTTCTCTGTGTCTGGTTCTCCATATATAGCTGTGAAGGATAATGATACTTTTCCACTGCTGCATTTTACAGATAAGCAAATTAATTGTGAGGTACAGAGGAAGAGATACCATAAGCATTCATTCATTAATTTGGCAAAACACATTCAAAGAGATTATGCAAAATATAGATGCATTTCTAAAAGCTAATTAATTGATCTAATTCATTACCAAAATATAGCTAATTTAGTATTTGTTACATTTTTGGAACATCTCTGTTCAGAGATCTTATAAACATAAAGAATATAAAATGTGTCCATTCAAAGACAGCAGTTAGAAGAACATAGGAACATTTTTAAAACCTCTGTTTTCAAAGTGTGGTGCTATTTAAGCTAGGTGCCTACAGGATTGCAGAAGAGCAAATACATAAGGCTTGACCTAATCCCACTGATGTCAAGAGTAATATTGCTGCTGACTTCAGCTTTATGCAATGGAATACTTCTGTAGAACTCAAACTATTTTATATTTAGCCTATAGAAAAATACTTGGATTCTGCATATAGAATTAAACAATCTTACAGAAGTCCTGTTTCCACTTTGTTTATGAGGTTATAGACAAAAGTACATGTAAATCTGTAGTTCTGGACAGAATGAAGCAGTATGGAAAAAGAAAATACATTTGTCATAGTATGGTAAGCTGATACATGTTTTGATCTATTTTTCTTGGCTTTCAGCTTTGTATTTGCTCTCTTTTCAAATTTTTTTGTGACATCTGTGTTTATAGTTATTTTTAAATGTGTGTTCGATGTTTCATAGAATTTAAGATCATCTTGTTCTAGAAAGAAACCCTACACATACAAATACAAGGTCAGACCTGCAGTCCTCCCTCCACCTGAATTTCACAGGCTTGGAAGCAAAAAAGTGTTACCTCCATGAAGTCAAGGTTCAAAACTTTTCTTCCCAATCTGTTACGTGTGAAAGCAGAACCTTACCTGAAAGTAGTCAGCATGGGTGAAAACTGTCTTTGAAAGCATCACCCCACATAGTTTTCCAGCATAGGACTGTATGTAATAGTTGCCACCTAAAAAAATTTATTATCACCTGTAGCAGAATTTGTGAAAAGAATAATTTTCTGCTACATTCTTTAGAAAGGCCAGCACACATCTCAGAAATAATCACTTTATTTGATCTTGCTGATTTTAAAACAGTCTTCTGTTCTATTTTCTCTTTCGTTTGCCTCAAATCTGTCTCCCTAACTCCAGAGGTTTCTCAAGATCCTTTCTCCTCTACCTGTATTTAAGCCCAGCTGCACTATCTGACACCCTTCGTTCTAGATAAAATAATCACATTGGTGGTATCTTTCAGTAGGGTTTTTTCTGGAAAAAACATAGTAGTTTGTGAGTGAATTTGCTCTTGTTTGAGATTGTATTGCTGCTCTGATCAGACAACCATTGCTTGGGAATTTGACAGCAAACCTTAGCTTTAGCCAGCAATGTGACATCACACATACAGTATCAGTCATCAGCTGAAGCTGAATCATATGAAATTACTTGTCTGTTGGGTGCAGAAAGCATTGTCATGTCTCTAATATTTTAGACTTATCAGCTGGCACATTGCAATGTATCCTGCTTGAAGATATTCTGTTTTAAAACAGAAAGCATTAGACAACTTCACAAATAATCAAAATGGCAGATGAAAAGCACAGCTGAAAAGAGCAAAAAGTTGCTGAGATGTTATTCTCAGGGGGGTTGATATTTGTAAAATGCTGTCAGTCTAGGCACAGGTCTGTAAGATAGAATAAGTGTAATGATGGAATTAATCCTTTGATAGTGTTGCAGACATGACCACTAATTGCGTTCTATTCTAAAGATAGATCTTTGAGAAATACTGAAACTTTGGTTGTAATGTAATATTATACAACTGTGAGTTTCTTTCCTGGCTCTCTTCACTCTGTAGTATCCCCCAGAAGAAGAATGATTTGGGTACCAAACTTAAATCTATCNACCACTAATTGCGTTCTATTCTAAAGATAGATCTTTGAGAAATACTGAAACTTTGGTTGTAATGTAATATTATACAACTGTGAGGTGCATTTTTCAGTGAGTTTTTCACATAGTAGTCTGACTGAAGAGAGTGCTATTGCATGTAGTTGCTGCTTGCCTGATTTTGTATCGAAGTTGCACTACAAGGTTCCAAATTGATACAAACAAAGTGGATATTCTCAGACTATTAAATGTAAGCAGTTTTGACACCTAAGAGGGCTTAATGCCAGTGGCATAAATAATTCATTTATATAAAACTCAGCTGGAACTGAATGATTGATATTCACACCAAAAATAATTTTATCGAATGTAGAGTATGCTAAAAATCTGAATTTTAACTTGCAAATTCTAATGGCCTTTGAGAGAATGACAAGCTTCTTTATTCCCAGCTGGGAATTATTGTATTTCTGTTAAATTACTTTTCTCACACATGTATGAATTGTGGTGCATTTTGCTTAGGCTAATGTTTCATAAACTGTCAGAGTGACTATAGACCCTATAGGAGGTATAAGAGTAAGTAAACTAAGCTGCAACTTCTAATATTGTTCCAATCTTCATTACTCTTTAGTGCCTAAGCTCCCAAATGCTTGCCATTAGTTTTCAAATGTAAAATAATGACTTGAACATTAACCTTGTGTTTGTATCTGGCAGTTGTCGTTATATGAAAAAGATGCTGGAATAATGTGAAGTGCAAGATGAGAACCAGTGTTACAGTTTCTCTATCAAGTGGCACATGTGTACAGCTGTTTGGTGATAGCATTGCAGCAATCTCCTTATATGTACATGCTGAATTTCATTAGAAATTGCAACATCACTGGCTATTCAATATGCTCTTTGAGCAAAATTAATTCAGATATTGGGTTCTCCCCAACATCTTTTAACTAGTAAACTGGATTGACTAACAGAATTAATATTACAATTTTGTGTATTATATTTGGCTAGATTTTGAGATTAGTGGTCCACCTTTTGAGGCTGTAGAATATATTTTTATCTATATATTTAATTTTATGGCTTCATCAGAACTTTTGGGGTATGTTATCACTCACTCAGGATTAACTAGAAAATATCAGTAACATGGGACTTTGGGGTTTTTTCCCCTGTCTTTATTGGAATTAGAGTTTTGAGTCCTTTCCACTAGTAAGAAAACATTTGAAGGCTCTTTAAAATAGAATACATGATCTTGCTTTTTCAATGTGTTTAAATGCTTGTCTTCAAGTTTTCACCATTGATTTTTGGATTTATCAGGATAAAGTGTCTTCCATACTAAGTTCTTGTTTGGAGGTGTATAGTAATTTTACCAAGCACAGTGGAATGTTTACAATGGTTGAGTGCAAACTGAAAGTTTTCAAATAACTCAATGTGTATGAGAGTTTGGCTTGCAATAGTATTTGAGGTTTAACTTTCTAAAGACACGAAGTGGAAAAAACAGTGCAGCTCTTGTTCAGAAGGAATTAAATTATTTTTCTTCCTACTCTAATGCAGTATCTAAAAGCTGTGTGCAGTATCTAAAAGCTGTGTGCAGTATCTAAATCATCTGTATGGCATCTGATCTCTCCATCAGATCTGATTTATTATGGTAAAATAAGCAATGCATTTGAGCTCTCTAACATTTCCAAAAAATGTAGGCTCATATTTTTTAGGATTAGTTGCCTCCCATGTTCTATGAGGTAGCATAGATATATCAGAAGATAGCTCATGAGATAGCAAAGATATACTATGAGATAGCAAAGATATAAAAGTGCTTTTTACCTCTTTCCATTTCCAATATGGACAAGTGTAAGATGTGAAAGCAATTGATATTCCATCCACAGAATGTGTAACATTTATGGTGTAACTGAAAACTTGCTACACTAACAAATAATTGTGAAAAAGCATTTACTTTAGATATAGGAAATTTACTCTGGTGCCTTGAACTTAATGAGTAGCTGAATTGTTTGATTATATGTAGTTGATGATTTGGTTTTCAATTTTGTTTCAGTTTCTTCTTTTGCCGTGAGCTGTATGTATTCAGATGATAACTGAGGCAGAGTGACTCAGATTTTTAGGGACCCTATGGTCATAGAATGGGTTGGCTGGAAGGGACCTTTGAAAGCCACCTAGTTCCAACTTCCTTGCATGGGCAGGGATACCTCCCACTACACCAGGTAACTCAAAACTGTCATACCATACCAAGTAATTCCTCTAATTTATGTATCAGCTGCTGTAAGTTGACATGGAAGTATGACCCAGCAGATATTCTCAACCATACAGTGCTTTGCTCCCAAAGGCATAAAAAATAACAGTTTGGGTTCCATCTGCATGTTCATTACCTGCCATAATCACTGCCATATGATTGTTAGTACACAGTTGCAAGAGTATTAATTTATTTTGAGTTGATCAAATGGCTGATTTGATCCTGGCATGCAACTGTATTACTCTCAGTATGTTTTTGTGGATGGTTGTTTATTAAGAATTAGGGGCCCATAAGTTTATGAGTGTTTATTAACATGCTCTATCAGTTACAATCCTGACATCAATTCTCCGTTCCCTTTTTGCTCTCAGTAAGTAGAATGGAAGTATTATTCATTTCCTAAAGAAGGCTGAAGTGAAATTGTTATATGTTGGGTTCTCTTCTCAGTAGGCTGTTGTAGAAAACAGATGAAAAAGGCCTATATTTGCCACGAAAAATGGGCTGAAAACAACTGTATGGCTAGAATTTTATAGATGAAGAAAGATTAAGTCCTTGAGCCTTATTTTTGAGGAACAAGGAAATACTAAATCTAGCCAGCCAGTAGATAAAGGGGAAAGCAGACCCTGAAGGCAGTTTGCACCAGGGTGTGACTGCTTTCTCTGCCAGAGGAGGAGACCTGAGAGATTTTATTTCTTAGATAATAATAAATGTCTGTTAGGGGGGTATAAATTCCAGACAATTCTTTTTCTTGGCATGTGCATAAGGATGGAGTAATCCCCTGCACGTCCAGCGCTGCAATAAAGAATGCCTGCTTAATAGCCATTGGACTATTGAGTCTTTTTTCCAGCATCAAGGTCTGGAACAGGCCAGAGACTCAGCTCTTTGAAGGTTCTTGGGAGCTGACAGAAAAGGTTCACTCCTAGCTTTGTTCTTAACCTTATTCCCTGCCCAGACTAGATATGTATGATAGGTTAGACAATATGCATTCTGTAGGCTGCTCATGCATGTAGCTTAATGTAATTATTACATACTATTTATGAAATATTTATGTATTTTTGGCCACTATGCATTTGAATGAGCTTTGAAATACAGGTGTGTTTACATAGTATCTGACCTGAAATATTAGAAGGGGCAAGCCACAGAGAAAAACAACTAGGAAAAATAACAGTAAGATTTCCATTTCTGTGTCTCAGATTTAATTGCTTACTGAAGTTTCACCTTGGATTCTCAAAGGTCACTTCCTGAAACTGATTGCATTTTTATTTTGTCTGCGAAGTGGTTAGTGAAGGCAATTCATCTGCTCCTGAATCTGATGAAACTGGGGTAAAAAGATCATTGTACCAAAGTAAAATACATTTATTTATGTGCATTTATATTTATATAGAGAGACTTCTTTTAAAATGTACTTCCAGCAAAAGCACTAAGAGTTAAAACTTGAAATATGGTTTGCAAATTGCTCTCACAAAGAAGAAAGGCTTTTGAGTTCTCTAGAGAAAATTAGTTTTCATTGGACTGAGTTATGAGTATTTAAAATTTAATATTAAAAATGCACTGGGTTTGGAAGGAGCTTTTCAAATGGGCTCGTAAATTGAGCAGATAAGGATAGGTTGTGCTAACAATTGGTGCAAGCAGCTCCTTAAAGGAGTTCTTTGCTCAGTAAAAATTTCATTGCTTGAACAAGCTCTGGCACTGGTGTAAATGTTGAGGAATTTCATCTAGCAGCATCAAGTTTTAAATTGACAGCAGCCAGCTAACTCATTCTTAAACAGGACTTTTCCCTTCCATTATAGCTATTCAGAGTATATTTGGTAGAAATTGTTAACTAATGAATTTATCATCTGAATTTACTACCTTAAACCTACTAAATTCTTTTAAAAAGCATTAGATGTTGTAGATACATAGGCAATGCCCTTATCTCTCTGGTTTCCATCTCTCTGGGAATGTTTTAGACTTTATAGCCTCTGCTGTTTCTTGCTGAAGGTCAATTTGTTAAAGTAAATAAAAGAGAAGGGTTAGCTTGTTCTGTAGGGATGGTTTCTTCAGGCTGTGGTAGACTGGCTTGTGACAGTGCAACCAACCCTAGAGAACATACCAACTCTCTCCAAGTTGTGTTGAGATTTGAGGGCTCCTTTCTCATTCTCTGTCCATAAAGGCAGAAGCATAAGGGTTGTCTTTGAAGGAGAAAAACATCTAACTCTTCAGAATTTGAAGGATGAGAGATTTGAAGTTAAGTACACACACACAAGCATATATCAGAAAGTACTACTCCTGAGGGCATAGAAGAAAAAACCCAACCTTCTCCTCTTCTTCCTCTCCCCAGATAAATATGAATAGAGCTTTTTCTAGAGTGAAACCTTATTTTTGCTTTCCATCACAGAAAGTGATCTCTAGTTATTTTATAAATGACAAGAAAAACTCACACTGACAGCTGTCACTTCTTTCTTGAACCACAGACATCACAAATTTCTTTTCTTCACTCCAAGATCATAACTCTTTTCACACAATTTTGTCATTGCCTCACCTTTAAATCCAGTATAAACAGTGAATACAAATAATCAAGAATCAGGTTTGCTGTGTATGTTTTTCTTTTCCCCATTTAGACTTTGATTTTAAAATGTTAAGTGAAATCCTGATTCTAAGATGATCATAGGTAAAATTCTCTAATGGAATTTAGGGAATTAGTTATAGCTAGTGTATTAGTGTTGTAAGACAGCATTATTCAGGATCCAGTATAGTAATAGATTCCCATGTAGTATAAATAAATGAGGAGTGTTGGTTATTACCACTAGAGTTTCTCGACTTAGAGGAAAACCAATCATGTCTTAAGAGTATGAATGAAAGGAAAAAATTCTGACCAGAAGAGTAATAAATGTTTTGATTATTTATCAAAATGCAAAAGGCCCAAGTAGATGGAAAGAGGTGATGTGTGATTTGTGTGATTTTTTTTTTTTTTTTAACAACTAGGCATTCTGTTTTTCTAGGGGGTTCACAAGAACAACAAACTTGAACATGCACTACTTTGAATCTGACAAATCTTTCATGAAAGTCATTATCATCTGCCAGTTTCTGTAGTAGTCAAATACACCCACCTTAAAGAACATTCTGTTCTATATAAAATATTCTCTCTGATGAAGTCAAAACACTTTCAATCAAAGTTGATCTTCAGGTCTTTTTTCAAAAGCAGATTGCTACTCAAAGAAAATAAAAACTAATCTGATTTTAAGTAAACTTTAAAGCCTACTGAAATAGCCAGATATTTTTTAGCATGCAGTAGTGCTCAACTTGCAAGCTTAACTGAGTTCAAGCACTTCAGGTCTTAAGTTCTGATTTTTAACTCCTGGATAACTTTTTGCTTAAATTAACAAACAGAGAAGGTGGATTAACCTATACAAAGCATTCATTTAAACTGTGTTGAGAATAATAGTGGTGAGAGAGCAAAGGGAGCCAGCAAAGGGAGCCAGCTAGAGGATATAGCGGATGTTTGCTGAATAAAGGAAGTGGGAGATCTCAGCTTTGTTACAGTGTCATAATACTGCTCCCATTAAGACATTTAAGGGTGTCTCTTCAACAGGGGAGGGTGAGGAAGGGTTTGTGTGGGTTATCTTTTTTATATCTTTTTATGGATTTAAATCTTAAAGCTGGTATGTCTAAAGTACTGGGCAATACTCCAGCATTTTTACACAACACTGTGCTTGCTTTCTCTCACTGAGAATATAGCTAAAGCATACATACCATGGCTCTCCTCAACCCTGGAGGCTCAGGTTTCCTTCCCTTGAAAATTAAATGGTTTTGAGTGTCGAGTAAGAAACTGCTTGCTGAGCCTTGTTTCAGCATGGCATTGGGATGGAGACCACATGTGGGTGCAGTACTGCATCCATTTTCAGGAGAAATCTATTATGATGATGAAAACAGATAACCACAGAAGATCTGAGCAACCTTTCTGAAGGAAAATGTTGGAAGTGTGCCAAGAAATTACTTCACAATAGTGGCAGGCATTGGCACGCTGATAGCATTGTGTCTCTACTATTCCCCAGGGTTCATAAAATCTGGAATTTGATTTTCTATCAGATAAATGGCTTCAGAGAGGTCCTGGGGAATTCTGTGCAGGATTGAGTATTCTATGCTAACATCTGTATGGTGGTTTGCAACTGCAACAGGAAACGAGCATGCTCTAGTAAGTGTTACAGGATTATAGAATCTTTCTAATTTCTATGTACTTTAATTGATTTCATCCCTTCTGCAATCCAAGAATACTAGCTCTGCATATATTACTGTTAGGAGAGCTAGAAATTAGAGAATGCTACCTCAGCACCTTATTTCTCTTGAATTATATACAAGCAGCTTTCTTGATATCTACCTTCCATTCTTTATTTCCTCATAAATACTCAACATCATTCTCTTCAGAGTGAGTTGTTTTGTGTTTCTTCATTTATATTAAGCTTTGCTGCCTTGATACCAGAAACATTTAATGAATAAACTGTGAACAGTGGGAGCTTTGCGCTATTAAAAGAATTTTGCTGCCTAATTTGTGCCTGCCAAAAACCACAGGCCAAAAACTAGGCTGGTATTTTCCATGGATATCATCTGAACTTAAAGACAATGCATGAGTGTAGCAGGGAAATTGGGGAGGAATTGCAGTGTTTCCTTCTCCACCATGACTGGTCCTTGACAGAAGTCTAATGGTTGTTACTTAAACAAAGATTGGAGAACCATAAGACTCAGTCTTTCAGGCTGCATTTTTCTATCAGTCTTCAGCAAATTACTATGGTTTCTCATAAGGCTGACTCATTTTCCCCCACAAATTCATAACTATATATGCAGGTGAACAAGGCCTCGGCCAAATGCCAAAGCAGTGACCTTGATAGTGTAATGTTTCAGGTACTCAGTATTTAGCCACCGAGCTTCTCTTAATTAGCAGACAAACTTGTTTATGAACTGCATGGCAAGCAAATCAGGTTTCATCTTCCTTCTCTGATCCAAAACCAGGTCTATAGGTTGTTTTTTACCTTTCTTCTGTATGAAAGTCTTTTATTCTGTTTGCTTCCTTATTTTGTTACTGTAATGTCATCATCAGTGTTGTTGAGGTTTTTTTGCTGGGGTGACTAAGGAAAAAAAAAAAAGGTCACAACCATCCTGGCATTTTATACTTGCCCCAGTTGTTTATCCATCTTCCTGTAAATCCAAAACATGTATATACTCTGTGCTGCTTATGATCGCTGTAAAATCCATGGTGGGTTTTAGATACAGTCTCAAGTGGCAGTCTTGTTGCAGCTAATGGGATGCTTTTTCTTATCTTCCCTATTGTTTTCTGAATATTCTTCTGTAGGTTTATGCTATTGTAACAAAAACATAGTTTCTGTTTGAGAACCAGCAGGTATCTACTTATTTCATAACTTTGTCTACTGTTTTCAACTGGAAAAAATACTCTCTTGTCCTCTCTTTACAAGGCCTAAAAAGCATTCTCAATACAAATATGTGTGGAACTCTGTTTTTGGTCTATAGCATGGAATTTTTGGTGACAAATACAACACTGCCAACTAGAATCCTTTCAATCAAAATCCTTTGTTTCCCCTTCTTGTTGTTCTGCAGTTGTAATTTCTATTGCAATTTCTGTTGCAGTCTGGGCTAACTGTAATGTATCTCAGTGAAAGTAATCTGTTTTAAAGTCCTATATCAAACTTCAAAAATTAGCTTTTAGAGTCAGCACTTTGCATTTCTAGGATCTGCAAACACAAATGAAATAAAGAAAACACAGCAGAAAAGTTTTTACTTTTTGTGTCATTTGGGTACCTGTCCAGCTCTTCAGAGGATTCCTGAAAATCCTCTAAAACTCCCAAGATACTATACTGCAACATCTTTCATTCTCTGCGACAATCTTCAGTGGCATAAAGAATTCTGGTTGATTGATGCTTCTGGACATAAGTTTGTGTCAAAGAGAGTTTGTAGTGTCACTGAGTGACTTGAACCTTCACAGAGGGCTACTGAAATTCTGCCCATATTGTATTGCTTTGGTGAGCTTTCTTAGCTGCATGTAGACTGCTCATAAAGATGCCACTTTCATCTGTGGGAAAACACAGAATAAGCTTCAACTCATAAAAATTCTCTGGAGGCAGGCTGCTAGGCAGGCCTATACTTTTGTGGAGTATCTCCCCTTTATGCTGTGAAACTTCAAAGCTACTACATTTATAGTTATCTTCCTTTCAGCCATTGGGTCTTGAAGGATATGGTACCTCAGCTAGTGTTATTTAAAGCAGTATGAGCAGAAAATGATGGATATAAATAGATTTACAGATTTTATAGGCAGAGGAAATCACTGATACTCTAAACTGACATCTTGCTCAACACAGAATTTTCCTTCATAATTGCTGCTGTAAGTAATGGCTGCTGCTCTTTGAGAAAGCTATCAGTTATCAACAGTTTAATTTTAAATACTTGTGGTATTGTTTTATATCAAGCACCTAACTTCCATTTACTCCTAGTTCTCTTTTTTGTGTAAACAAGGAAAAGCGTATATCTTGAGACATTTTTTCTAAACTAATAAATCTAATGAATCTAATCACAGAATCACAGAAGACCTGGGTTGGAAGGGACCCCAAGGATCATGTAACTCCAACCCCCCTGCCTAGCAGGGCCACCTAACAAA
>VZTY01003617.1:695465-736889 GCA_013400935.1 Turnix velox
TTGCTCCTGCAAAACTGTAGTTAGAACTAACAGAAGTAATTCTGTACAAAGTGTTAAACTGACATGTTTGCATGCAGTCTGTTATGGTAAATATGCATCATATGGCATGAATTCACCTAGACCAATTCCTGGGGCAACTGGAGAAGTGATGCTGCAGTTGATAAAGTATGTTGTGACTCAGACCCAGATATATGGCATGTGGCTTCTGAAGCAAAATATTAAAAAGCCCTGATCTGTAGCATATTAAAATCAATAAGAGGCTTCCATATGAAGCCTATAAAATCACACCTGATTTATATTAAATTATTATTTGATACATTTTCTCATTTTACTGGAAGCCCCTTTCTAGGTGATGACAAGGCAGGAAAGTGGGCTCTGTAGAACGTTCATTGAAGATGAAGGCGTCATGCAGAGACTCAACATCAGGCAAATGTATTCAGACAGAATTCTGAATAAATCATCATGTGAGTGAAGGGGAAAGAAAATCTGTAATGCACAGAGCTCCTGTACTGAGATATTAGCTGCTAGACATCCTTAATCTCTACACAAACCCTCATTCATTGTAATTAAAACATAGGCATAAAACACAGTTGAGTTCAATAACGGTTTTGCCTTGTGCTGCCTCTGTTCATTGTCTCTTTGCATTCTCAATATTGTGAGCATTATGTATAAAAGAAGCTGAGGGATTGAACTGAAACTGAATTCTCTTACATGGTAACACTCTGTATAATTGCTGGACATGGACTGTAAAACACATAAGGAGCCAGAAACTTTTTTTTTTGCAAGTTTGCAAAGTATGAGTTTCTTTGTGCAAGATTTAGATGTTTTGAAATGTATATCTAAATATGAAACAACTTATATATATCACAATGTTTTCCTATTATAGACGGAGGGTCCAGGTTTCCTATGAGGATGAAGTGAAAGGCAGTTTTTACTTGTGGAGGCCTGGCAAGCTTGGTTTTCTACAGAGAGGTCAAAGCCACTCTGATGAAAGGCCTTATCCCCAGAGAGATCTTGGCTATCCATCAGCGTGTATAACCAAACAGTCACAAAAAGACTGCAGTGGTGTTGGACCACATGCATAGAAGTATGACATCTGTGTCTACACTTCTTTATAGAATTCCAAACCAGTTCTGGTTGGTCTTTGTGTGAATCTACTCCTAGAAGCAGAGGGGATGATTTGGCATGCTGTCTTTCCTTTTTCTGATTCTTGCGCAGAGCAATGTGTATCTTTGGCTCTTGCATCCATTCCCTTTAGACCAGGCATCAGCCAGCTGGAAGCACAAGTAGAAACTATAATATAACTCAACTAGCAGGATTTTATGTTGTAATTAAACAGCTGTCCAAATACTATGTAAGAGTTTTATTTAGAAAAATTCTTTCTCTCAGCTTATAATGCGGATTTTCTAGCAGGTTCATAATCTCACTTCTATATTGAAACATCATTTTGAAATTCTGTTCATTCTTTATCTTTGAGAAGGGTTTGAGTTAATTGTTGCATGGCTGTAAATGGGAAATTAATTTAGGTCATTGTTTGGCATGTGATACTTTATTTGGTAGATGTTGGCACAAATGTAAAAAGGATACCACGGCAAAATGTTAATTGTCTTCTAAATTATGTAACATTTTCTCTATCATGAAGGTTACTTCAGGAAAATAGAATACTAGCTGATAATTATATACTTTGTCCCTGTCACCCTTACTGGCCTGTCCTGTGGTCATGACCCACAAGCTCTTAACCGGATATTCCCCATCCTGCGGAGGAATTTTGTATGTTTAAGCTGTTCCTTCTAATAGGTCAGTCCATCCCAAGGAGCTTGTAGACCTTCATCACAGTACTCCAGTCATGCCAATTACTCCACTGTGTCTTCATTACCTCAGCAAGATCAGTTTTGGGTCAGATCTACTGGTTTCCCAAACTATGTGTGTTTATATATACAGTCTTTGGTCCTTTTTCTGCCACATTGTACCTGAGACTTCTCTTCTAATCTTCCATTCTTATTAGTCTTATATATAATTAATTTAAGTTCTGAAAGTCGCTGCTAGTTGACATCAAAATCAGTACTTCAGACTTTTTTAGAGTAAGGTCTGAAATATCACAGGCTGGACTGGAGAGCAAATGTTTATATGATTCTGGTTTTGTTTTTGTTTTTCTTAAATATGGTTTTGCATTTGATAAAAAAACTAGTGCTTATTGGGAAAACATAAAGCCTGCTTTATTACAGCAAATTTTAAATGAGTATGTGTGCTGTAATATAGAGCCTGCCTACTTACTATTTTGTTATGCCTGTATTGTAGATTCATTCTGATGTTTAACTTATTTTAAAATTTCCCACTTGTGTCCTTCTTGGAAGACACAAAAAATCCCCAAAAGGTCAGTCTCTAGTCAGTTTTTGTCTATGAAGCATAATGTGTCTTATCTTACCTTTTAATCTTGTTTCACAAAAACACAAGATTACAGGATTGTATCAAAAATAGAAGAGAAAAAAATTTGTTCCAAAGTAGATGGTTTAATTGTATTAAAAAGCAAACTGTCATCTATGGTTTTTGCTAAATAAGTCTGAGAAAGTCCTAGATGAATGAAATGTATTTAACATTCCACATGCATAGTTATCTTTAAACAGGAAAGATAATTTAGAAAAAATTAAAGATATGCCAGAACATTACCCACCAGTTGTGCCTCTTGATGAGAAAAAACAAAACGCATTTTCTGGAAAACATTTAAAGTTGAATCCCTTTTACAGAACATGAAGCTACCTCTTAATTCTAATTGAAGTTGTCTGATATGTGAGACGCATATTGAGCTGCCACCAGATCACAAAATCTGAGCAGATAGAAGCATGATGAGATTTCTGCATGGCAAAGCTGGAGCTGGGTCTGCCCTCCACATCTAAGAGGTATCACAGCTACATCAACTCTAGCAGCAGTTTTCTTAGGTATTTCAGGCTTCCTTTCTCAAACACCACCTCCTTTGAAGCTGAGGAAGGGACTAACATCTCTCCTGTGGGTCAAAATATTAGCCTTCTTTTGCTTCTTTCTCCTTTCAGTTGCTAAGTCATCTGTTCTAAGCTAAAGCTGCCACATCTGGTTGGTAGAATATCTAGGAACTTGGCTTGCTAAAACATTTTAAAACACCTTATCCCTTCTAGTGGGCCTTAGGGCAGCTCTGCATTAATGATGGCTTGTTAGTTTGAACTTCAACACCTTCTCAGAATTATTTGCGGTGGTCACTGAGAAAATGGAAGAGATAATTGCTCTTGATGATATAATTTTTATTCTCATTCAGTGCAACCTAGACATAGGTATTTTTTCTTGTTATGGTAATTTAAAACAGGAGTTCAAGGAGTTGTTGCAAAACTGAGAAAAAGCCAAAACCGCAGGAGGACATCTGACCTGCCAAGCTAGCATGGTTACTAGGAGGGTGTCTGCAACTTTGCAGTGGAAAATACACTTTAAGCACTCTCAAAGAAGTTCTTAATAGGAGCTGGCTAAGTTGATAACTCTACAAGAGCTGAACCTAGTACATACAGGATTATCAGAGCGGGGTTTTTTTCTCAGTACCACCGAATAATGTGGAATGGGTTTCACTTTGGCAAGTGCGTTGAGAACAAACAAAATTATTCTCTATTAAGAATGGCTGGAGTGGCACAAATGTTTGGTGTTGTGACATGTGAGAGCCACTAAAATTACCTGCACAGCTTGGAGAAAGAAGATTTCTAGAGCAAAATCTTTTTGAACTGAAAAGGAAACATAATCCATATTTTTAGCAGTGAGAAAAGCCCTTTTTGTATGGTCTGCTCTTCCACACATTGTGGCTCTACGTATGTATTTTTGTGATGTTTTTATCCTTTGGTGTTTGCCAGGAATAGAAACGTTAGCTAGATTCTCTGCTAGTATAAATAATCTAGTCCTATGAACTACTGCCCTTTACACCCACTTGAGAATATGGTCCATTTTTTGAAGGTATATTAAAATGACTAATATTTTAAAAAATGTTTTGCTGAAACTTTGCCCACCCTTCCACTTCTACAAGTCTGAATTTCCAAGCCTCATTTCAGTTTATTTTTTAGTAATTAACAAACTAAATGAGCACATCCATTCTATTTTTCTGCCTGTTACAGCTGCAAAGATTTCCCTTGTCACTTACCTCCTCCCCTTTTTGAGGTATGATTTAATTGTTGGGTTTGTTTGCTTTTTTAAATTCATATCCCTGTTGCTATTCAGCTCCCAGCTGCAAATTCCCAATGTTATATTCAGTGTTTTCACCATATGTTTAAAATAAAAAGTCATCCTTTCCCACCCCTTTGGAGAACAGATTGCTCCAACTCAACCAATAGGAATGTGGGATTGGACTTGCTAAATATCAACAGGCATGAGGGAAAAAGGCAAGGTTCACAAAGATTTCCCTGTTTCTTCTCTTGTGCAGCACTTCCTCATTGCAGCTGAGCATAGTAGGAAGTTATTCCCATAGGGCTGGGCTTTCAACAGAGTCAAAATTTGCTTTATGCTAGCCCTTTTCCTTCCCACACATGCACACATAAAGGAGATGATTTTATCTTCTGAATCTTGCCATGTAGACATGAGCATATTGTTTGAACATACACAGAGAGGATGGCATGCAGATCTCTTCCATGTTAAAAGGGTGAAAAATCACCTTTCCTCTCCTTTTCGGTGCAGGGACAATACTTGAGGTGGAAACCAAAAATCATATTTTTTGAGATTGCTGACAAACCTCAGGGATGACTGAGGTCATTGGGAGATGTGGTTAATGACTGCCTTTTAAATTAAAACTTCCTTATCTAGTATGTCTAATTGTCTCTGTCAGTATTTACAGCCTGGGGACAGCTGCCTTGGAAGACTCGCCCACCACCTATACCAGCAGTGTTAGAAGTAAGAAGCTTAATGCTTCTGCAGCCCTTGATGAAATTACCTAAAATTCTTTCTTATTGCACCTTTAGAAAAATATATGCAGCTTTTGTTTCAGAATATCTGTTGTCTACTGATAAATTCGAGACATAGCAGATTTGGTCCTGTATCAATACAGATGCCCCTGCTTAACTTCTCACAAGAGCCACTTGCAGCACTTTCAGTCTTGATGTTTCTTGGACTCTTGGCAAATTTTGTCTCCTATCCAACTGCACCTGGGGTAATAGAAGAGAATCCTGCAGGTCTGTGCTGAAGTCTGTAAACCTGGAGAAGAACCAACCATTACGCAGGATTACAGACTGAGGATAGGTAGCACGTGCTGCTGTCAGTGTTGGGATCCACAGAGATGCTTAATGTAAGAATCTATTAAATAAATTTAAAGGACCTTCTTGGAAAGGGCCACACACCTTTTGAAACTCACTTCCCATTGCTGGCTGACAACTGGCAGGATTTGTTAGCCCTCAATCAAATTTATATTCCTAGTCTACAGTCTCTGAAGAGCAGAGATTTTTTGAGATTCTGGAAATACTTTTAGAAGGGCAGACATTTCAAATATAGTTAGGACAATTCTACAAGTTACTCACTGGCAGTGTCTGTGTGAAGCGTATTTCCAAGAGATTGTGAGCATTATCTAGAGGAGGGAACAGGCTTTATTAGCAGCTCCTAGGAAATGATGGAGTTATCAGTAGAGTACCAATATATTTACTATGTAGCAATTAATCTCTGGAAAGAGTTTATCTTTTCATGCCATGAAGTAGAAAACAGCTGTAGCTTATAACACAGTCATAGTCTTCTGCAGGGCTGGAGTATATAATTTATTGAAATAGAAATAATATTGTTTTGGCTTTGTTAACCATCCAAATACCTTTCTAGTAAGAATACACATTTTCTTACCTGTACAATCCATAACCTATTTGTGGGATGTTTTGTTGCTGAAGTAATAAAGCAGCAAAATGTGTTAAAAATAACAGTAAATTCTGCTTTTCCCTACATCCTGTAAAACTATATATGAAGAAATCATTACCACTTGTCTGCAGTGCAACACCTTGTCTTTGATTTTATGTCTTTGTCAAAGAAATGCAGGAACTTTAGGTTTGGGCACTATCATTCAAAGATCCCTGGGCAGCAATTCTATCCCTCAATGTTAGACATGCAGTTGCCAAAAATTAAATATAAATCTGGCAGGAACAGGACTTGCTTTCACACAGTGCAGCTTGTTTTCTCTTCCTTGAAGCTCTTGGAAACGGAATGAAGTGACAGTTTCCCATTCATTTTGTCATGCATAAGCTTATACTGTGTCATGATAAGATCTAATGGAGCTTGATTCTTTTCATCTTTGCGCTATGAGCGTGTTGTTTGGCAAGTATAGGTTTGCAAAGGGTAGGATGTTGATTCACAAGTAACCTGGTGAAATAACTGATTTTGCAGAGGAAAGCACAATTCAACATAGAGAAGGGGCTCTTAATCCTTCTCAAGTTTGATGGTTACGTGTTGTTAAAGATCAATGGAATGATAAGCCCTGAGTACCACAGAGGTCTCTTTGTACACTGCCAAGTTTTCTTTATAGACACGTCCCCTTAATCTAGAGAATGAATATATGCTTTGCATTGCAGTGGAAACAGAATTGAATTCATATAATGAAAAAGAAAGTACACCATAAACTCTGGGTCACCAGAGGGTAGTCTGGGGAGTATGATGGCACATGTACACTCATGCAATAATTAGTTTGCAAACTTAAATTTCTACTAAACATACTCAAGCTTTCTGACAGTGTAGTTTACTTTTTTTTTAATTGCAGCAATTGGAGAATAATTCACTTTCTCATGTGCCCAAAAGCACAGCTAAAGCAATGTATTCCAGCATGCAGTTAGTAAAAAAGATTTGTGTTATTTGAAAGCAGGATAAGGGAGTTACAAAGCCAAGGACAAAGTCCTAAGGAACTAGCAGCCTTTTGGCTCCTACCAGGGTCTCCATCCAATACCAGTGTCAAAATGGATAAAAATAGTGCATCTTTCCATTGAAGTTCTAAACGGGGTGATAAACCAAGGGAGTAGTAGCTATGACATGGTTTAAAGCAGTTCTGGCCACTGGAGGGCTCCTGTATTTTTCTGAATGGGTAGGAGACTGGACCGTACTTTGGCTTGTGCCTACTGGCTCAGAGTTTCTCAGGTACAGCTAGTAGTAATGCTGAAGTTATTTCTTATGTATAGCAAGCAGTAAAGAAAATGAAAAACTTTTCTGCAGCTCAATCACATTAACATTTCCTCTAATAAAATACTAAGTTTTAAAAATATTCCTGTTTTCCTTTCTTCAACTCAATACTGTGTTTCTGCAGCCTGCAGTGGAAAGATTTTCAAGCCATTGAATGAAATACCTGCCTGCCCTGGGGAAGTGGATCCAAAATAACGCCAGTGACTCATTTGAGCTCCAGTCCGTCTCTTTACTGGTGACCTCAGCGTCACCAGTACTTCTGCTCCCGTGTTTTTTAGAGGATTGCTCAGCCCGCCCTGCAGCCATCGTGGGGAATGGCATCTGGTTCATGCAACCTTTATTGTCATGTGAAGGTCAACTCTGAATTCATTTTTCCATTCATTGCTAACAAAGAATAGTATTGTTTCCTTGGCTCTAGTATGGATAACTACATATGAAGGTATTAGCATGACATATAAATTAAACTCAGTGTTTTGTAAATGAGATATGGAGTACAAATACTTAGAGCATAGTGTTTTTCAAGATCTTTTGACTGCACTCCCCTTTCCAACTTGAAGTACTTAATGTAATGAGTCCTTGTGTGTGATATTGGCAGAAGGAGATTTATGCAGATACAGCAGAAGAACAGAGCTGTGTGGCAGGAATTTTTAGGGCTGCTGCTCCAGTGCCTCACACAGTGCCGGGGAAGTTGCAATAATACTAATATTTCTATAAAAGTCGGTAGTTATCCAAAGGCTGAGGGGAATGTGTGATGTGTTCTGCATTTTATGTTCCTTTATGAAATCCGGAAGATTATTTTAACAGCATCTTTTTCTGCTGCAACTGGGCTGGTTAAAGGATGACTGTACATGCTCTCCATGTTCTCTCATCCCTCAGGATGTATTTTTTATTGGTCTAAATATCAGAGTAATGACTCAATGGCCTATTAGGTTTTCATAAGCCTTCTAAAGCACAGCATGGTCGGAAGCTGCTTTGAACTTAGCACCTCGCTGATTTTTAAAAATATACCAAAGCTGACATTCACTCTTAAACGCTCGACAGAGGTTTGATAAAAATCATGGGATCTAAGCGTACACAGAGTTCTAAGTCTTTCTTCCTGGGGACAGCAAAATGATAGGCTTGCGGAGCCCTTCCTGGTGGAGGAAACAGGCCAACAACTTCATTGCTTCTCTGAGTTCATTTTCCAGAATAGGAACTGATTTCTCACACCACATATGTTTATTTCATTTGTTCTTCAGCTTACTCATTTTCTGAATTAGAGAAGATCTTTGTGTAGGAACACAGAAACACTTGTTCCTGCAAGGAGAGAGGTTTAGGGCACATGAGATCCATTCAGTTCCCACTTAGGTACCAAGTCCTAAAACACATTAAAAATACTTCTGCTTTTCTGCTACAGTGTTCTAAAAGCACATGAATCTGTAACTGCTATTTTGTATGTTAGTGGTGGAACATCATAAGAAAACTGGCCCAAAAGTAGATGGGTTGATCTCCTGTCTGAGTCTATGCTTATAGTCTCTTAAAACGCCTGAAAAATCTTTCTTCCCCCTAAACTTTCTTTGCGAAAAACAAAAGTAATTTAAGAGTTTATTTGCAGATGTCAGGGTCATCATAATTAATAGAAGTGGTATTTTATCTATGTGTTTGTTAAAAAAAGCAAGAAACTAAACTGGATTTGGAAGGAAAGAACTTATTCAGAAAATAAAAGGGAAAATCTGTAGGTTTAGCTCCTTATGAAGAAATATTGTGCATTTTGGAGTGTTAAAAGTTTATCCTTGAAAACTTAGTTCAAAAAAAAAGAACAGACTAACAGAAAATTACCCAAACCAATAAGTATATGCTGTATTTCAGTGAAAGGGAATAAATGCTGCATTAAAAGTGGTAAATGTAAAAGGATTTGCTAAAGGTATTCTAAGTTTCCTAGGGATATGTTCAGTTAGGGCTAAAGCAGTAACAGTGAAGTCTGCATGAAGAGTTATTTTAAATAACTGCTCCTATAAGCTTAATATGTAACTTAGAAAAATTACTTACCTTCCTGGGCTTTTTTTTTTTAGTAATTTTCAGGGATTTTTGCATGGGGAAAATGCAAAAACAAGGCTGGGCCCGGGGAGGGGAGGGCTGAGCACATGAAGGGGAGGTGACGTGAGGGTTGGTGAGGAGAGGGCCGGGCCCGGGGAGATGAGGTGAAGCGAAGCACTGGGTGGTGAAGCACTGGAACAGGATGCCCAGAGAGGCTGTGGATGCCCCCTCTCTGGAGGTGTTCACGACCAGGCTGGACAAGGCACTGGGCAGCCTGATCTAGTGGGAGGTGTCCCTGCCTGTATCAGGAGGGTTGGAGCTCGATGATCTTGAAGGTCCCTTCCAACCCAAACTATTCTATGATTCTATGATTCATAAAACTTACCAAAGAGCTTCCCATTCCCTGAACCGAAGATACAATGATAAAAGATCAACATCAGTGCATTTTCTCATTTTCATTGTGCACTGTTCTGCCATTAAAAGACTGAAGATTCAATGTATTTATGTGGCAGAAATCATGCTGTGTACAAATGTTCAAAAATTCCATCCCTGGGTGATCTAAGTTTTGAGAAATAGTTTTAGTCAGCAGGTTTTTATTTGGGTACATGTCTGGTGAAAAAGGCATTTCAAAGAATGTTGAAAGCATTTCTAAATTTTTAGTTTTCTATAGGATTTGTTATTTTGCTTTACAAGTAAATTGAATTGGCTTGACATGATTTCTCGTCAATAAATTAATGCTGGTGTTCGTTCTTTTTGGCCATGGTCTCCCATTATCCATTCTGAGATTTGGAGTTCTTTTTCGAAATGAAGTATGCATTTATTTTTATCTGAAGGTTCTGTTTGTTTCTCTTCTTATTTATCCCTGACCTACATAGCACTGCTTTATATTGGCATCAGCATAAAGAAAAAAGAAAGTGTAGATCTGTGTTCTCTGACAAAAGTCTTGAGAGGCCTTTCAGAGCTTTTGAATGTAAAAGAAAGAGTTACAGAATTAAGAACAGAGTCTGATAAAGACATAGATTTTAAGGCTTATTAATGGGGAAAATACATCTTCTGTCCAGTAGGACACTACAGCATTAAAAATAAGAGAAGACTGGAATGTCGTGTGCAAGTTAGAACCTTGTTGTCCATGTAACTTGCAGATTAATTGTGAATAGAAGTTTCCCTCACTTTACCAATTTCTGAAGGGCAACCACCACATCCCACACAAATATCAGAGATGGCACAGTTGATATGTATCAGCCCTTGAGTAAAGTCTTCATATTTGCTAGCAGAATCAGTTAAATACTTTTTTTCCCCCTTTCTCTATGTTGGCTGAATTTATTTTTTGCTTTTTATTCTGTGGCCCTTTTGTTTTGTTTCCTTGTGCCTGGCAGAACTATTGTGGCACCATGATTCATACAATCATAGAGTTGGAAGGGATATTTAAGGGTCATCTAGTCTAACCCCCCTGCAGTGAATAGGGACATCCTGAACTAGATCAGGTTGCTCAGAGCCTTATCAAGCCTGGCAATGAATGTCTGCAGGGACATTCACAATTTCTCTGGATGACCTGTTCCAGTGCCTCACCACCATCATGGTGAAAACTTTTTCCTAATGTCTCATCTAAATCTGCCCTGCTCTGGTTTAAAAACATTACCCCTCATCCTATTGTTACATGCCCTTGCAAACCATCCCTCCCCAGCTTTCCTGGAGGCCCCCTTTAGATACTTGTAGGCTTTTAAGGACTCCCAACAGCCTTCTTTTCTCCAGGCTGAGCGGCACCATCTCTCAGCCTGTCCTTGTAAGATAGATGCTCCAGCCCCCTGATCATTCTCATGACCTTTCTCAGGACCTTCTCAAACAGGTCCATATCCTTGTGCTGAGCTCTCCAGAGCTGGACAGAGTACTCCACGTGGGATCTCATGAAAGCAGAGTAGACAGGCAGAATCACCTCTCTTGATCTGCTGGCCACAGCATCCCAAGTATATGGTTGGCTTTCTGGGCTGCAAGTGCACACTGTTAGCTCATATCCAGCTTTTTATCCACCAGTGCCCCCAAGTCCTTTTCCACAAAGCTGCTATCACTTTGCTTCCCAATCCATATTGTCCCAGACCAAGCACAGCATCCTGCAATTGTCCTTGCTGAACTGCATCAAGTTTGCATGGGCCCATCTCTCCAGCCTGTCCAGGTCACTCTGAATGACATCCCATACCTCTGGCATGTCAACCACACCACAAACTTGCTGAAGGTGCACTCAACTCTGCTGTCTGTATCATCTATAAAATTATTAAACACCACATGCCTCTGTGTAGATCCCCGAGGCACACTGTTTGTCACTCCTCATTCAGACATTGAGCCATTGACCGTTACCATCTGGATGTGACCATTCACACAGTTTCTTGTCCACTGAATAGTCCACCCATCAAATCTATATCTCTCCAAGTTAGAAAGAAGAATTTTGTGGGGGACTGTGTGGCATTTGTGGGGGCCATTCCCATGAGCATGACTTTGTTGTTGCAGATTATGCTGCTCTTGTCTGATCCAATGTGTTCTTTTTCTTTATTGAAGTGTTACAATGGGATGTGTGTCATCAAATAACTAAAATCTATGTGGTTTGATTTTTTTTTTAATGCCCATTTGAAGAATTTCTTCAAATATACCAGTTGTTTTGTAAGGATGACAGGCATAAGTGCTTTGTTCCCTGAACCATAAAGCAGAAACACAAAATCAAATCAGTGAGATGTTTTGTGAGCTTAGTTTTGGAGGTATAAAGATTGAGCTTGCTTATTTTATGGCTTATATAATCACATAAAGAACTGCTTCTTGTTTATGTGCTGATTCCTATTGCCAGGTAGACAGTTTCTTCTCAGTTCTAAATGAAAGAATGTCTTGTTCTTTCTGTTCCAGTGGTACAGTACCCACATGCTCTTTTTTATTTCTGGATATCCTTTCTACTTTGCAAAAGAGTAAATTTTTCTTTTTTGCAGTTAGCTTTCATTAATATACATAAGAAGATCTAAAGCAATCAAAGTTTATCCATTTGGTAACCTCCTACCATGAGGCCAAGGGAAAAAGTAAGGATTGAAAACCTATCAAGGAGAAAATAATAATGAGAAATCAGGCCATTTTAAAATCATTGTCATTCTTATGAGGAACCAGATACAAGATACATAAATTTTAATATTCTCAGTAAGTTCTCAGGGTCTTCAATCAAACAGGAAAAGGAAAGAGTTGTAGCATAAAGGTGATACGGGTGATAAATTTCCATTAGTTTGCACACTAGCCTGTGTTGCCAAGAAAAGCTGTGGCTGCCCCATTCCTGGAGCTGTTCAACACCAGGTTGGATGGCGCTTTGAGTTACCTGTTCTAGTCCCTACCCAGGGCAGGAGGTGGGACAGGACGGTCTTTAAGATCCTTTCCAACCTAAACCACTTTATTGAGAGATTTTCTACAAACGCTGATCAAGAATTTTCAGGAAGTGAGAGCAAAGCTCACATCAGAACTTCCACAGTTTTACTATAGAAGTTCGGAGGTGAGTTTTGAACAGATATTTGGTTCAAATGAGTGAAGGCAAATGATGATAGAAAGAGTTTTATTCATAGAAGACGTCTTTCCAAACTAGATCTTTTACTTACAAGCCTTCTCCTTTTCTCTTGACACTTAAAATTAACCGTCTTGCTCAGTTAATGGCATTTGAGTCTAGGAGGCCTGCACTGGACCTGGTAATCCAGACTCCACAGTCAAGCAATCCCCACTAAGGTGTCTATTTTCAAAAACCACTTTGTGCAGACCTCCCAGGAGCCAAGAGTCTTAGATGTCTGTACCAGTCACTCAACACATCTGCTTTTCTTCCATGTTTTGAGAATGGCAGAATACACTAGACTGATCATTAACTGTAGCTTGATAGAGGGAGATAGGAAGAGGGAGATTGAATAGTCACGAACTGCTAGATGAAAAGGATTTCTACTGGTTCAGGTACGAAAGTGTATGCATTGAGTATAACCCTAATACCATCCCTAAGATCTTATGTATTTTTCTGATCACTTAGTTCTTATCCAATCAGTAAAACCATATTCTTATGTGTGGAGAGGGGTGGAAGATAGGTACCTCTCTACTCTATTGCTTCTTTCTATCGCTGATCTTTCATAAGCCTGTCATTTTATAATGTGTGAAATGTTGAAACTGGATTATGTCTCATGTATATGTCTTTTAAAAACAATATAGCTGCTTGACTCACAAACTGGAAAACAGTGAGGACTATAAGAAGCATGATTTCATCAAAGTTCCACAATCTGAATAACAAAATATTCTCTACAAAAGGCATTACATTTGTTAAAATGAACAGTGATGTACTATAAAGAGAAGGTTAAATCCTTTGAGAAATACTTCAGAAATATCCATTACATTAAAATCTGAAATGCATTGTTCATTGCTTCTACCAATATATTTCTCTAAATTCTTTATTTTCGTTAACATAAATATCTGTGAAACATTTGTGGGAAACAGGTATAAAATACTTTTGTTTGAAATATTTGTTTAAGGATGAGTATATAATAAGGATGATTGAAAAAAAGATACTTTTTAAAATATATATTTTAATCTTTTAGCATGTTTGAGTTTCAAAATATTTTTTAAACTGTGAGTAACAGAATCATAAACAAGGACACTGAGGTGTTGGAGAGGGTCCAGAAGAGGGCCACAAAGACGATCAGAGGGCTGGAGCACCTCCTATATGAAGACAGGCTGATGCAAATTGGAAGAGGGTAAATTTAGGCTGGANTCTCTACTCTATTGCTTCTTTCTATCACTGATCTTTTCATAAGCCTGTCATTTTATAATGTGTGAAACGTTGAAACTGGATTATGTCTCATGTATATGTCTTTTAAAAACAATATAGCTGCTTGACTCACAAACTGGAAAACAGTGAGGACTATAAGAAGCATGATTTCATCAAAGTTCCACAATCTGAATAACAAAATATTCTCTACAAAAGGCATTACATTTGTTAAAATGAACAGTGATTATTTGTCATAGACACTTCAAGAAAATGTCATTTTTTGCTAGTCTTCTGACATATTTCTACCTAGGACTAGACTATAATAATAAATTTCTAGTTGATGAAACATATATGGATATATGTACCTGACATTTTGTGCTTGAACTAACTTGCTTGTCAGAGCTGGAGAAACATGAAACTTGTCATATTTTCTGAGGCAAATAATGCCATTGAGAGATTGCAGCAACAAGGGACAACTTCTGTTTTGGTGCACCAGAAGCAGAATATGATTACAGAATGAACAAATTTCTTTAAAAAACCTGCAAAAGCAGGATGCCTTGTGGTTTATTGTTAAATCTTTCAAAAGCTACCTTCTTCCAGTTTTGCCACATTGAGGCTGTGCTCAGAAGACATCTAGGTAGGGGCACTATAGGATAACAATCCTTGGGACCCTAGGAAATAAGAATAGCCAGGATTTTTGAGGGAAGGAAACCAACACTGTGATGTCTTATGTGAAGGAGTTTAATTTTTGGTCCTGGTATTGCAACATATTTACTAGATCGAAGCAGGTATTTTTTGACAAGTGGAGTATCAGGTCTGTACCTGGTCTATTGGATTTTCCAAAAATTTCTGAGTTAACTAATTATTGTTAGAGATACTAATAAATGTGCATATGGCAAAAATATAACACCAACCATAACACACTGTTTAGTGTAAACTGAGCAAAAGGCAAAAATTAAAATGTAGACAGAAGAACATAGGAGGTAATTAAACATCACTTATTATTCTAGCCCTATGCTCCTCAATCTGAATTGATCTGAATTGATGTTTCCTGGCCAAGAGCGAGATTCTAACATTCGCTTCCTATGCAGAATAACTGCATTTCCTGCTACTGAAATAAATCAAAATTCCTTTGAATGGGTAGAGATTTTCTGAACCTCTTACAGTAGAGAAGTGTGTGGAACTGGGTAGTTTTCTGTCACAACTCAGGCAGCCATTATAGATGACTTGGAAGGAGGAGCCAAATATGTTTTATTAAACTGGTGCTTGAGTCAATTCATGTTTTTGTGGGTCTTTTCCATGACTGTACATAGATTAGAGACTTCTGTGTTTCTGAGGCAGAATTTTCTTCCAATTTCAGCTTTGCTTAATGCTTTCTTAAGATGTCTCATATGGAAACAAGAAGGTCTTAATAGTCTTGATCTGGATTCTCCAAGGCAGGTAGACCTTTCTCTGAACTTCTGTAGGTGGGTGGTGAGCCCATTTCACTGTTCATTGCTGCCCAGAGGAAAATTTCCCCTCACTGCTGCACATCCTTCCTCTTTATCTGGCACTACCCCACTTATCTCAGTCGAGTGGGAGAGAACCAGTCTAGAAAAAGGTGGGATGGCAGAGCAATGTGACAGATGTTGTCAGGTTGCCTCAGCTATTACAGAGACCTTCCCTAAGTTGCTTCATATTAGCAGTTACAAACCCACCTCTTTTCTTTCTTCTTTTCTTTTTAAACAGCAGAACAGTTTGGCTGAGTTTTTGTTTCTCAGCTTTCCAAGCTTTGCCCTCAGTTTATACCACACAGACAAGTAAGTCCCAAATAAGTTACACCCATTCTGTTTTGTTCCTCTCTTTCTGTCTTTTAACAAAAGCTCTGCTGGATGCACAGTGGCAAAGCTCAGGTCTGAATAGAAAAGACTCCACCCAGTAGATGCCACATGGGGAGGGTGATTTTTGTTTTTTTTCAGTTTATGGCAGGTTAACTGTAATTTTCAAAAGATTTCCTTGTGCTGACAATCTGCTTCAACTCACAGCAAATAAACACTGGCAGCATTTTACATAATTTTTCACCAAAGAATAAACTTTGTGGGGTCAAACTGATTTTAAGGCCAGTAGGTTTTTGGTATCCAGGTGTTCTAGGAACTCGCATCTGAGAATGAGAGGCTTTTTTACTATGTTGATGCCTTTTACAAGGATCACATGACCAGTTCATTAATCTAGTCATATAATTACCAGGGTACTTCTGGAATCTTTAAAACAATTAAAACTTCTCTAATCATTTGCAAGACACTATTGTTTAGCTTTTTTGTGAAGGGATGTGCTTCTGCCACAGAGATATGTGTTGCTGAAGACCTGATGGGAGTGGGTGGCCTTCAGACTGGACACACTGGAGGAGAGGACAGGGCTGAAAAGAGAGAGGCACAAAACAGAGCATGGAGAGTTCTGGAACACACAGAGAATGATGTTTGATGAGAAGCATCTGGATAGACTTAGGAAAAAGCAGTAAGAGTTTAGGCAAGCTGTGAAAGTACTGCATGTGTGAATAAATGAAAATAGAGAACACATCCCAAAAGGGATCAAGTAGATGGGTGTGGGTCATTAGATCTGCACATATGAAAGTTGCTGTTAAGAAAAGTAAGTGCTGTTCATAGATTTCTTATGAGAGGTTTCCTATTAGGATAAAAATATATCAGTTTTAGTGGGTGTGCAAAGGACCATAAGACTCTTGAACTCAGGTCCCATTCTCAGTCAGATGTGATGATTGGACGCTGAGCATAGCAGAATCAAAGATGCCGAGCTCTACAATACCAAGAGATTTTTGACATTTGTGAAGTATTGTATGCTTTCAGGACTGCTTTGAGTGGTTCACTCAGCTCTGTCTCTTCACTATCCTTTTTATACTGAATCATATCTAAAAGTTAAACCCAATTAGCAGTGTTATTGAGCAGGCATTTGTTTATTGCAGCACTAGGCAACACAGGGAATAGCTCCTCCATATGTGCTCACCCAGGTCCCAGAATCATCAGCATTTATAATAAGATACATACACATTCATGAAACTATTATTTATGCTAATACAGTTTCTTTCTTCATATATTAATTTGGATCTGCCCTCTTAGTCTCACTTAGTCCTGAATAAATGGGTCGCTAGTCGATTTGGGGTTGCACCGCCATCTTGTGTTGAAGCACCTAGTCTTCCTCGGGCAGGATTTTTCACCCTTGGGGATGATTCTACTCATACCTCAAGTTTCCGTGGTCCTGGATTAAGAGGCACAATTGGAGCATCTTGTTATCTTGTTTATCCTTGATTAGGAGCTGGGCCTTGTTATTCTGTCTTACCTTGTCTTTGTGTTCTGTCTTGTCTCATTAAAAGTCAGCAGACCCTGCCAGGTCTTCCTGGCCAAGCTGCATTCCAAAGTTTTCAATTTCTCCCGCCCTCATTCAATGCACTTATGCTGCTTATAAGCTGTATCTTATTCCAATTACTGTTGTGAAATTATTCTGTTTGTCTGGTAATAGAATTCCATGTAAGTTATCCCAAGCAACCTGTAGTTTTAGACACTTTCTCATAGTGTTTTTTATGCATACTTTACAAGTGTAGATGGACTTTATATAATACATGTATCTACAGTACTGCTAATAAGCAGATTGTGGTATTCCGGGGCCACAGGGCCTATTCAATAACAAAGTAGACTGCATGTAATGCTCTTGTGTGTCACCTGTTCCATTAATAATATATTTAAGGACTTTCTTTTGAGTTGAGCAGTAAGTGAAGCATTAAACCTAAAGCCAGAAATTATATCTCAAATCTAGCTTCTGAAAAGAAGGACAACAACATTGAGTCATTTGTTTTTCAGTATAAGATAGTCTTAGCAAATTGGTTACTTGTGTGTTTTATAGGGTTGGTTACAAAAGCATACTTTGAAGTAGGAGAGAGATACTGAAGCCTGAAAAAAAACATATATACAATTTTTTTTTCAAGAAGACAACCACAAGATCTCTAGGCTTATGGGTTTTCCCAGAAAACTATGTATTTTTTCTGCTGCTTTATTTTTCACTAAACTTGAAAATATTTTCAAGGGTATTTCTCTATGCAGGCACTAATCCAGCCTGTAGCAGTAATGCAGCACAGAAAACTTGAATGCATTATGCTATTCTTAAAGATAAGGAAAATCTATGTATATTAGAAAGCATTAATGAATTGACTGATTTTCTCAGAAACCACAAATAACAAGCAAGATCACATAATTTTCATTATTAATGTAGGTTCCTGTATGTGACTGCACCCTCGTGCTAATTTTATAACTCTTAAATTGCAGAAAGGGAACTAATGAAATAGTACCTACAAAAAAATAAACATATTCTGAAAATTATTCTCTATACTGCTTAACTGAAAGGTGAGCCTGTCTCCTCCATAAATAGAAGGGAATTGCTTTAAGCTCAAATTCTACCTTGCACAGGAGCAATCTCTAAAGGTTTAGAGTTCTCACTTTAACTAGATAAACAGATAGTGACCTATCTTTTGCACCTGCTAAAATGTACTCGAAATCCTGTGACAGCCAGTTTTATGGCAAAAGTCAGTATTTTGCTTCCAGACATTACCAAATCTAAAAAGACCAGAAGTGCAGAAGAATTTTAAAATAAGTAAGGAAAAAGGCAACACAGGTTACAATTCTGAGGGAAAAAAATTTCTTGTTGCTTTTTGAGGTAGTTTTAATTAGTTTAGATTTCACCTTGTACCAGTTTGAGTAATTATTTATAATAAAACATGACAATGTCCTGCAACTTGTATGTTTGCTTATATTGTCATTCCCAAGTATCCTACTCCTACATGCTTACCTCCAAAGAAGGAGAATAGGTCTGACATGAAAGAAAAATGAGAGAAGTTTTCAACAATGATCATTTAAATGTGGTTCCTCAGAAAATGTCAGGAGTGCAAATATGCAAATGCAGTTGCTATAGGGTCAGGTTTCAGGGAGAAATGGAGGAAAGTGTCCTCACCATTTTTCAGTGTCAGTCATATAAGGGCAAAATCCATTAACCAGCACTGATTTCTGTGAAGTTACATAGAATTAGAGCAGTAGGGTTTACTTCAGCTTTAATTTTCAGGTCTTTCCAACCGGTTTTATTTACTTTTAGAATCATTTCACCTTCCCCACAGTGACCTGTTAAATTCTGGGCAACTGTGTAAAGAAGCCTTCTAAAAGACATATTCTATTTGCAAAATGAAAAATTAGAATATGTTTATAAAACTGTCCATTTTAACCTTGGGAATGTTTGGGCCTGTTCTTAAATTATTTTGTGGTTATCAAAGAGCCTAGGGAATGGAACAAGTGGAGTTCTGGTCTTTGAAGCAAAGACTTATCAGATGCATCGTGCCTGCGGTTGATGTGTCATATAATCTCACCAGTGTAACCACAGCCATAGTTTATATTGTTACTGGTTTGAAGAATTAACTATGAAGTAAGTCATACAGCTCTTGTGGTCACTTTCAGTTGTTACTGTTTTAAGAGTAAAAACATTTGTGAATGCTCTTGTATATACAGTTCCAGAGCCTAGATTAGTGTAGTATTTGCCTGAGGTTATTTTGGCAACAGTTTAAATGTTCTGGTTTACACAATTTGTTTATTTGCTTAACTCTTGTCCTGAATTTCCATAAGAAACCCACTATTTACATTCAGTCAATCAGTTTCTTGTCTGAAAATCAGCTTTGTTGTTGATTCAGGGAATATGGAAACAATGAAAATGTTTGTTAGCTTGGATTTCTTCTTATTCTTCCTGTCATCCCAAATCACTGTGATAAGTAAACCTCAAAGACTGTACCCAAAGTCAGCCAGAATTTTTGCAGTGCAATGTCCTAAACTCTCTACTGCAGCGAATTCCCTTAAAGGAGACAAAGAATATTTTATCCTCCAAACAGATCTATTGAAAATAAAAACAGAAATTATGTGTAATAGATCTTGAGTATAAAGTCAACAGAAGCAAGAGCAGTCTATACACAAGTCTCTGTCCACCGTGCCATAGAAGACAGGCTTTAGCCTGTAGACTTGATTTTAGTAGATTCAGCCATTTTCTGACTGACATATCAAGTCCCTTGTGAGCTTTTCTATCACTTCTATGCTTCTATCTGTATCTCATTTACGTTGTGGCTTCTTGAACCTTTTTCCTCCTAAACACGCTAAAGTAGCCCACCTGAATAAGGAGCATTTTCTTGCTCACAGAAGAAGGTACCTGAGCCTGGTAGTTTCTTCAAGGAATGTAAAACAATTGGGGACCTAAAGGTATGGTTTAAAAAAAACCCAGTAATGCATTGATTTGGCTTTTCAATTAAAAAAAGAGAACTAGTCTGAAATGTTAGTCATACTGTTTCATAAGACAATTAAGGTTTTGTAAGCACAGATTAAAAAAAGACAGCTCAGAAGTAATACTCAGTTTTTCAACAATATTGCAGAAATAGAGGTGCTGGAGTGTTGCTGTATTCTTGAATTTTCAAGCAATTGGAGGGAAGCTGGGAGATGTTGAAATCCTGTTACAGAATTTTCAGGGCTGATATCATAGGGCATCTTTCTCAAAAGGTGGTTGAAAGAGGACATCACCAATTACTACTTCTCTTCAGGATAGTTTCAGTGCTTTTGAGTTAAATTTCTTTCACAGTGAGTGTCCAAAGAAGTTTTGCCTCAGGGCTGGGCAAAGCAAAATTATTTGCTGATGTTTCCTATGATGCTGGTAAACATCTATTTTATGTGTTATTCTGTTTTAGAACTGATCGTAATTGCCACTCAAAATTTCAAGGAGCATCTAAAGTGCTACTAATAATTTTTATGTTTTCTTTAACACAATTTTATTTGAAAATATTTCTGATTTCTCCAGCAAGATGGTAGAATGGTTCTCATCACAGAAGGCAAAGTTGTGTCATCCTTTCCATTATCTAAGCCCTTGTTTTGCAGAGTTTCAAATTCAGACATAAAAATTCAGTCAAAAGTGGAAAATTAAGTCTTTGTATGTGAAGCACTTCTTTAAAGAAAAATATTTTTAAAACTGAAATTTATTGCTTTTGTGTTTAAGTCCCTGAAATACTTGTCAAGCTACAAGATACATTTTGAGAGATGCTGAGTGTTTTCATCTCTCAGTATGCTGCAATTGCTTAAATGTAGATTTTCACTATTTTTCAAAAATGTTTTGTTCTTATGTTTTTTTTTTTACTGTTTTGATCCTACAACAATTCATATATTTTCCTTTAATAGTGCATATTTATATTAAGAATATACATTATTTTGTGGTTTACTTCTGTTCCTATGCTAGTTTAAAATAAAATAGTCTGGGATCCTCTGTTATTAGTGCCAGCTTTGTTACTTGACAGCTACATAGAAGAGAGATGGGAATAATTTAACTGGCTCTTTTGTTTTTACAATCAAGAGCTCTTAATTGCATCCTAGGGTACTGTCCAATTTTAGCCAGTAATTCCTTTACTGGAATCAGTGAGATGGTTGCTCTAGGAGATCAAAAATAAATTTAGGTCAGATGTTGAGTGAGGTCTTCTCTGTCACCAGACAGAGAAACAATATCAGTGATTAATGTAGAAGGACATAGAAGAATGGGGAAGGTGTACTTCCTGGCAAAACGTTATCACTGAGAATCCTTGTTTAATGAGTTACAGGGAAAAACTCTTCTGTATTGGACTTCTGCCTTGGTTAAGTGGTGTCAAGTTGGAAAAAGTTCATAGAACCTGGCCTTTATGATCTTCCATTTTTTTCTATATTCATGTTACACATAGAGCTATTCTACCACAAATAAACAAATGGTGAAATTGACCCTGCAGAACTGGCAAAATGCCAAGGCAGCGTAGGTCACAATTCAGTAAGCATTTAAGCATATGCTTAAATTTATCCCTTTCCACCAAAGGACTTACATAGGCTTAACTTTAAGAATGTGCTTAAATCCCATTGAAATCGCATGATTAAGTGCTTTGGTGATGCAATTTACTCAAAACTGTAGTTTATCTTATATTCTTCACATATCCATCAATTTTCAGATATCTCCTTGTCTGCTTCGCTGTTTCAAAGCTGGACATTTTGTTTGTTTCTTTATTAAAGAAAACTTTACCTTAAATCACAGCGTTATTAAATTGTTTGGGGAATGCACCCATTTTAAATAGGGATTTAATTGTGGACTTTGGCTCTGAATTTCTAGGACTTGATTCCAGAACTTTTGACCTGACAAAATAGCCAAAGTAATTGGACTTAGATTCTTCACAGGGAGCTTTTGTGTAGCTTTTGTGTTATTGCAAGCATCAACTGTCAATCGATAAAACATCACTTTTTAACTATTGTTTACCATACAATCCTTTTGCTATTTTTATTCCTGATATTTTATATTTCTTCTCAGTGTTAATCCACATTTTCTTCCTGGCAGAATCTCTGGATTCTACTGTACTTCAAATAATTTGGCAACTAAATGGGTGTTTGAAGCTGATTTAATTATATTAGCATGAGATGCCAATTAGGTATTTGTAAAAAGATTTTGCTGAATGTTATTTCTTGAATAGCTGAACAAGCTGAACTGGCCCACAGTTACTCAGTTCCAGCCAGACTAACGATAATGTAAACTGAATCTCTTTTTGCATGTAGTCACTCCACACAAAGCATAAACAGCGGATGCACTTTAATTCAAATAGTCTCTTGTTTGAATCATTAAAATGGATAAAATCACAAGAAATGTCCTCATTTAATTGCATTTTGCTTTTGTTTCTATATGAGGCCTTGGCAGATGGACCAAATTCAGAGATGAAAATTGGATAACACAGAGCAAAGGACTGGATGCCAGCTTCCTTAAATTCTCTTCCAGCTAGGCTATTCACTCAGAAACAATCTATCAAAAACTATGTTTATTCAAGTTAGACAGAGATAATGAGCAAGTACAGCTCTCAAGAAGGCCAAGATGACAGATTTCCTAGTTTATTTCTAGTTTTTATGCAGAGAATTTCAAGCCTGGGATTGAAAGTAAGGTCTAAGATACATTCAGCCTGTCAAATAAAAATGGCTTTTCTCCTCTTAATTCCCACTAAATCCCACTCCACAATCCTCAGGGCTACAAGGCATTTGTCGGCTCAAAATATTCAACTTTCAGTTGGAGGCTGGTTATGAATTTTGAGGTTTATCTGTAGGTATTTATGAAATCATTTACCCCAAGCAATGGTGATGATGATACTGTTATTAAAGTAAGCCAGTGCAGCCACTTTAAACTTCCAATATACTGGTTTAGTCTAAGTTTAAATATTTATATGGCTCTGAAGATGCTTGGAATCATATTAAAATTAATGCAGTAGAAAGCATTTTGATAATTTATATGAAATCTGTGGAAGTCTAAGACTTAGGTATTAGGTTCTGTTGCTCCTGTTATTCTTAGGCTGTGGAAAGTTTGTCTCTGGAATTTTGCAGTGAAAGAAGAAAGGAATTGGCACAAAGGTACAAAAAAGAGCAAGACATGGTTATATAAATAGGAATGGCTTTTGAGGGTCCTTTGCTCTGCAGCTGTAGGGGTTGAAGTTAAAAACGAAGCAATATCCTGCAAAGAGCCCTACTATTGTATTTCAGAGTCTGTTACTATGGGAACCAAAGTATTTTAGTCATGCCTTTCAGCTGAAAATCTCAGTATTTCTAATGAGCACTGACTGAGCCTCATGGCACCTGTGGGGCAAGTTAGTGCTCTATGAGTGGAAGTGATAAGACAGTGAGAGCTGAATGACTCCTCTGAATTCACAGCCAACACTCCCCTTGGAGTAGAGTCCCTGCCTCTTTGCTTCATCCCTTGCTGTAACCACCCTCATGGAGCACCTTTCCTCCATGAATGTGAACTAATGTGCAATTCAGTAAAAGTTTTCATGAGCTAAAAAGATGAGCTGAATTTAAGTGATAAAGCTTTTTATAGCTAATCACTTGATTGCTTTTTTTCATTAAGAGTAATAAGAACAGTTAAATGTTTGTGTATTTTTGACTATTCACTTCTGCTCACAGAAATGTGAAAAAGAGAATGTCTTCTAGTGAGAGAAAAGGAATCACTTAAGGTACATTATGAGTGGATTGGTCTTTTTAATCTTTTCTTAATTGGAGTGATTTCATTTTTATTTTAGTTTGCCAAATCTAGTTCTAATTCAGTCTATGTCATTACCACTTGCAAAAAACCTGGTTTGTTATGGTTCTTTTTTTCCTTGTGAGCAGTGCCTTGTTTTTTGGTAGAGCTAAGATGCATCATAGAATGTAAAAGAAGGCTCCAAGGAGACCTTATAGCAGCATTAAAGTGCCTAAAGAGGGGCCTACAGGATAAAGAGCTGGGGAGAGACTCTTTATCGTGGAGTGATGTTTGTAGGATGAGGGTTTAAGCTGAAAGAGAAGAGGTTTAGCTTAAATATTAGATGTTCTTTACTGTGAGGGGGGTGAGACCCTGGCCCAGGTTGCCCAGAGAAGCTGTGGCTGCCCCCTCTGCAAAGGTGTTCAAGGCCAGGCTGGATGGCCATTTGAGCAGCCTGGTCTAGTGGGAATTGTCTCTGTCCAGGGCAGTGGGGATGGAGCTAGATGTTCTTTAAAGTTCCCTCTGAGCCAAGCCGTCCTATGATTTTGTGATATGCCAGTTTAGTTACCGGTGAGGCAATTTCATCAGCAGTTGCTGTAGATCAATTCAACCAACCTAAATTCTTACTTGAAAACAGTCTATCTAAAGTAAGACTTGCATTACATATGACTAACAAACAGGTGCTGATTTTTTTTTTCCTTTTGGTGTTGGGGAGTACATTTAATTTTTAAACCCATTTCCTGCAATACTACCTTTCCAAAAGGAGATGCCTGAATTTTTGTAAAACTAGGAATAACTGTCACTTCAGAATGATCTCATCCAGAAGAAATCCGAGTACCATATGTTCATTTGGCCTGCTTTTGATATCATAAAAGATACACTCAGGGAGGAAAAAGTGGATGGTTTCCCTTTTTTTTTAAAGGAAGATACATAAAATAAAGTAGCTGCAAATCTTCCTGATTTATTCACACTAATTTTTCATCTGCTTCAGAGGCTTGATGAGATGTAAAACAAAAAAACTATAATGGGGAAAAATGGATGTATCATATAGCAACAGTTTACTGTCAACTGGAGACCATCTTATACATAGCAAGCAAAGAAAAAGGGACATTTGCCCTTCTATAAACCTGAAAAGCAGAGGAAAACAGATCAATGATCTTATGATCATCTGTAATGAGTTACAGGAATATAATTTGTGATGTGACTTTTCTTTTCCTTTGAGCTTAAATCCAACTGCTATGAAAATGATGACTAAGCCGAATGCAAATTCAGTTCCAAAATAATTCTCTAATAGAGGAGAGGCCTTGGTTCCCAAACCCTTTTTATAAAGAAGTAACTTATTCAGAAGCAGTGCTGCTCAGGAGCTCCCATCCAGAACACATCAACATGTAATGAAATTATGGTGCTGCCTGAGCAAAGAGGGGCAGGAATTATCCATGTATGACAGCTGAATTTACACGCTTTGATTTCATGATGCCCAAAGTCTGGCAGAAACTGGACTTCATGGCACTGTGTTTTTGTTGCTGTAGCTCCCTGCCTCTGACTTGTGCCAACACAAACTCACTTTTCTGCTGGCTCTTCTTGTCATGTGGATAGGCTGACTGAGGAAAAAAAATGTGTTTTTTTCCTCAGAAACTGCTCTGAGACAATTCATGCTAGGAGGAAAGCTGTGAATTGTCCCTAAATCCTTCTGTAAGGTGAAACTGCAGCCTGGGGCTACATATGTTGGTTTGCTCTGTAAGTGGGGTTGTGTTCATTGCTGCCTGCCACTTCAGCAGGTTAGTTTTTATACCACATTCTTTTATTGAACTTAGCCATTTCTTTGAAAAAAACCCAAACAATTTGCAATAAAAACACTATTCTCTGTTTCATGTTATGATGTGCCGAGGCTTGTTTTAGGACAGTAAATGAAGATTTTCTTTCAATTTACTGGTTTTTTTTCCCATTACTGCTTGTTGGTAGATAATAGAATGATGATAAAATAGTGGATGGGTTTTCCCCAAAGATTTTAGGTTGGGACAGGGTAGTTGTAGGTGGAGATGAAATTATTCAAAGTTTTCAAGTAGATGTGATCAAAGTTAACTCTCAAATGAAAGCCACAAATGTATCTAATTTAGACTTCTGCAGAGGTGATGTTAGACAATACCATAACTCCTGCACCAAAGCTAGTTTGGACCCAAGCAAAATTTAGAGTAGTATCAGATATCAGTAGCATTCCTCTTGACTAAATCAGCCTTCTGGGATGCTTCAAGAGCCATTGTCTGTGAGGTTATAAAACTACTTGTCTACAATATGAAAAGCAGTAGTTTTATTGTACCAGGTTTATGCCATTCCAACTGGGGAGGAGGCTTCACAGTCTGTTAGTAAAACATATTTTCATATTTTACCTTTTGTGAAGCAGAGCAGTTATATAAGAGGACAAATTACCTCTTCATATCATGGGATCATTTTAAAAAGAGATGACACAACTGCTAGTGAAGGTACTACAAGATTCTCCTATAAAGGGAAAGAGATGTCAGTATATTTGCTATATAGACTGCAGAGAACTGCTGGAAAAAATGGCTATGTGCACCTCTGTCAGGGTAGTCCTCAAAAACACAGAATGGTTATAGTTGGAAGGGACTTTAAAAGCCATCTGGTCAAACCCTTCTGCCATAAGCAGGGACACCTCCCACTAGACCAGGTCATTAATCATAGGTCATGTTAAAATAGTGCAGTAATACAGTATCTGGACATGTATTCTCACTCCTGCGCTGTCTCACACAGTTACCAGACAGTCTGGAATGAAAGAAGTCCTGGGAGGAACTCTTCAAAAGCCACTTCACAAAGTAAGATCCTTCAACATATTCAGCCTAATAATGTTTTACATAACATAACACCTGTCATTTATTGCCTTACTTTGTGAGTGTCATATATTTAACAGTTTTTCTCCCTCAAATTTTCATTTGTTCATGTATTGACAGGTAGAGGCCCAAGTTTCCTCATCGTTTGGAGGGAAATTAACTATGCTGATAATAAATGACTGCTGTAAAGAAAAAAATTATCAAACACTTGATTCTTGTGCTTTTCTGCTCACAAGATTGTGAGGAAAACAGCAGAACCTTTTTCGTTTACCTTGTTTCTAGGGAACCATGAAACTGAGAATAGGTACCCCAATAAGCACAGAGCTCTGAGGAGCAAATGGAGATTTGTGATTTTTCTCCAATGGAAAAATACATGTTGCTAATGTTAGACAGAAACAGGGAGGGTTTTGACAGCTTGGCAATGGAGTTGTTACATATGGCAGCCTGTGCAGAGCAAAGTGAACAAGAAGGAAATTTGAAGTGTATGGGAAGAAATTATATCAGAAGGGCCAACCCCACAAACAAAGTGGGAGTTGAAAAGGAGAATTTGCAGTTTATGGATATTGCCCAGTGAACCCTTCCACTTTCTGTCCTTGTTTTTGGAGATCTCTTCTTTCCTTTTCTCACTAAGAACCTTTTTCCAGCAGTTGCCTCCTATACGCATGCTTTGCAACTTTAATTTGAACCCAGTTGTAATTTTAAACATACAGAATGCAACTGGCAAAACTACCTAGTCTTTTTCTTTCTTTTTTATTTTTTTTTCTTTCCCTACTAAGTTTGTTAAAAGGAAAATTGGGTCATATGGTAAACTCCTTTTTCTCAAATGGAAAAGATTCATAAAATACTATTCAGGAAGTCCATTGTATATTCAGAATGATGCAGTGACTCTATTGATGTTCCACAGCACTGTAACAACTTGAATGAAAAAAGAAATGATCTTTTGTCAGAAAATCTCCTCTAGGTCTGTGATCCCTATGGTTTAGCTCACCCATGACAAGTTGCATATTCATAAGGTTTGTTGTAACCCACTGAGTCTCACACAGTATATTGCATAGACATTAAAAGTGTGACACACTGGAGGTAGCATCCATGAATTCAGACCATCCTACTTTATTTTGCTTATCCTTTAAAATGAAAAGCAATTACTTGTGTCTCTAGCAGAATCCCCCCAAACACTTTTTATCAAATGGTAGCACCAGCCGGCAAAGCTAATTTCTCTCAAGAGGTCCAGAAAACACTGCAGTTCTATATTCATTGACTAATTCATTTGGCAAACTAAAAACCTCTCATGGATTACAGAAACTGAACTGTATCAATTCAGAATTTCCTTTCCTTTGTAATTGATCTGTTTTTTCTCCTACTGTAGTCATTAAACCTGTTTATATTCTTACCTTTGCCATTATAATTTCTTAGCATCTCAACATTCCCATAGCTCTTTCACTGCATTAGGCATGTATTTTCAATGAATTTTATCTGGTTCCCAAGTTATACTCGTTTAAGTGAACTAGATTTTCTTGCTAGAGAATCTCTGCTGGTATTTTCCTTGCCTTAGGTTTGCACACCTGCTAGACTTCTATCATATTTGAGCATCAGAACATGTGCCAAGTTTGCTCTTTCTTCTTATGTGGTGCTTCTTATAACTTCCAAATGTTATTTCATTCTTAAAATATTTTTCAAACTAGGAAATACCTAAGAATTCTTCACGTGTTTGGGTTGGAGCTTTTTTAACAGTACCTGTGTGAACAAAATGATTCATGTAGCAACACATGTTGCTAGACTGGTGATTGAACTCGATGGTCCCTTTCAAAGGTCCCTTTCAAGCCTGGGTAATTCTATGATTCTGATATCTAATGGCTCACCTTCATATAAGGAATCAGTTCTAGGGCTCTGAACTGAACCCATAAATCCCAGCCCAGTTTATCAGCCTTTCTTTCAGTAGCTTAGGCTGTAGAAACCATAAAAAGAGAAAAGAAAGGGGAAGAAACACAATTGCACTGTTAACTGCTCTCTCTGAACTATTTTTATATTCCTGTATTTCTCACCTTTGGCAAAAACAGTCTCCAAGCCCATGTTTGTGTTTGCAAAAAAACAGAAAGCAATCTTATTGAAGTGATTTGGGTCTTCCAAAGAAAGAAATTTAGAATATAACCAGTGATGACCCCTTATTTACTTCTGCATTTACCTTGCATCTGTCAAGTAGCAGAGGAAAGCATGACTTGATCTGTTTTAATTAGGCAGGGCTGGTTGGATCTTTTGTCCTGTTGCTTGTTTTCTGTTTTAGTGAATCTTTTTTCTGAGGGGTCTTTGTTGCATAGTGAGGGCACTGAGGCTGGTATTTATTTTTATTATTGCAATCTAGATTCTGCAATTTGTTGTCACCTCACATTCTTCTGTATTGGAAGACTTCAAAGGACCCAACCTGTTTCTAACCCATCAGCGATTACCTGGTGACCGTAAAAAGCACCATTTTCCACCTCTACCAAAAATTACATGCCTCAAATGGGCATTGGGACTGTTTCTGATAGAGACATTGAGCATGTATGTTAGCATCTGCAGGATCAGGGTCATGGCCAGTGGATGGTAAAGCAGGCAGCACAGAAAGCAGATTCCATTTCAGTACCTTCCCAGGTGCTGTTCAAAGCCAGCAGGGAGAAGGTGTTTCCAAAAGCCTTGAGGGCAGCACTTTGGCATTGTTAAAAATCCTTATTATGCTGACAGACTTACCCCAGGGTTACATATGTACTGAATTACGTGAACCTGCTCTGTTTCTGCATATCAGAAATGTGTTTTCTTATTGCATGAGTTTTCCTGCCTGTTTTGTAGATTGGCACACTGAAGAGGTTGTATTTGTGTATTAGATTCCATAATAAGCTGCAGTGGGTTTTTTTACATGCATGTAAGACTTTCTACAGAATTGCATGTATAGCATTTACGACCTATGTTAATGACAACGATAAAGTTATTTGGCTGCACAGAATTAGACACAATCATAATGCATTTGCCACCTCAAATACGCTGAGGCAGTAAAGCACATTCCGCTTGCATTACTTACCATGACAATTACCAAATGATAAGTTTGTCATACTAGGTAATAGATCTGTGATATGTCTCAGTCATAACCCACGTACGCACAGTGTGGAATTAATACAGCACTGCTGCTTGAAAAATGCAAAAAAGCAGAGAACAAATTGCTTAAGATGAGTAAGGATCCAGCTTCAGACTTAACTGTTTTCATGTCCTGTCCTTGAGCTTTTCTCACAGTTCTAGTGTAAGGCCAAGTGAGTTCTTTTCTTAAAACTGAGATTGTGCTTTCCTTCCAGTGAACATTGCACAGGTTTGTCAGAAAATATGTTAGCAAAATCATTCCTTTTTTTATATGTTTGTACTTATAATACAGTTTTTGCCACTCAGCACCAAAAACTCTGTAAGTGGCATTAGCTGTGTTGTTCTGCAAGCAGATTTCTCTTAGACTTTCCTTCATTGTCTTTCCTAGTTTTTCACCTTAAATTTAGTTACTAATAAGTATTTATTTACATGTGTGCTTCTTTTCCCCTCTCTACAAAGCAGAAATGTGGGTGGGAGTTTTTCCTCCAGTTTTACCTGTTGACTGAATTTTTTCTATCCTGGCAGGCACAAAAAGCTTCCCAGGGTGTAGTTCAGTAAATGTTACGTAGTGCTCACGCTCTTTAGTGAACATTACATGCATAGGAAATTTACTGTTGGAAGATAACTCATCCTGAATTGATTCCAAAAGCATTCACGCTGTGTGTTTATATGTTTGTGGCTGGGTTTTGCGTATGTGAATTTAGTTTTGTTCTGCAGAAAGTTCAATTACCATAGAAACAGCAGTATTCATACATACACAGTTCTGTACGTGACATTACAGCAATCTGCATCAGTATTTTCTTTCTGAAGAATTTCTTAAAAAAAAAGAAGTGTCCTTAAGTAAATCTCTACGATCAGGGCAATAACAGAAAAGGAAACAGATTGCTTGAAGTGCAATGTGTCATGTGTTAAATGCCAGAGGGATAATCATATTAACAGGGAAAATACCAGTGCCAGTTTTACTTTAAGTAGTTAAATTTTATTGAGCGCTACTGTCCCTAGCTGCTGTCCTTAATTTTGCATGATTACAAAACCATCTCTAGTTTGAAACTGGTTTCATAGTTCAGCCACCTTATAGGCGAACAGCTGGCAGAAAAATCATTAAATAACAACATTTAAAATACAGAATCTGGAAAAAAGATCACAAAGATAAAACATTTCGTTTTCTTAAATCTGTGGTAATGACCTGACTGGGTTCACCAAAATGCAAAACAGCCCCGAGTGTTGTGAAAGTCATGGAATAACCTCAGTCTCTGTGAAATCCAACTGGGAAAATCATCTTTCTAGCTGATAGTGTTCTAAAGCCAATGATAATTTGGGGAGTGTCCCCAAAAATAGGTGTTCTCACTCCTTTTCCTGTGTGTTGGGACTGAGCTATTCATATGTTGTAACTGGTTGTGGCCCGTATAAACAATGTGTGTGAAAATATTTTGCTGTCTGCTTTATACTTGTGTCAGATAAAACCTTTCACTGACACTCCCAACTCAAATGCTTTGTCAAGCCAGTACCACACGTCCCTAGGAAATGGCTCTATCATAGCTTTTCTGGATTTGTAATTCTTAATTGTGTTTGGAGTTCAAGGGCCTAACGTGACTAACAGCTCTTTACAAGGTACCAAAATGACTCTATGGAAAAAGAAATTTGTGTCTCATCATTTCTTATTAGAGCAAACTGCCTAAATTGTTATTTGATAAACCAGGGCAACTTGGCAAGTCAGCATAATCTACTGGAATTATTTTAACTGACTACATAGACATTGGTATGCATCTAAATGCATACCATTTAGAGCAATCTAAATCAAATTAAGATAATTTTGACCTTGATGGTGGGTGACCTCATGGGGACTTTAATCCATTTTAACATGCCCTGCTGCACCTAACTCATATTGATTTTTCTTATGCTATCAGCAAGCAGTCAGTTCTCTCTGTGTTGATGTATCATAATTCTTTGGTTCAATAGTCTGTGGAAACCCTAGACAGATAGGCCAGCTAGTGAAGAGTCTTGTAGTTTAGAAATCATAGGAGTTTCACATGCAAACCTTCAGCAACTAACTATACATTTAGTTATGCAAGCATCTTCACTGTCAGCATACTAGTTACTATGAGTTAAATTCAACCAGACATGCTTAAATCTCTTTACCACAAAAATTTTACCCAAGAGACTCACTCTTTTTCTCAGTCTTATGCTGTACATTGGAAGCAGTAGGCTTGGATCAAGGCTCCAGATCAAAGTCTGAGAAGCACAATACCATCCAATTGAGAGTTAACATGTCTGCAGTATTCATCACAATATATGGAAAGTGACCAAGTTCCATCAGGGATAGCCAAATTGCTGCATCCATGGGATTAGGGCCTACATCCCTGGGATATTTGTTCGGAATGAGCTATCTAAGGACAGAACTGTATAGTTAATAAATGTGACAAGCCTGTTTTAACCAAGAAATTAGTCTAGTTAAAACTAAACAAGAGAGAAGGAGAAGCTGGTTGCAAACAAGGCCATTCTGGAAGAAACCACCTAGTTTTATGCCTCCAGGGAATCACATTTTCAAGTCACACTCAAAAGGTTGCCAAGTCAATCTTTAATCAATGGCAGTTTGTATTTTAAGCAAATACAGGACTCTTTGCTTTCCAGTAAGCAACTCTGCCTGTATATTGACCGTGATTTTTACAGATGAGTTTAAGCACCCAGATAATAATTCTAAAAACTACTTTTAATCTAAGTATAATTTTAATCTCTAATATAGTGAAAATATGTTCTGGGGTAAGTGTGCATTTGATTGTTCAATGTTTCTAGTTTAGTTCAGTTACAGATCACCTAATTATTCAGCATATATCTTTTGATTCTGTGTAAAAGAAGTGCCCTTTTGTCATTAATGCTTGTTATCATATTTGGATTTTGCCTCTGATAATTATTTTTATTGAAAAAACTTCACAGAGGGGAATGTGAACAGAAGGTGAAATACAGTTAAATGCTGGACTACTGGCTTATACAATTTTATTGCCATCTGAAAATTTCTTTATAGACTCAAACCTGAGTGAGACAGAAGAAAGAAACATGACTTGAGATTACTTATGGTAAAAATAGGATAGAAGATGTGTTCTACTTTTTTCCTCAAAAAAAAGGCTAAAAGCACAGTGCATTAAAACTCATGATTCAGAAGATGTATAGGATCCAAAATGTATTAAACATATTTTTTTAAATCTCATGAAAATTCAGTGCCTGACCCACAATCGGAAGGCCTAGAGCTTCAGTGTTATGATAAATGTTCATGAATACCTTTATAACTGTTTACCTTAGAGATAATTTTAGATGGAATTTTTCATAGTGATAGAGAGATTGCATCTTAATATCTCTTCTCTTAAAAACAGAAGTGGAATACAGCTTTAATGGACTTATGAGTATATATACATTTATATATATCAGGGAAAAAAGTGTAGACATTCCTTCTTGATTCTTGTATTTCACACACCTCTATTGCACAAGACAGAACTTATGTTTTTAATTTATGACAATTGTAGTGGGGAAAGTTTAGACCACATGAACAATTACTGCATGCAGAGGGTTTTATGAGGTTTTATGGTAGCTGGAGCTATTTGACTTACAGTGTGGAACCTGTGGAATAAAGAGCAACAAAAATGAACGGAAACAACTATTTATATATATGTGCACATAACTTGCAGCTGCTAGTAAGTTAATGTTATTTAAGAACAGAGTTTATGAAATCCATATACTTAATGTCTATTGTAGGAGATGAAAAGCAACTTGTAGGTCAAAATACCTCAAGACTTTTGTAGGCTGATACCAAAACTGCTCACACAGTTGAATAAATGACAGTTTCTCAGGGCCTTTTCCTCTGCTTTTTACTCTGGTGATAATAGTTTCTATTTGACACCATTTGTCAGGCTTATTGCTGGGTATAACAGAAGAAAGCAAGTCAGAAAATTCCCTCTAAGCCGTGATGATTATTTTATCAAGTGCAGAATGGCGATGCTACAGAGGCTTGTATCATCCCAAGGGCTTCATCTGTAGCTCAACAGAGAGAGGACCCATTTCCACAGCCTTCAATGGATTTCACTGCACATTTTTTCCAAACTTTTTAATTTACTGTTCCTTACTAAAAGTCTGTTCCTTGTATCTTTAGGCACTATGGAATAGCTCATCACTTGCAAAGTAAATGGTGTGTTTTCCAAGACTGCATTTGGGAAGTCACCTAATGTTGTGATGTGCCTAGCTCTGCTCACACAAGGATGTTTGTGCAAAATTCCACTCTCTGAGATACAAACTTGGGTATTTATCGTGAACTCCAAGAAAACCACAAAGAAATAGGAGATTCCCATCCTACCTCATGAGTGCTTCTAAAAGCAAAGGAAATAGTTTCTCTAGGGAAACACACACAGACTTTGCACAATGTATGCTTTGAAGGCTCTGCTCAGTTTTTCTGCACAGAGTAGGTATTTGCATCTCTACCTAATGTGCAACACCACAAAACCTATTAGGTAGCATAAAAGTATTACTGTTTGGTATCTTAACAAGATTTGTGGGGCTAAGCTTATCCATACTGCCAGTAGTATAGCAGGTGATGAAGTATCTGCATGAGTAACTCATCCCAAATGGGAAAGCATGGAGACATGAGGTTTTCATTTCAATTACTCCCTATCTGTAGTAAAGGAAAAGCTGTCCCACCTGGGAGAACAGCATGATTTTATTGCAGGGTAGTGTCTGTCTAACGTCCTTTCTCAGGAGTGGGGCAGCACATAAATAAGTCCTGTACAGTTCTGCTTGCTTGGAAAGAGCAGTTAATGAGAACAGATAAGAGCTGATCTGCACCGAGGTTGGAGGGCAGGATAACAAACTATACTGATGAAGATCATGTTTGTTTTTGTAGTAAGGGAAGGCTGTCTTTCGGTGGTCTTCCTGAAATAGGATTTAAGTTTCCTTTTTTCCCCAAAGTGTTTGGTTTCTTGTGGAGATGTTTGAAAAGGATTGTGTGTAATTGAAAAAACAGCCTGGTGCATTAAACACGTCTGGCAGGAATTTAGAAAGAGGACTGGTGCTATTTGGAACACAGAATCAGTAGAGCTTCATCCATGACCCGGGGATGATGTTAGTCTTGTGCTTTAATTAATTCAGGCAGCAATATAAGCACTATTGCCAAAACAGAACCACTTTGTAGAGAGCTTTCAGAAAATTCTTCATTTATGACACTTTAAGTTTGGGAGAGCAGGGGGATGGTATGTTATAAGAAATTCTGGCAAACATCCAGGCCCAGATGAAGTCTTTGTCTCACATATGGAAGTTGTTGCTGGCTTTCACAATGCTCCTGAATTCCCAAGGAAAGTGATGGAAACCCCTGACCTGCAAAATTCAAGCTCATTGTTATTACTTACACTCACAATAGAGCCTTACTCCTCTAATTTGCATGATGTGCTCTTATACAGCTTTTTGACTGGTACTTACTGCTCTCTGTAGAACCCAAGAGGTCACGTTTTATGCTTTTTTATTACTAATTGATCTTAATCAGCAATTTTTGGTTGCTCTAGTGATCAGAACATGCCACTGCCTGCAGATTTTACAGTTCACACCTGATACAGCATTACACTGAATTTCATCTTGTCCTGTTTTTATATCATAATTTAATGAATGCATTCTTTCTTTTCATTACCTTTTGGTTACTAAGCAACACTTATTTTCTGGCAAGCTAGTTATTTCACCTGATGACACAAACTATACAATAATTCTGCTGGATACTGTAAGTGATTTTAGTGTTGCAAGGGTGGCTTTTTTTAAGAAAGTTTCTGAACTTAACTATTTTTACATTGATCCAGACTCAAATATTACCTATATGTGTAGTGGTTGTATTAATTTTAGAGAATTGGTGCTTTTAGCCTAGATCATAGGAGAGAAAAAAAAGACTCTGTTAAAAAACATGGAACTATTATTCATAACAAGCAATAAAATTAGCAACACAAAACCAAGTAAAAGCTTAATAGTAATTTCTGTCCACTAAGGAGTCCTTTTCCATTGGGCTATAAATGCAGGTTCATAAGGCGCTGTCTGAACAGCAAGTTTAGTGATGTTTATGCATAGCAGATAAATCTCCAGTCATACCATTAATTTGTTATAAGAAAGACATCAGGGTTTCAGCCTCATGGAAGGACTGGCCAAAACAGACATGCAAATACTGTCAGTATGGTAGTTCAAAGGCTGGGTCGGATCAGGAAGGAGCACTGGGGAGAAGTTAGAAAAAGAGAGCTGTAGGTTTTGTGCACACTGAATCTTGTAGGTGTTCCCCTCCAGATCTGGTGAGGGTAGTGAAACACTGGAACAGGTTGCCCAGCGAGGTTGTAGATGCCACCTCTCTGGCGGTGTTTAAGGCCAGGCTGGACAAGGCACTGAGCAGCCTGATCTAGTAGGAGCTGTCCCTGCCTATGGCAGGGGGGTTGGAACGTGATAATCTTTAAGGTCCTTTCCAACCCAAACCATTCCATGATTCTATGTTGATTCAAAGGTTTTATATAGAAAAGGTTTGCCACCTGAGTGGTAACTTAGCAGTACCAGCTTAATGGTTGGACTCAATGTTGTAAAGGTCTCTTCCAACTGAAACAATTCTGTGGTTCTATAAATGTAGGCTCCACACAATTCATAGCCACTCCTCACAGAAAAGGGAAATTTCCAGAGGTTCTGAAGCCAATATAGTGTCTCCTTTAATAGGAGATACAAGAGTTGCAGATTCCTAAGAGGCCAGCAAGCACTAAAACATTTTGGCATCAGATAAAACTATAAATATCAAAGTAGATGTGGGTGGTGCCAGAATATTTGTTGCTGGTTTTAAATACATCTGAAAGGATGATGCCATTATTTGCTCTATTTCCTAAAGACCTAAGGAGAACCTCTGACAGAAGTGTAATATTAGACTATGGAAGTGTGTTGTGCAAATTCTTTCCTGTTGACCTCCAGGTGAGCACAGGACAATAACTATGGGAAGTGTTTTCTGATACACATGAAAACATATTTGTATGTGCGTCTTATATTTTGTTATAATCTCCCGTCATCACATAGCTGGTTGAACCACGGGGCCTTCGGGAAATTTGCTTACATCTATTTTAACTGCTAATAGTTATGAGGTATAATTAAACTTATCACCAAAGTAATGTCTGACATTGCAGTGTGTAAAGTTATACGTGCATGATCTGGAGTTCATAGTTGGTCTAGCAGTGAGTCATCCAAATGCTGTTTCTAGTATTCAACAACTATTTAAAACATCCTGAGCCTTACAAACGCTTCATTAGCATTCTTCTTTCTGAAGACCTCAAGGTTCCAAGTAAAAAGTATCCCTCCTCCTTAAAGCTTAAAAAGGGGCAGCTTTGTTGCAGTTGTGTACCCCTAACTTTGACATCAAAATACTTTGCAATACGTACTTACACATTTTTACAGTTTTACACTGTTTGATCAATTTATATTTTCAGCTTTACTGTTGACTGGGAAAAATAAAAAAACACACTGCTTTGTGAATGAAAGGCGGGTGGTAAAACACTGGTAGCAGGCTGTGGTACTATCCCTCACATACTTAGAAATGTGTTTTCTTTAAAGAGATTTCTTTTCTACTTTAGATATTCTGAAAAAATCCATACTGTTTAAATTTTCTAGATTTGTGTTGCTCTATAAGATCATGCCTCTCCCTGGTTTTCTTGATCTGGTGTTTTTAACTTGCACTAATATTAAGAAAAGTTTTAAATAAGGCATATGACCTTATATATAAAAAATCACCCCATGATCCAGGAACAAATGAGAATGTTCTTTCTGTTGTGTTTGTGCCAAGGAAACCGTGTTGGAGATTACAGCTGGTCTCAGAAAAATTTTAACAATAGCATGCCAAAGCTTCAAAGCAGGAACATGGCTCTAGCAGCCTCTAAATGTGCACTGTAACCTGTTCTGATTATTTGGCTCCTCATAAACTCCATAAGCCCCTGGCTCACAACATCCAGACCATAGTGTTAAAAAGCCAAAGGAGATTTTGATGACTACATTTGTATCTGAGTTTAAGGCTGACCTTAAATGAGGACCAGTGTTGTGGTAGAAACCCACCAATGGTGGTTTTATTAGTATTGAGCCAAGGAGTCTCTCTGATCAAGGATGCTTCTTGTGGATTTATATGTGTTGATATTATATCAGAGATGTGGGTCTTTGTCCAAATGTGGCTTTGACAGGCCAACAAGTGGGGTCTAGAAAGCTTTCTGGCTTCTTGTTCCTGGGCAGTGTCAAGGATGGTGTGTGGAAACATTCTGGCAGCAGCTCCACTTACTGCCCACGCAAAAGAAATTACTTTACCCTCATCCTTGGGGCAACAAAATAAGTCCTGTACAGTTCTGCTTGCTTGGAAAGAGCAGTTAATGAGAATAGCTGATGTGAATGCAGATCCTTAGCTTCAGAATTGGTTGGTAAATGTAAATATCATGTGATAGCATAGCCACTTCATGTTGGGAGGGCTTATCTTGAATGTCACTGAGAACTGTGTCATCCTTTGTTTAGTAAAGACTTTCTCTGGTATTTGTATGCTAAAACATCTCTTTTTCCTTAGGAAGCATCACACCATGCTGCTATTTCCAGAAGCAGTTGCTTCAGTAGGACTATGCAAATTTAAAGAATTTGGTTTCATTTTGTGTGGGATCATGAATGTCAGGTAACTAGGAAATTAGGTCCATCAGGAAGGCAACCACCAGGTCTGAAGTTGCATTATTTGGGTCATTACAGGGACTGACATAAGAAGTGTATCTTGAGGGCAAATCCTAAATTTCTACAGTGCCTTTATCTGCACCAGCTGAGTGACTGCACATTCATATCACTGCAGGCAGCTGAGCTCAGAATCTGGAGCTTTGCCTAGAAACATTGCAGGGAACTAAGGAAAATCTGTGTTAAATATAGAAGTTAACAGAGAAGTTTTGGTTATGTCATCATAAACCACGGAGTGAGACATGGGTGGAATCTGATAATTCACAAGTAGCATGTCTGTAAATTAATTACCAGGGTTCCACCAATGAAAGCAAAAGGAATTATGTAAGTCCCATGACTCACCAGGTTTTTATTCATGTTTCTAATCATCTGCTTCCAGTGATGAGTGAATGGCAAAAGCACAGTGTCCACCTGGGAAGCAGAAGACAGGAGAGTCCTGCTTTCTCTCCCACTTTGAAGGTACACTGAGGACAGGGGTATGCAAAAAATTAACTGAGGTAAAAAAATATCAAGTTACATCTCTTGCTCTTAAAGATATGAAAAATATCAACTGTGTGTAGGCCAAAGCCTAACAGTTAAAAAAGCTGTTTTTGAAGCTGTATTTTCTGGCCTGAGGCATAACCATGAAGAGTGCTGGATAGTGTATCCTGAATTGCACCCTTGCTGGCTACCGAAGGTAAGAAGAAACAGGTTGAACTAGTAAGAACCCCTTTTCCAAGGGCAAACAAATTGTTCGAAGAACAGTTATAATCTTAGCATAGAAGTTTTAGCAGACAAATCTGTTATATTTCTATAAACTATCTTCACAAGACCTCATTTACCCTTATGGATCCTGCTTCTTGTATTTAAAACAGCTTTTTTCCCAAAAAACCCTTCTGTAGATTCACTGTACCCTGAGAACCTGATCCAGTCCAGCAGGGAGCAGCTTTGTAGCATGGAGGAAATCCTGTTCTCATGGCTCAGAGGTATCTCTTGGAGTCACATCTCCCGGGACTGTTCCTCAGAGCTCAGATTTGGGACAGAAATTCTTTCAACTAAACTTACTCTTTGCTTTCCATGATAGTACTGACTATGTCATGGATGGCTTGAAAGGAAGCCTCTCCTTTAATTTCTTTTTGAAGGTTGGTTTTTTTCAGCTACATTTAGTTTTTTATAAAGCTGATGTCATCTTGGGCTTATATTTGTAATTTTTTCGAAGAGAGTTTTAGTTAATATGCTGTAAAGTTCTTCTGGTTTCAGAGGGTGTTCTGCCTCAGGAGTTGGACTTTGTAGATTTTTAGAACGCAGATGTAAATTTGTTATCACTTTCCAGTTTGGACAAGCTCTTAGGCAGCACATTAAAATCACTAAATCTGCTTCTACTTTCATGTTCTCCCATGCTGCAGCATTGTAAACTGCAGCACAACACCTCCTTATTTCTGCGTAGCTCTTTTCCAGCGTCACTTTTAATGTCAGGACATTTCTCATTAGGTTGCACAAAATCAGTTAGATTCAACTCAAATTTGTGTTCTCTCAAGACAGCATGACCTCTTGTATTTTTCTCTATAAGAAGGACACTGGTTTCAGTTACAAACTGAATAGCATTTAGGTGGACATCTTGTCAGGCAAATTAGGGACACTTGAACTAGACAGTGTCTCTGAAGATAATGAAAGTGTGTGAGCCGATGTTTTATAGGTAATTCACACACTATGGGTATTGTTGGAGGAGCCATTTTGCATCTGCTCTATTCATTCAGTGCATGGAAATTCATTTGAAGGAGAAGGAAGGTGTACCTGGGCAAAAAATGCTAGCTCCAGGAACCATTAAATGGACTGTCATGCCACCCCATCTCTCCTGCCACGATATTATCACAATGTTTAGGAAGTTTTACTTAGAGAAGCTACTCCAGTAGTTGTTCGCCCTCCCCATCCTGTTATATTCTTGTGTTCTACAGAGGTTTGTATCAAAGTGATATTACTTAGAGTCATAAGGCACGGAAGCAACTTCTAAGAGTTTTAAGACTACTTTTAAGTGTGGTACTAAAATTTCAGTACTGGAATCCATCAGGTTTTAGGAAAGTGTTCCTGTGGGAGGGATAATGGCAGGCCTGTCTGTTTCTTGGGGCCCATCCAGAGCCCTGAATTTGGGATTTCATCCTGGTGGTTGTTAAAGAGTTAACGCTTTAAAAAATCTAGTTTGTCTACAAGTTGTTGCTGTCAGGATGACTCATGTTAGACAGGTCAGACCTGCACATTTACTGCAGTTCAGCCCCATCCTGTGTGAATACTGAGTTTCTGCTTGCTTTGGCCTCCTTCAGGGCTGGGGTGAAGTTGTGTTTTGCAACTGCAGCACATTTCATGCTTTCAGACTCAGTTTTCAAAAATGATAGGACTTGGAAAGGGCACATTCCTCCCATTTGCCACAGCCTGACCAGAATTTGGAGGGTTTTGGGCTTGGGGGACTGGATTGTGGCTGAAAACAAACCTGGTACGTTCAGACCTTTCCAGATGTTTGTGGCGATTTCAGAAAAGGCGTAAAAACAATATGTTGGAGGGCGGGCAAAAGGACCACCTAGCTTTAGGAAAGAGAGGTAGGACTGAGGGGTAAGTGTCACCTCCGAAATGCGGGGCGAGACGGGGCACGGGAAAAGGAGGAAGGGGTTGAGGAGGGGCAACGACATGCGAGCCGGGGGCGGCCGAGGACAAGGAGGGGAGGGGTGGGAAATAAAAAGCAAGGCAGAAGTTTCTGGGGAGGGGGGGGATTTGCAGAGAGGAGGGAGCCGGAGAGGCGGGGAT